>CM036763.1:38101562-38626562 GCA_020796225.1 Arion vulgaris
AGAAGAAGAATGATATTTTATCTAAAGTTATCTAAATTTAGATGAAGAACTGATTTCCTTGTATCGATTTCCCCTGTGTCTCGGGTCACTCTCTGTAGTAATGGCACGCCACCTGGCGAGAGTATTGCACGCAACACGAACTCCGTAACTCCAGCAGAAATCATAACATATGCAACTGTAACATATTATACAGTACCTGTATATGTTATTATTTGGACAGCAATGTAGACACAGAGGGTGGAACAGATAGAGATGTCAAAAGAAGAATACAGAAGGCAATAGGAGCTTTCATTGCACTGTGAAACAAAAATTAGGATATTTAACTCCATTGTTAAAGCAGATCTGCTGTATGGGTCAGAAACATGGAGAACTACTAACCTAATAACGCATAAATAAGTTGCAAACATTCATCAACTGGTGTCTACGCGAATAGAGGGACTTAGATGGCATGATAGGGTCTGGGTTTAAAGGGGTTTAAAAGCCGAAGGATTGACTTCATTGCACCGGGTTACCCCATATGGCTCTGTCCCTCTCCGCAGAAATGGCACGCCACCTGCCGAGAATATTGCACAAAGCACGAACTCCGTAGCTCCAGCAACAATCCTAGGGTCTCTGGAAAAAACTGCACTCGTGAACAGAAGGCCGCGGTCCGGATTCGAACCCACGACCTTCGACTCGCAAGGCAAAGGGCTTAACCACTCAGCCACAGAGGAGGTTAAAAAAAAAACCCGCTGGATAGGACACACTTTGCGAAAACCTGAGGGGAATATAACAAGAAGGGGCATTTTCTGGAACCCGCTGGGACAGCGAAAGAAGGAGCTGCCGAGAAATACATGGAGACGAGATTTTGATGCAGAGATCAACAATATAAAGAAGAGCTGGAGGGCGCTGCAGGAGATAACTAGAGATAGGAAGATTTGGCATGAATTGGTTGAGCTCCTATGCCCCAATCCGTGTTAAAAAGACAGACACACACGAAGGGGAGAGAGAGAGAGAGAGAGGGAATATGTTATGATCATATGTTAAATGACAGTTATTTTGAACGAGATTTTCATTATAGTTACTGCCGATATATTGTAACATTACAATGTATTGCTTTACATGCATTACAACATTAAATCTCATACACAACATATTTTTATGCAACTTCAACTAAAAAATCTCTTAAATTATACATTTTTATTGCTAGAAATTTTGTTCTCTATTGAATGTGCTATTGAATTGTTTTATGAAGTAGTTTTGAATCTCTGAACAACACAATCATGATGTTTTGTCAAGAAAATTAGTTCTGCAATGCTTTGTCTAAACATGGGCTAAACAAAAGATCGTTCAGCTCAGTCGGAAATCGGAAATTCCTGCTGATGCGAGTTGACTTTTATTCATGTTTGATAAAACGCTGTAAGCTTTATTGAAATTTTACACAATTCTTTGTGTTCGTGATTATTTGTTGGTGAAAATTGTTGGTGATAATACTGATATTCCTTAGCGTTAAATTTAAATTGTGACATAATATAGCGTTGTTGTTGTTGCCTGTTATGTTGTTTTAAACATAAATTATTCTTTAACAAAACTAAAATGAGGAAAGGTCGAATGACGCGAGTGATTTGAAATCCGTGATTTTCGAATTGAAATTTCTCTACCGAATGTTATAAACTAGCATGAAGGAAAATGTTGATATATCCCTTACAGAACTTCGCCATTAACTTTTTTTTTTCCGATCCAGAAGCACTTAAGTTTTTTAGCTCTTCGGCTCGGTGCCATGAACATCGTAACCCTTCGGTTCGGTGCCACGAACACCGTAAATCTGGGAACTTGTGGCTTTTTCTGCCAGTCCGCGGAATTGAACCCGCACACACAGAGGGATAGTCACCCATAGTCCAACGCACTACGAACACGCTGGGCAGACGGGCATCGCCATTAACTTCAGTAAACGAGTCGTCGATTTTATAGGTACCACTTATACGTTCAGTAGTTTGCCATTGCTTTCTGAACTGTGATGTATATTTTTACTGTTCATAAAAATCCACGCCGAACAAATTTGCTTCCAAACTGCCGGCCGCTGTGTTTGTACGGTGAACCAGGTACGCTTGGGTTGTGATGGAGAACACTGTACTACTGCTAAAGATATAGACGCTTACGTAAGCTAGCGCATGCCTGTATTTATTACACTAGATTTAGTCATATGATACTTTTGTTATGATAACCTGGGTTAGCAATGGGAATTTCACAAATTATATATGAAGTCTTTGTGTCGTATAGGTTAAGTGCTTGTCTCTCGTGCCAATTTTACCAGGTTCGCTCCCTCGTGGAGCCTTCTGTTTATTTTTCCAGAGATCCCTGTGTAGCCGAGTTCCTAGTCCTATCGGAGACGGGCGATAAAACATAAGCCACGTATTCAATTGAGCGCGTAAAAGAACTCTCCCTTTTGCAGTTTAAATTCAAGAAGAGAGGTCTGGATTATATGCCAAATTCATTAGAAAAGATTTTTTTTCAATTCATACAATCTTCAAAATTACATCGTGAACCCCCGCCGGTGCTACGGAGTTCGTGCACTGCAGCTGAGATCTTCCTGTATAAGAAAGAGATCGGAGCACACATCTCTCCATATACGATCTCTCCTTCTCAGAATTTACCAGCTGTCAAATGTTCTTAACCTCCTCTTCACATTATGTCTCTTTCTAAACATTACAAGAAAACAAAGCTTGTAATTGTAAGATCATGCTTATTTGCAGTGAAAGCAAATGTGAAGATGGATATATGATGGGATAAATAACTGAATATAATAACAACATATGTAGAATATTCATAACTCTAAGGATGTAATCCTTAGGACAAAAGCTATTTTCAGTTATGTGTAGTTTATCTGTGCGATGATTCTTACAAGTGTTTGTCTTTTAGTTCAACACTTTATCAATTCTTGGACAAGAACCCACGATGACCTAGGTTAAGAGGAGAAAATGATGGTGGGTCGGGCATACCTTACGGAAGACGCAGTCGAGTGTCACTAGACAAGCACTTGAGAATAACCCGCAGAGGAAACGGAAAAGGGGACGTCTCAAACAGACCCTGAGACGAAGTCTTCTTGGGAAACTGAAGGGTGCTCGACTGTCCCGTGAGAATATAAAGAAAACAACAAGAGACCGAGGAAAGTGGCAAACAACTGTTGGGACCTTATGCTCCACTAGGAGCAGAGAAGAATACGTCAGTCATTGATAAGATCATGGGTATTTGCAGTGACAGAAAATGTGAAGATGGATATATGATGGTATAGATGACTGAATATAACAACAACATATGTTGAATATAACTATAAAGATATAATCCTTAGTGCTAAAGCTAGTTTCAACTATATGTACTCCATCTGCACGATGATTCGTCTGCTAGTGTTCGTCTGCTAGTCATTTTTGTTCATATTTAATCATTTATTTGTCATAACTTATGTAATACTGTAATTTACATGTCTATATCTATACCGTCTCCTATTTCATCACATTATCAATTCGTGTACATCTTTATTTGTACAATCTAGTTACAACATAAACTGATTCAGCCTTGATGTAAAGCAATCCAAGCGTATATTTGATCAAGCCGCCGTCGTAGATCCATTTGTTGAACTGACATTACATTTACACAACTACTACAATTTACAGACTTCAAGTAGCACTTGCATGTGTCATCATTTTCCCTTGCCATTGTTCTGCGTCTTATACCACTTCTTCGTTTTATATATTTTTGTATTATTCATGATTAAATGTTTGCCAGTTTGGTAGACGATTTGAGCCAAACCTTTACGAGGATGGAGTTGGTGGTATTAGGGGAAAAAATGCAGACCACGTTTGCTAATAACTATTGCAACCAACCAAGTGAAATATATCCGTTTAAAATCTGACATGTCCGGATCAGGGACCAATTTCCTGCTCAACTCTATTGAAGGACGGAAGGAAAGTTCAGTCTTGTTGTTGTCTCTGCTTCTTTTTGGTGATCATAAAATGGGAAATAAGTTTAGAAGCAGAAACAATATTTTATAAGACCTCATCGCTGTTACAAAGTCTATCAGTTATTGCAAGAATAACGTTTTTGTGTGACAGCTTCCGACAACCACCGTAAAACTAGAGTTGACAATTTGTTTCCGTTGTCGTTGTGTCAGGGTAAAAAAAGGGTGGACTATCGAATAACCAATTTGTTAGACATCATAATCCACCGAGATTCCCGAAAAAAAAAAAAATCTTTCTTCGCTGTTATCGATTTCCTAGATGGTAATGATGTTGCCTGCTCATGTCTCTCTTGTGGTATTGATAACTAGTTGCACTGCTCCATAAGCACTTGAGAAAGACAGTGGAATATAAAGAACTACTGCACAAGTTTCATGACGTTGATCAACAGTGAAGGATGATGACCTTACCAAAATGCATACTGTTTTGTTTAGGTACAATGAATGAAGTAGCTGAGTTTGCTGGAGTTGAAGCAGTCAAACGTCAGAAAGGTTCAAATCTCAGTACGGTCAATTTTTCAGTCTATACAGCTAGAAGTGGGATCCAGAGTATCAGAGCTACTGGCTAATACTATTACTACTACTACTACTACTACTACTACTACTACAGTGTACTACTAATACGACTACAACTAATAGTACCACTGGTACTGATACTACTACTACTACTATTAATGCTGGTACTGCTGATGTTACTACTTTTTCTACAACTACACTTGACGTTTCAATATTGAGATCGTCCCTTTAATGCACATCTACTCTCACTCAGCAGAGCACTTACTCAGTAGCAACGAAACGATTACAAATTTTCCTCCCCTACTCATAAAATACGGGTGCGAATTTGTAACGGTGTGTACTAGATATTCTATTTCTGGAATTGAACAGCTTACATTGTTGATCAAATCTAGCAGACTACCACTGTGTTTTGTCGAATAGCATCATCATCAGGTGCTGTGTTGGCTGGCGTAGGCGATGAGGTATCTCCACAAATCCCTGTCTCTGGTGATTGCTATGATGTCAGATGTTGACGCTCTTCAGTGCTATGAAGTCAGGCTATCCACAATTTTCTCTCACTGTCTTCCTCTGGCTCGTCTCCCCTCGATTTTATCAGTTATTACAATGTGTTCTAAACTCCTCTTTATCATAAATACAGATATATTTAGTGAGAAAGATTATCAAATTTAAACTTGGGAAATCGGCATTTCGGATACGTGTTCATCTAAATATTAAATAAGAGTGAGAGATGAAAAGAAGAACATATTTTTTTCTGGCTGAGTATTCTTTCCACGAAACAAAACGCAATTTCTAACGTATCAATCGGATAAAACTGCCCTTGAAAATCTGTTTTAAGTGGTATGCTAACGTGACCCGCAAAGGTAGTTGGAGATTTTCTGCTTCGGTGCAAACTTGGCAGAATAAATACGAGCCGAAACCGAATGTTGAACCAGATATCGGTATTGTAGTGCTAGTCATATGAGAACATCCAGTGTCATAGCGGCAATGTCAACGATGACTCAAAACTCAAACGATCAGGATGGCACGCTGACTAAATTGAAGCACGTGCTGATTGATATCAGTGATTGTTCTAAATGATTGAATTTTTCTTCGACCAAGAATGACACTTTGCAGCTTGTGGACACATCCAAATCACAGACGTTATAAAAATAACATGTGGTAGATTCCTCGCCCTTTTGAATATATTTTCTTTGTATTTCATTTTGTAGTTGAACTTCGACTGCAGATTAACCCTTTCAGTAATTTTGTTTACCTCCAGTCGCATTTTATTGCAATGTATACTGAAGCAGCCAGTATACTAGCTTTGCGTCATCTTAAGAAATACTGCGAGCTAGTATATCAGCTTAGAAGGACGAAGGGGTTAACATGTCCACTCCTTTTTCTGAACTTTCTAACCGCTTGATACATACACAAAAATTGCTTACTTTTCCGTCTGTACTTTGAAATGAAAAAAAAATGAAAATGTTTCTTAATTAACCTTTGTATACCGTTGGATGTAAAACGTCTCACTTTACATTTATAAACCCATTAATGTTGGAGGTAGGCGAACCAGCACCTTTCCTCACTTGTGGAACGTGGGCTGCTTGAAATGATTATTTTTTACTGGATTTGAAAAGTAAACGAGATATGCGTTGCGATATTTCTTCCCACATCTGTACTTTATTGGTTATAAATTCAAACGATGTTCAATGAATAAACTAAATGTGGTGAAATATTTATAGGAGATTAAATCTCATTTTAATGTACAGTATAGGTTAACATATGACTGAGGTTTTCCATCTGATGCATATTGTAAAGTTCTCGCCAAGCTGATTGAACCATACAGGACAACCTCTTCCATTATGAGAATAGAAATTATGACAATTACTGCTGCCCTGATCTTACATCTAAGACAGTTTCTGCAGGGGCAGTCTGTTTTTGGGCACATTCTTTCTTTTTCTTTTCTCTAATCCTGTTTTGCCTCACGGCATCAGGATAAGAAGAGATTTCTAGAACGGCTTTTTGTGTACGTTTCGTAAAATAGTGTTTTTCACTGCTTTTGTTATTTCTGTGGTCCACCTTTTGCGTGGACGGCCTTTTGCGTTGTATCCACTGTATCGTAGTAGCATTACCTCTTTTGCGTTGTATCCACTGTATCGTAGTAGCATTACTCTTTTGCGTTGTATCCACTGTATCGTAGTAGCATTACCCCTTTGCGTTGTATCCACTGTATCGTAGTAGCATTACCTCTTTTATTGTAAAATTAATGGAAATAAGAGATCTGATACTCAAGCGAACTTGAGGCAAAATGGTGTAATTCAACAAGAAACTTCCAATTTGAGAGTCAAACATTATCTACAGTCTCTGTGACGAAGTGATTAAGAAGTTTGTTTTGTGTTCTGAAGGCTGACGGTTCGAATCCGGACTGCGTCTCTCAGTTCGCATAGGCATTTTCTCTGAAGCTTCCTTACATTATTGCTGAAGCTACGGAGTGCGTGCACTGTGCAACACTCTCAGTCAACATATCACATTAACACATATATCTTAGTACAAATATATGACAAACTTGTAGGAAACAACTGTAAGCGAGGATATGATTGTACGATGAATTCAGAAAACTAACATCGTTTGAAGAAATAATTGCATAAACAGAAAGAAGACCAAACACGAGAGTAATAGGTTTTTCAGTCTGCGTCTAATATTAAAACTGTCTGGCTGGACTACATCTGGTTGAGATCAAATGCTCGAGTAACTAAACTTATACAAACTTCAGTCACAAGATAAATTGAGTCGTTTTTCATTAACTGAAATTTAAAAACACTTTCGCATCATTGCTTGACTAACATGAAAGTTGAACTAATATTTGTTATAGATATCAAGGGAACGGGTTAGGACAACGGTGTTAGAAAGTATATCCACAAAATAGTACTTTATGGATATAGAATTAAGGAATATATCAGGTCTATCGTGAGGGGGTCACAGATATAGATATCAAGGGAACAGGTTAGGGCAACGTTGTTAGAAAGTTATCCAATATGTTCACAAAATAATACTTCATGGATATAGAATTAAGGAATATATCAGGTCTATCGTTGGGGGTCACAGATAGAGAAGCTGATAATACCATGCGGTAGTGGCCACATGCCGTGAAAATTCCGTGGTTCGAACGTCAGATGGGAGCTAAACCTTTTGGATTTGCTCACAGTACGCGGTTGAACTACAGAAAACCCTGATCCTTTACTTCGGGATCTAAATTACAAATACATCTGAAGTCGGAGTAAGTTTCGCCTGAATAGCGAGGGACACTGGTAATAAGGAAAGCAAGACTTCACGCCAAAGTCAAACTTGTGGTACCCTGTTAGACAACATGACTATGCCTGAATTCATAGAGGGCAAACAGAAAAAAATGTCTATCGTTTGCGTTTAAATTGAATAAGCAATAATTACCTTCCAGCACACCTTCCAGCACACCTTCCAGCAAACCTTCCAGCAAACCTTCCAGCACATTCAGCATACCTTCCAGCATACCTTCCAGCATACCTCCACCCTCTCAGCATACCTCGCATACCTCCAGCAACCTTCCAGCACACCTTCCAGCATACCTCCAGCATACCTCCAGCAAATCTTCCAGCATACCTTCCAGCAACCTTCCAGCATACCTCCCAGCAAATCTTCCAGCATACCTTCCAGCATCTTCCAGCATACCTCCCAGCAAACCTTCAGCAACCTTCCAGCACATCTTCCAGCATACCTCCCAGCATACCTCCCAGCAAACCTTCCAGCAACCTTCAGCACCCCCCTCCAGCATACCTCTCCAGCATACCTCCCAGCAAATCTTCCAGCATACCTTCAGCACACTTCAGCATACCTTCAGCACATCTTCCAGCATACCTCCCAGCATACCTCCCAGCATACCTCCCAGCAAACCTTCCAGCATACCTTCCAGCACATCTTCCAGCATACCTCCCAGCATACCTCCCAGCAAACCTTCCAGCACACCTTCAGGCATATCTCCAGCATACCTCCAGCAAACCTTCCAGCACACCTTCCAGCATACCTCCCAGCATACCTCCCAGCAAATCTTCCAGCATACCTTCCAGCACACCTTCCAGCAAACCTTCCAGCACACCTTCCAGCACACCTCCCAGCAATCCTTTCAGCAAACCTTCCAGCATACCTTCCAGCACACCTTTCAGCACACCTTCCAGCACACCTTCCAGCACACCTTCCAGCACACCTTCCAGCACACCTTCCAGCATACCTTCCAGCACATGGAGCGGAGATACGACTTGTAAAGGACGGGTTCAAACATTATTACTGGACATTACGATCTAATATTTGTTATTTGTATCTTGACTTAATATTTTCTTATTGAAACCAACATATAAACATCGTCAGATTGCTGATCATTTATATCATTTATACATTTATATATTGATCAATCAATCAATCAATCAATCATTTATAAAGATTCTACGTTCAGATGATATGATATATTCATATGTTTTCGAACATCCTCTCTGGTTCTCTCCAACTTTAAATACACTGTGAAGATCAATGAACCTAATCATTGATCTCATCTACCCCCTTACTTCGTGTGACGGATTAGCGTAATGCACAAGCGTTCGCGTGTCGACTTGGCAACAAGAGGGTTGTATGTTCAATCACACGTGAAGAAAGGAATTAGCCATCCTACCTCCTGCACAAGTTGGAAAAAAATGTGAAGTGACTTCATACTCTAAGGTCTGAAAAGGCTATTAAAAATTTAAATTTTATTTATTACCCCTTATTTTGCGTAGAAGTAAAACAGATACACTTTGCATAACCATCCGCCCTTACTTTTAAATTAACCATTAATTTTAGTTTTAGCCGCTTAAATAATCAAATAGATTTCTCTTACAAAACACTTGAAAAACAAAATAATCAGAAGGAATTCATTGATATGTTATTTCTTCTCTCTAATTGTGTCTTAAACATTTAATATTATCATCCAATTTTATTTCATGTAAAAAAAAAAAAGTTCACAATGCTTTGTTGATAATAATATCACCAGTCCTCGTCGCGCACAATGGAACAAAGGTCAAGGACAGAAAGTCTTGCCTGAAATTGAGAGATGAATGATTTTTCTTTATTGTTGCAATCGTAAGATCACCTTTCTATGGAGTCCTTACTATAATATGCATTGCGTACAATCGGTGGAAAGTTGTTTGTTCTTCCATATATCTGTTATACGCAGTTTCTAGTACATTTGCTTGCACTGTTTCGAATTGCCTTGAGACGATCTGCTGGTAGTTCGTCTTTACCTGGTACCGCGTTGTTCTTCGTGAAACTTATAGCATTTACAAGGGCGTATATATCAGTTAGTAATACTAAATAAACCTTCTAAAAAACAAAACGATCATAGATCTCTATTGGAATAGTATCAGTATCGGACCATACTGAGAACAAACGGAATCTAATTCTTTTTGTTGAGCTTCTAAACAATGTTTGTCTCTGGCTGTATTGAGGTCGTTTCTTACTATAATTTTCTTTCACTTATTCTCTCTCTCTCTCCTCTTCCACCATTTACTTCTTAATGGAAGTGTTGGGGGATGTAGTGATCTTGTGTGTGATTGTTTTAAGGCACTTTGTAAGCTGATATTCATTTTCGTACAGCTGTTCTCGATGCAGTCGCTCAATCTTTTGCGTGGTCTTCCTCTTGCTTTGTACTCGCTATACTTTTTATGTGTGTCTCTCTGTGGTAGGTGATACCAAGGCATTCTTGTCAGGTGTCCAAAGCATTTAATCTGTTGTTCTTTTATGAATTGCATGACTGGTTTCACATCCAGTTTTCTTCTGATTTCTTCATTTCTAATTATGTCTCTTATTGTCACACCTGCAGCTCTTCTAAGACATCTCATCTCCGTCGTTATGATTTTCAACTAATTAGATGCTTTTATTGACCATGTTTGACACTGGTAACATAGTAAGTAAGTAAGTAAAGGAACCCTTTCATACCTCGTGGTATATAGGGCAATACAGTGTTAGGCCCGTATTTTCATTGACCTTCGGCACACGATGGGTGATGTGGTCAGCATCACGCCGGCCGCCTTTACTTTCCCAGATCATGTCTGGTACCCAGTTGAGGCTGGGTCGACCTGAGAGCCGTCGTGGTCTGGAAAAATTCCACGCACACTGCGGGAGTTGAACCCAGACCACCAGCCTTGAGAAGCGAGTTCACTAACAACTACGCTACCGCGGCTCTCTGGTAACATAGTGTGGACCAGAAAATCGTTCTTATGAGATTTACTTTAGTTGTTAGCAGTATCTCTTTATGTGACAACAGTGGTGTTAACTGCCCCAGTACCAGGTTAGCTTGCGTGCATCGATTGCTGATTTCGCTATCGATACTTCCGTCTGTAGTGAAAATTGCTCTTAAGTATTTGAACTCATTGGTTTGTTTTATTTCTATGTTCTGGAGTTTTATTGTAAGGTTTTCTGGTTGTCTACTTATTGCCATTGTCTTTGTTATATTTATTTTCATATTGTACTCCTCCACCTTTATGTTAACTAAGCTCAAATGGTTCTGGAGAGATTCTTCGTTTTCTGCAATCAATACTTGGTTGTCTGCAAATAAAAGATCAATCAATCGTTGAAACTTTTAATTCACTCGTTGTTGGATGTATATTTGTCGAGGAGCGGTTTGGGTAAACATAAGTAGACAAAACACCAGTCTCTTAGTAACGAGGAAAGCTGTTCAAATCCCTATATATGGTCAGATTATTTTTGTTCTGTCAGAAGAAAAAAGAGGAGGGAGAAGGGTTAAAAAAAAACACATGCACTCTGCGTAGCGACAATCAAAGCAAGCGACTTTAACTAATTCTTATTCTAAAATTAGACCCTAACACCTCCTTACCCTTCCACTGGAACAAAAACCCAACGTATATTCTTTTGATCATCAATTAGCACGGGTTTCTTTTATATGTACATGTTGTGTGAGTGATTTCAAAACGTTTCTCTAATGTTGTGTGAGTGGTTTCAGAAACGTTTCTCTAATGTTGTGTGAGTGATTTGAAAACGTTTCTCTAATGTTGTGTGAGTGATTTCAAAACGTTTCTCTAATGTTGTGTGAGTGATTTCAAAACGTTTCTCTAATGTTGTGTGAGTGATTTCAAAACGTTTCTCTAATGTTGTGTGAGTGATTTCAAAATGTTTCTCTAATGTTGTGTGAGTGATTTCAAAACGTTTCTCTAATGTTGTGTGAGTGATTTCAAAATGTTTCTCTAATGTTGTGTGAGTGATTTCAAAATGTTTCTCTAATGTTGTGTGAGTGATTTCAAAACGTTTCTCTAATGTTGTGTGAGTGATTTCAAAACGTTTCTCTAATGTTGTGTGAGTGATTTCAAAATGTTTCTCTAATGTTGTGTGAGTGATTTCAAAATGTTTCTCTAATGTTGTGTGAGTGATTTCAAAACGTTTCTCTAATGTTGTGTGAGTGATTTCAAAACGTTTCTCTAATGTTGTGTGAGTGATTTCAAAACGTTTCTCTAATGTTGTGTGAGTGATTTCAAAACGTTTCTCTAATGTTGTGTGAGTGATTTCAAAACGTTTCTCTAATGTTGTGTGAGTGATTTCAAAACGTTTCTCTAATGTTGTGTGAGTGATTTCAAAACGTTTCTCTAATTTTGTTTTCTGTGAATATTTATTGAAGATATAAGAAGAATATAGGAATAAAAGTAAAAAAAACAACTGCAGACACATTTGCGATTGTCTCTAGTACTGATATAGTGACCTGATAAGACATTCAAAGCTTACCGACTAGTTTTTATTAACGAGGACTCTAACAAGTGACTAGCCAAATGTGAATAAAGAAGTTCTATAAAGCCATTCATCTCTCAAAGCAGACATTTAAGTCGGCGTCCAGGAAGACTGATGGGTCTTGGAAAATCGGAATTGTAATCAGTTAAGCATTAAAGTTAGGAAGATGATTCGCCAATGCCTGGAGACACAGCGAGGTAATAACGAGGACATTAGTGTTCAAATGATGAACGCGAGAACCGCCAATCAGACATTCATTCGTGCGTGCATGTTGTTAGTTTTTGTATTCTTTATTTTAACCTTCTCTTAAGTGTAATTTTTGTATTCTTATATCTGCATGTTGTTTTTATTTTAACTTTCTCTTAAGTGTAATTTGTATATTCTTATATCTGCATGTTGTTTTTATTTTAACTTTCTTTTAAATGTAATTTTTATATTCTTATATCTGCATGTTGTTTTTATTTTAACTTTCTCTTAAGTGTAATTTGTATATTCTTATATCTGCATGTTGTTTTTATTTTAACTTTCTCTTAAGTGTAATTTGTATATTCTTATATCTGCGTGATGTTTTTATTTTAACCTTCTCTTAAGTGTAATTTTTGTATTCTTATATCTGCATGTTGTTTTTATTTTAACTTTCTCTTAAGTGTAATTTGTATATTCTTATATCTGCATGTTGTTTTTATTTTAACTTTCTTTTAAATGTAATTTTTATATTCTTATATCTGCATGTTGTTTTTATTTTAACTTTCTCTTAAGTGTAATTTTTGTATTCTTATATCTGCATGATGATATCAATGCCAAACCTGGACGCTGACATCAAATGATAGAAGAAAACTAGCTACGACAGAGATGAAGTAGTCTACGAGGAATGCTGGGAGTAACAAGAAGACTGGTTCAGAAATGAAGATATCAGGAAAAAAATGGGTACAACATCAGTACTGAACTTCAACAAGAAACAACAAATTAAATGGTTCTGCCACATAAGCAGATTACCAATAGACAGTGCGTTTCAAAGAGCAATGTTACTCTGATACAGTGGATACAAAGCAAAAGGCCGGCCACGCAAAAGTTGGACGTCAGAGATAACAGAGGCGACGACAGACACTGTTTAGGAAGCGCACACAAAAGCCCGTTCTAGATATCTCTTCTTATCCTGACGCTGTAAGGGAAAACAGAATTGTAGAAAAGAAATAAAATATGAATATAATAAACTATTTATGTAGGAGTAAACACAGTGGTAGCACAGTAGAGTCAGTCTGTAATGAATAGGGTTTAATTCTCTATACAGTCGATTCATCAGTTCATTCAGCTGAAAATTGATAGCTGCATTTGATCGGTTAGAAAAGTAAAAAAACTTGAAATTTTAGCCATAGCTACTGTGTCAGTGTTGTAATGAAGGAAGGAAGGAACTAAACATATTTAATGGCGTCTTGAGTAAAGAGATGCCTATTCCATACCATGCTTTTCCTTTTAAAATTATCACATAATAGCAACTACAAGCGTGACACTTTGTGTATGTTTACTAAGTTTAGTATTGACATGTTTCTGTATGCATTACACTCTGTAGTGGACAATCTTTTGAATGTTTAACTAAAGAATATTGATTCATAATAACCGTGAAAATCTTAATAGTTACGCCTGTCATTATTTTAACCACGTGGTCTATGTATATAATATATTCCATGTATATATAAGCATATATATGTACATCTATCATTAGCATATCCTAGCTTGTGTTAAAGGTAAGGCAACAGTCTGAAATTCAATACTGAATATAAATTAATGTTTTTACACAGACTTTCTTTCACACAGTATATGCCCATTTTAACATTATTATTATTATTAAATAAAATGGAACTAATTTTGGAGATGTGATGTAATCAGAGAAATTTCTGGTCCACCAATAGTAACAACTGTTATAAGAAGGAGAAGGTGGAGATATGTTGGGCACACTTTGAGAAGAAATTATAAAAAAATATCAAAGCAGGCATTGAAGTAGGATTCAAAGGGTTCAAGAAAGAGAGGACGACCTTAGGAGACCCTGAAACGAACTTTGATGAGAGAGGCAAGAAATGTCGGTCTCAGTTCTATGGAAGAGATTGAGCGAGTTGCCCAGGGTAGAACAATTATGGAGAAATTACTTGCAGGCCATATGTAATGTATAACGGTACGAGGGGAATTATTATTATTATTAAAATTAAAATTAAACAATACTGGTATACAATATAATGTCCAGTTAGTCTTAGTTTTATTTTTATTAAAATGTGTTTAGTATATCCCTTTTCTATATCCTAAGTTTGGTCACAGTGGCGAAAACGTAAAATCTCCAGATATTGCAAAGCCTGCATTTGCCGTTCTAATTTTTAATGTGAAAAATGAGATGATAATTGTGTATGACTAATGAATAATATAGTTTTCTAGTTTGTTAGTGACTGAATCAGTGTAGACGAGTGGTTCTCAACTTTTTTTCAACGTTCACCCCTTTGAAGATGAGGCAAGACCCCCCACACAACCTATATTCCCCACTGAATTAAATGTAATTTCTAACAAGCAAACGAAAAGAAAATTATTCTCACTTTGAGCTTTATAACAACTCTGTCCCCTAAACACAGTTACACTGACAGTGAGAAATGTAAACATTAAAAAAAAAATTATGAGACGAAATTTAGGAAAAACATAAACTACGAGTCAAAATCATTATGTTCTTGGTTTTAAAAAAATGTTGAAATTATAATTTTAACGAAAAACAAGTATTTTAATTATTAAAACAAGTTAATATAAAAACTTATTAAAACACAAAATTTACAAGATTTGTTAGAATGTTTTATGCCTTCCATGATTACTGCCTCACGTCTCCCTCCAGCGAGGCGTACCTACCAGGATAAGAACCACGGGTGTAGAAGATAGCTAAGAAAACAGTCTCTGTCGACTCAATCGTTCATGAAAGCTTCTTGTACAGATGCTTGTCTCCGCTCACTTGTTTACGCATCATGTAGATACTAAGTTAGTGCTACTACAGTCTGGAGGTGGGGGAATACGAAGTGAATTTAAGAATAAAGAAACAGATAAGAGGGAAGTAACATTGATTTGTTTATTTTAAGAGCAATAACATGTAGACTTTTCTGTAGATTTTATGTTAGGGAAAAATGCATTTTTGGGGGGGACATTTGTACATATTGTCTGGCCAACCACTAGTAACAGCTGACTGTTATAAGAAGGAGAAGGTGGAGATATGTTGAACACACCTTGAGAAGAAATGATCAACGAATATCAAAGCAACCATTGAAGTGGGATGCAAGGGTTCAAAAAAAGATGGGAAGATCTTAGGAGACCCTGAAACAAACTTTGCTGAGAGAGGCAAGAAATATAGGTTACAGTTCCATGAAAGAGATTGAGCGAGTTGCCCATGATAGAGCGGTATGGAGAAATTGCTTGCAATCCCTATGTAACGTATAACGGTACGAGAGGAAAAATTATTATTATTCGTTACTATTATTTTTTACATAGGATGTCAGTATTTAACAAAGTACTGGATAGTCATATGTGTACATAGGATGTCAGTATTTAACAAAGTACTGGATAGTCATATGTGTACTTTTAAAATAAATCTTGTAAAAGAGCCATGTGTATAATATGGGTAGAGAAGAGAAAAAATAGATATATACAAAAGGAACTAAAAAATAACAAAGAATAACTAATGCTACAAATAAGAATGACAAAATTGAAGTAATTTGAACACATAAAACCAGGAAACTCCTCACTCCTCTAACATTAGTTTAACTCCTCTAACGCAAAAGGTGGACCTCAGCGATAATAGAGGCGACGAAAGACACTATTTATTAAGCACACACAAAATTCCGTGCTAGAAATCTCTTCTTACCCTGACTGAAGCTGTGAGGCAAATCAGGATTGGAGAAGAGAAAGACAATGTGCATGAGAGGCTCGCTCCAAGTGTCTCCTTTTTCTACCTGACGCTGAAAGGCAAAACACGATTAGAGAATAGATAGATAGATAGAAAAATACATGAAGGGCTGGGGAAGACAATTATGGAGTGATTCCATTGAGAACATAGATTTAGAATGTAGTTATGATTTGAGAATGATGGTAGTGGCGGCGGTACATCTGGCCTATGAGAATGCGAGAGAGAGAGAGAGAGATGTTGGAATCAAACAAATAGCAAATTATGTAAATATTTAATTCTCCGCTATATTTTTTCTTCTATTTTGATGTCAAACTTACCCAGATATTAAAAAAACAAATTCCTTTCTGTGATTGAAAGAGACGGTTCTCAGCTTTAGAAGGTGTTTCTAAGCCCCTGATGACAAACGCAGACGAAATCATGAAAATCTTCGCTTCTTTGTTTGTGACATTCACATCAAAGGTAGCAATCTCAAAGATGGTGGATGGTTATACAAAAATAAAATAATGTCATCAAAGAGACACTAATGAAATAAATGATTAAATAAGTTTTTATAGAGAAATTGAAGTATTCAACGCTATTATTGACGGACTTTGAACTAGTATTAACTAACATACGCACATTTTTAGTTTTGAAACGTTATCCAAAGGCATACACATATTAAAATAGAACTTGCTTCAAAAACGTAGGAACTAAAAACATGTAGTCAATTTGTTAATAAAATTAGAAATATTGAATCATATTTCAATAGTATGTTCTTGTGAGTTTGTGTTTTAGCTAACACTCAGTGTGGAGTCAGTGCCACCTTCTGGAAATTTGATATTTAATAATAAAACAGTTTTATGCGAAGCTGATCTTCTCCATTTTCACGTAGTAAGTTACGAAACGAACTAAATGATTGGTTGTTTTTTTTCATTTTACCCCTCCCTGGAAAATTTTATGTGGGACGTCCATGGATCCAACAATGTGAACTTAGAACGAGATTTAATTTTTCCACTACACTTTATGGCTCATTTGGAAGTAGAAGACATAGTAGACACCTAGTTTTAATATTCGGTGGCCCTTTCAGTTTTGAGTTTTTATTCTTTCTCCAGTAAACAATTTGACTCCGTAACGAAATAAGATTACTATATGGAGAGAAATTGGTGACGGTTACACGGCAAACTGTTCCTCTTGTGTCCTGATAATCAGTAGCGTATTTCATATACCCATTTGATTTAAAGAACTTCTAAATAGCTCTATAAGAATTTTCTCCATGGCTAGATTACAAAAGAAAAAGGAAAATTATTCTTTCTTGATGTTGCAAACAAGTAAACAAACATAGGTATCTTCTTCTTTGCGATCGCTATTTTGATGATTATACTGTCAGACGCGTTCTTCTGATGAAGTCGACTGTTGTCTAGAGCTCATCTCTGGTGCCATATACTTTTGAATGCAGTGTTGTGTTGTATGGCCAGCATTCATTTCTAGTGAAGACATACAAGGGACAGTCTTGCAGGACATGATCTGTAGGTTTTATCAGCGGTGCCACATGGACAGACTGGATGGAGACAATCGTAGCATGTGTAAGTGTTTCTTCAATCTGTTATGTCCTATCCTGAGTCGGAAGATGCTAGTCTGTCCATGTCTGTGGATTGTGTGTGATATGAGATGTCATTCACATTTCTTTGGATTACCAAGCTGAGTACTAACAGAAATAAGTATTAACACACAGTGTTAAATAACACTAACGATTAATAACGACATATATACTTGTTATATCTGTTCTGCATAATTGTACATATATTTATATCCACTATTTGTGTGCACATTACCAAGATTCTTGTTGTTTCACATGCGGATGTCAATGTTATCATCACTTTTCCACTATTTATCAGTGCAGTTAAATGATATTTCTGCATCTTGTATTTCTTCAAGCTTGGTGTAACTATCGCGTGGTTTAACATACCAAACACTTCAACTATCATTTAATGATGATTTACTGGACAGACTCATGCATCTAATTTTGTTATGACAACAACAAAAAACGCCGAATTAAAGATTGTGGTTGGCCTTCAACCAGCACTCAGGTTGGAAATAAAAACCAAAATGTCAGTGTTGAGCAAACTCGCGACATCTACAGCATAATTTAGATTTCGTACTGTGCATGCACGCAATCAAACAACGTCCTCCTCTTCTTCTTCTTCTTCTCTTCCGTGTTTTACTTCTTTTTAGAAGTGGAAAAGGAAAGGGAGGGATATAGTGATCTTGTGTGTACTTCTTCTAATCCCAGAAATTTTGAATTTTCACTCTTTTTCCTATAGTGCAATGTGGAGAATGTGTATTAGTTCTAATGTGCACTTTGTAAGCTGTTATTCATTTTCTTAAGACTGTTCTTGATGCTGTATCAAGCAACATAGAACACACACGGAAGCGTATATCTAAACATTGTCATATATTGACCGACTACTGACTAATGTCTGATGTCATATCTACTAACGGCATGTAGAGAACTTGCTTTCAAAATTTGCTCACTAATTCTCAGTTTGTGATGACAACTAGTTTGATTGTATCAATCACAAAACTAAACAAGTACCATCAAAGTGAACAAATTCATAATAGTTATGAAAGTACAGTAAGGTAGATAACGGATATTCTTGGCGTACATCTTTATTATGATTAGGGATTGTCTTTGGCTACAAGATAAGCCGTTTGTCTAGTGGTCCAAAGGTCGTGGTTTCGAGCGTTGAGTGCATTTTCCCTAGGATCGTTGCCAGAGCTACAGAGTTCGTGCTTTGTGCACTACTCTCGGTAGATGACATGCGTTTCTGCGGATAGGAACATAGTTATATGGGGAAATCTGGTGCAATGAAGTCAATCCTTCTCGTTTACACTCCTTTGTTATGAAGAGAATTTTCACAAGTCGCACATCTTCCCCTACCTTTTGCTAAATAAGAAAATATTCTATAATAGTTACACTAGAAAAAAGTAAATACTATACATAATTAACACACATCTTGGGAATCCAATATGTTCATAGTATAAGTAAGAAACAAGCTGGGAGACATTTCAGAATAAATGTTTAAGAAGAATCCTGCAAATTTTCTGGCCATATACCATAACAAATTAGGAGCTTTTGAAACGAACAGACTGTGCATCCTTGGAGACCATCATTAAGAGATGAAGATGGAGGTGGTTTGGACATGTATGTTGTATGCCAGTGGGGCATTGGCTAGGACAACTCTCAGATGGACAGCGGATGGGAAGAGAAGACCTGGACGTCCAAATGAAACATGGAGAAGAACTGTGGAGAGAGAGTTGAAGGAATGGGAGACGGTTGATACAAAGGCAGAAGAAAGGCAACAGTGGAATTCTCTTGTGGAAGCCTTATGTGTCAATCGGAACACAAGAGGATATATATAGATAAGTAAGAAATAAGCAGACACATTAATTAATCGGTTGAGTAACAGTAGAAGTAACAGTAGAAGTAACAGTAGAGTAGAAATAACAGAGAAGTAACAGTAGAAGTAACAGTAGAAGAACAGTAGAGAGAAAGGAAGACTGTCTCCAATAGCAAGAGAAATTAAATGAGATTCATTGAAAAACTTGGTAGACAAGAGCTTGTAAGATATCATGACGGGGAGCAAGAGTAAAAGACTAGCAAGGCAGAGGAAAAAGAAGACCATGAACAACTAAGAAAATTATTTAGAAGATGAACAATGAAGTAGAAGATGAACACAGAAGTGGAAAAGAAGATGAATATAGAGGAGGAAAAGAAGATGAATATAGAGGAGGAAAAGAAGATGAATATAGAGGAGGAAAAGAAGATGAATATAGAGGAGGAAAAGGAGATGAATACAGAGGAGGAAAAGGAGATGAATACAGAGGAGGAAAAGAAGATGAACACAGAGGAGGAAAAGAAGATGAATACAGAGGAGGAAAAGAAGATGAATACAGAGGAGGAAAAGGAGATGAACACAGAGGAGGAAAAGAAGATGAATACAGAGGAGGAAAAGAAGATGAATACAGAGGAGGAAAAGAAGATGAACACAGAGGAGGAAAAGAAGATGAATACAGAGGAGGAAAAGAAGATGAATACAGAGGAGGAAAAGAAGATGAAAACAGAGGAGGAAAAGAAGATGAATACAGAGGAGGAAAAGAAGATGAAACAGAGGAGGAAAAAGATGAACAGGAGAAAGAGATGAGATAGGGGAGAAAAAGATGAAACAAGGAGGAAAAGAAGACGCAGAGGAGAAGAAGAGATGAAAAGAAAAAAACAAGAAGAACAATAAGATAAAAAGATAAGAAAACCAACAATGAGGAGAAAGGTTAAGGAGATGAACAACGAGAAGGAAGAACAAGAAGACGAACAAGAAGGAGAACAGATAAGAAGGCAAACAACGAGAAGAGAGCATGAGAAGACGAACAACGAGAAGACGAACAACGAGGAGGAAGAACAAGAAGGAAGAATAAGAAGGAAGAACAAGAAGGAAGAACAAGAAGGAGAACAGATAAGAAGGCTAACAACGAGAAGAGAACATGAGAAGACTAACAACGAGAAGAGAACATGAGAAGACTAACAACGAGAAGAGAACATGAGAAGACTAACAACGAGAATGAAGAACAAGAAGGAAGAATAAGAAGGAGAACGGATAAGAAGGCTAACAACGAGAAGAGAGCATGATACGACGAACAACAAGGAGGAAGAACACGAAGAACAGATAAGAAGGCTAACAACGAGAAGAGAGCATGAGAAGACGAACAACAAGGAGGAAGAACACGAAGAACAGATAAGAAGGCTAACAACGAGAAGAGAGCATGAGAAGACGAACAACGAGAAGAGAGCATGAGAAGACGAACAACGAGAAGGAAGAACAAGAAGACGAACATGAAGAAGAACAGATAAGAAGGCTAACAACGAGAAGAGAGCATGATAAGACGAACAACGAGGAGGAAGAACACGAAGAACAGATAAGAAGGCTAACAACGAGAAGAGAGCATGATAAGACGAACAACGAGGAGGAAGAACACGAAGAACAGATAAGAAGGCTAACAACGAGAAGAGAGCATGAGAAGACGAACAACGAGAAGGAAGAACAAGAAGACGAACATGAAGAAGAACAGATAAGAAGGCTAACAACGAGAAGAGAGCATGAGAAGACGAACAACGAGGAGGAAGAACAAGAAGACGAACATGAAGAAGAACAGATAGAAGGCTAACAACGAGAAGAAGCATGAAAGACTAACAACGAGAAAAGAGCATGAGAAGACAAACAACGACTTCCAGCAACTTGTAGTTTGTTTACATTTTCCAAAAAATGTCTTGCTACTAATCATCTTAGTCTTAGAGTATTAATTTTTGGATTATGGTTCTTGACTGGACGGACATCGTTAAGTAAATATACTCATCGATCATGCATTAGTTCAATACTCTGAAATGTGTGAACAGTTAACAGCATAAAGAAACAACAAATAACAATTTTATCCCCTCCTTTTTTATATATATAACTTTGTTAAATCATCAGCCGAAGCAATATCACCAACAGTGTTTGTGTAAGATGAAACAGAGAATGAAACTAGCAGAACGTTGAAACTCTATATAGTTAGATGACCCATTTATAAAGTCAATCTTTACCTCGTTCAGAATTTGATCGTTAACACCAGTAGCCGTCGTATTAAGAATTATACAATAGTGGCATTCAGTGGGTACCGGGGAATGTATTTGTTGAATGCGTTTTAGTGAGTGTTTGAAATCATGAATAAATTCATAACAAACACCATCAAATATGTCCAACAATATATTGATAATGTCGTATAGATATTTCGTGAAAATATGAAGCAGATTCTTCTTCGTGTTTTTGTTGTTGTCACACTTCTACAATGACGTAGTCCACTATTGTGGTCTTTTGTATTTGTCTTGCGATTCTCGAATGGCTTAACTGATGACTTTCTGTATTTCTTTTTCATTGTTTTCTAACATTCTCCATCTATTCATATATTCTTTAATCTTCCTCTAGCAGTTGGCCTCGATATTCTGTTGTGAAAAGCTTTATATACATGTTTATAGAACCGGCACAGATGAGAAGAGGAAAACCACGGAGAAGATGGATTCAGGATGTAGCTGATGGTTTGAACATGGGACGGCTGCAGATGTGAGACATCTGACCTACGAGAGAGAAATTCCGAAGGACTGTTGGGGTGGCAAAGTTCTGCTCAAGACAGCTATTTGATGATGAACCATTAAAGTAACCTTGATATATGACGGTTAGGAGAAGGTAGAACGATAGGTGTCAGCTTCTCGACAAGCCTCAGGTGAACTGATGAGTGTCAGCCACTGCGACACACCTCCCGTGACACAGCCTCACGTGGACTGCCACGACACGCCTCACCGCGCACATCTCACGTGGTATGCCACGCACAGCCTCACGCACATCCTCACCGTGGTACTGCTTCACGGACACAGCCTCACGCACAGCCTCACCGTGGTACTGCTTCACCGTGGTATCTTCACCGTGTCGCTTCACGTGACTGCTTCACCGTGGTACTGCTTCACGGTACTGCTTCACCGGGTACTGCTTCACTGGACTCTTCACCGTGGAATTTCCGTGGTACTGTTCACTGTGGTATGCTTCACGTGGTCTGCTTCACCGTGTACTGCTTCACCGTGGTACTGCTTCACCGCGACACAGCCTCACCGTGGTACTGCTTCACCGTGGTACTGCTTCACCGTGGTACTGCTTCACCGTGGTACTGCTTCACCGTGGTACTGCTTCACCGCGACACAGCCTCACCGTGGTACTGCTTCACCGTGGTACTGCTTCACCGTGTACGCTTCACGTGGTACTGCTTCACTGTGGTACTGCTTCACCGTGGTACTGCTTCACCGTGGTACTGCTTCACCGTGGTACTGCTTCACCGTGGTACTGTTTCACCGTGGTACTGCTTCACCGTGGTACTGCTTCACTGTGGTACTGTTACTGATTTGCATACCGTGGTATGCTTCACCGTGGTACTGCTTCACCGTGGTACTGCTTCACCGTGGTACTGAGTGGTTGCATCACCGTGGTACTGCTTCAGTGTATGCTGGTTTCACGTGTTCTACGTGGTACTGCTTCACCGTGGTACTGCTTCACCGTGGTACTGCTTCATGGTGCTTCCGTGGTATTGCATCACCTGGTACTGCTTCACCGTGGTACTCCACAGTACTGCTTCACCGTAGTTGCTTCACGGGATTGCATCACTGGACATCTTCAGCGACACAACCTCACCGTGGCACTGATTCACCGTGACACTGCTTCACTGTGGCATCGCTTCACAGTGGCATAGCTTCACCGTGGCACTGCGTGATCCTGGCGCTGCTTCACCGTGGCGTTGCTTCACCGTGGCGTTGCTTCACCGTTGCGTTGCTTCACCGTGGCGTTGCTTCACCGTTGGCGTTGCTTCACCAGTTTTTAAAACATGTGCCCTCATCACCAATCTATGTAAACCACATAACATATCTTATTTGACAAGATTTATATCTCAGAGATAATCCCACGCTATTTGAGTGATGGGCAAGTTGACAATATCATACACAGTGGCGCTCGTCATTAAGGACCAGTGGGGCCGGGCCCCACCAAAAATAGTGTGTAACGGGTAGTTATTATTTAATAAATTAAAATATAACATAACCAAAAACCATGATTATTCCCAAAATTTGTGTCTGGCCCCATCAACAAAAGTGAACACGAGCCGCCACTGATCATACATAAAAATGCCACAGAGTGGTACTTCACATAGTGATTTTTCTATACACTATATATTGTATTTTGATTGTAATATAAGGGATCAAAGTTTCTTATAAGTCTGATGCCCGTCCTTTCAACATAATAACTGAGGTGGGTTGTTTTTTGTTTTGTTATATCAAAGCATGTAACTTTGTGCCAAGAATTCCAGTCTAATATAGACAATTGTAAGAGACACTTTAATGCTGGTTGTGCTATCCTTTAAACTCCTGGGGCCAAACCTGAAACTTTTGAGGATGCATAGGGACGGATATTCTGACATATCGAAAGCCTTCTATAAATTACTTAATTTGCATATGCAAGCTTATACATTGTAGAAATCATTACTGGGGAAAGTAGGAGACGGAATGAGAGAGAGAGAGAGAGAATGTGTGTGTGTGAGAGAGAGAGTGTGTGAAATAGAGCATATGTGTGTGTGAGGATAGAGAGAGTAAGAGATAATTCCACAGTCCATCTTTTCTGAATAATATGACATTCTTTATTCACTTTTTATTTACTGCTTGGCATGGTCATTATGTATCAGTTATATGAGGACTATCATCATATCACTACGCACATTTCTGTAGGTGCTCCGATCTCCGCCTCAACAAATCCAGTAGTGTCCAACAACCCAACACGCCAGGTTGATGTTGATTAATCAATCTTTTCACATATTTGGTATATCGTTCTTTTCGGGCTGTACCAATATCGACATCTATCTCTCTCAATCTGGTCAGCGACAGGGATTCACAACCCTGAAAACTATTCTGCTGGGAAAGACTCAATACGTTTAAGAATGTCATTTCGATCCATTTCTGCTATGTCATTGTATAACATGGGACAAATGATTACCAATTGTCAATGCCTTACTGATGTACCTAGCCTTCACCTCCACTACCACAACTTCTTACCCGTGCCAATTACCGATGGCACAGACAAAGCTACATCATAGTTTTGATCTCTGAAACTATCCGACCATAGAAAACAACTCAAGTTTCTGGTTATCAAGGACTCCCACTGACACTTTTTAACGAACTATCATGATGTCCATAAGATGAACTACCACATAATGAATCTAGATTATTATGTGAACATTTCATTTTGTGTAAGATTACGTCTATATTAAGTACTCGGTTTGCTTCCTCCTGAAAGACATCGGGATATTATTCCAGAGATCCTTGATCTCAGTGTAAGTGAGATCCAGCTCCTAGTCCTTTCGGAGACAAACGATAAAATGGATGCGCTGTGTTCAATTTGAGCACGTAAAAGAACCATTGGCAGTTTAAAATCGAGAAGAACAGGCTGGAAATCTGCTGTCCGGGCACAATTCAATAGAATGATTTTAAAAATAAAATTCCTACTAAATATTTTCAACATCTTCTAAATTACATCGGAGACCCTCGCCGGTGATACATATTTCGTGCACTGCCGCTGAGTTCGTCCTGTGTAAGAAAGAAATCGTACTACACATGGTTACTTACCAAAGTGCAAAGATGATGTTCCTATCAATCGATCGATCAATCAATATAACTCAAAATATTTGTGATATTTAAACCTGAAGACGATGATTACATCTTAGGTTTAAAAATGTGTCTCATCATCATCAAGTAGCCTGTCCTTTCCGGAACTTGGCCCACATGAAAGCAGTACTGTTAACAACTATCTATTCTGTGCAAGTTGACCGGCGACAGCATCAGTCATTCTCAGATCGTCAATGACATCTTGCACCCATCGTCTTTTAGGTTTTCCTCTCATTCTTCTTCCAGGCACAATCCTCCAAAATGATCTTCGTAGGCACTCGTATCGTTTGATGTGTCCTAAATATTTAATTGTCCTTGATTTTATGCTCTTTAATAGCCAACTCTCTTTAATATCAAGCTGTTGCAGAACAGATACATTTGTTCTTTTCCTTGTCTCTGTGTGCTCTCTGAAATATTGACAACACAACGAATTAAGGCAGTAACGGAAATGTTCTGTAAAATCTTGAAGTGAAAGTCATGTAGTGTCTGGGAGTAGGTTAACAAAGTTAACGCTTTCTCTGTTGACTAAGACTGAAGAGAGGGATGGAGGGAATTTGAGAGATGCAGATAGGATTATAGAGAATTTGCAGGACATAAAAGGTAATATGTTTAAGTAAAACACAATTATATCGAAATACTAAAGTGTTTATGTGACTGACACAAGAAAATGTTCAAAGAAGACAAATTGTGAGAAAAGATAATGCAAGAAATAGAGGCATTAGTCACAAAGTAGAGATTGAGATATATAGTTGTTCGTGTGTTGTCGGGGCTCGTAAGGGGAGCAAAGAATAGTAACACTGCGACCTACAAGGCACGTCGTACGAGGCGATTGAGGTAGTGGCCTAGGGATACTACCCTAGTAAATAAAAAAGCGTTGCAGAAATCGGATATGCTGACCTACTTGTAGGCGCATAACTGGCACAAGGTACATAGTGCTCAGATCACATACAAATCACAAAGAGTGGTTAACTAGTGTTCGATATGGGGCGTTCGAAGAAGAAGAAGAAGAAGACTGACACAAGGAAATTTACAAAGAAGATAAACAGTGAGAAAAACAAATGCAGTAAATGGAAGCCTTAGTGGCAAAGTAGATATTGAGATAGATAATTTTGAGAGTAATAAACGAAGAAAATGAGGATGAGTTGCCTGTAGTGACAGATCTGTCTTATTGATTGACCATACCATACTTGCTGGTAGGACTGAGTGAACGAGTGAGACAGTGTTGTTTGTGAATGACATCAGTCTAACCGTGGCTCGTACCGGAGGGAAGCTGCCAGTCTTAAATGTAAGGGAATTGTCCGCGATGTAAGAGAATTGTCCGATCTAGCGATGTAGAAATCCGATTTGGACCTTGTCACCATATCGATTTGTTGCTGGATGAAGCGTTCAAGTCTACTGTTTGCTTTGATCATTGTATTTTAGCTTTCGGTGGTAAAGACGTTGCTGGTGCATTGTAGTTGCTTGTATTCAACAACTTAATTTCACGTTTATGTTGTGTTTATATAGCTACAGCAGTTAGATCTTTCAACAATTATATTTGATTGCAAATCGTAATACTCTAGTTATTCAATACCACAAAATGTGTACATTTAATTTAAGTACACTTCTTTGATGCTAACTTTCGTTTAAGCACACTTCTTTGATGGTTTAACTTTCTTTCAATTTTTCGTCTTTGATGGTTTAATTTTCGCTCAATTTCTAGTCTTTGATGGTATAACTTTCGTTCAATTGTTCGTCTTTGCGTTCAATTTTTCGTCTTTGATGGTATTACTTTCGTTTAATTTCTCGTCTTTGATGGTATAACTTTTGTTCAATATTTCGTCTTTGATGGTTTAACTTTCGTTCAATTTTTCGTCTTTGATGGTATAACTTTCGATCAATTGTTCGTCTTTGCTTTCAATATTTCGTCTTTGATGGTTTAACTTTAATTCAATTTTTCGTCTTTGATGGTATAACTTTCGATCAATTGTTCGTCTTTGCGTTCAATTTTTCGTCTTTGCGTTCAATTGTTCGTCTTTAATGGTATAATTTTCGTTTAATTTCTCGTCTTTGATTGTTTAACTTTTGTTTAATTTTTCATCTTTGATGGTATAACTTTATTTCAAGTTCAAAACTTCGATTATAGCAGTAATAACGTCCTCTTGAATTTTAACTGATTCCGTACGAGCCGTCGTTATAAAGATCCACCCGGCGTATCACAAGGAGTACTGTATTTTGAAAGATTCGAAATATTTCGTCATGTTCCTTACTTTCCGTTCGTATTCGACTTTTAAATGAACTGAAAACTACTAATTAAAAGGGAAGTGTAAATTATAGCGATTACGTATCATCGTGACTTTTACTAAGAATAAAAGTGAAACGGATTTTCCCATTTATTCTAAGATACTCAGTGAACAAATCAACTAGGGAATTTTCATTAATTGCCATCACGCTAGTTAGTAAACAGTTAAATATGCATCCATTTACAATTGACTTAATGTGTATGTATTCATAAGTGGATTACCAATACAAAGATAGCATCCAGACTTGTTTATTCAACTTATCGTTCGTCAAGACCCTGAGTAAGTTGAATTTCTGTTCTTCCAATTTCATTATTTATGTTTAATAAATGATAATATGTTTCTTGAATAGTTAACACTTCATTTACATTTGTCAATACAGTGAATATATTGTGAAACTATATCAAATTGTTTCTTGAATAGTTAATACTTCATTTACATTTGTCAATACAGTGAATATATTGTGAAACATTCAAATTGTACTTAATGTTATGTATTCATATGATTACCAATACAAAGATATGACATATCAAATTTGTTTATTCAACTTATCTTCATCAAGACTGATAAGTTGAATTTCTTGTTTTTTCAATGTTCATTCATTTATGTTTTAATGTATATGTGAACTAATATGTTTCTTGAATAGTTAATACTTCATTTACATTTGTCAATACAGTGAATATATTGTGAAACTATATCAAATTGTTTCCTGAATAGTTAATACTTCATTTACATTTGTCAATACAGTGAATATATTGTGAAACTATATCAAATTGTTTCCTGAATAGTTAATACTTCATTAACATTTGTCAATACAGTGAATATATTGTGAAACTATATCAAATTGTTTCTTGAATAGTTAATACTTCATTTACATTTGTCAATACAGTGAATATATTGTGAAACTATATCAAATTGTTTCTTGAATAGTTAATACTTCATTTACATTTGTCAATACAGTGAATATATTGTGAAACTATATCAAATTGTTTCTTGAATAGTTAATACTTCATTTACATTTGTCAATACAGTGAATATATTGTGAAACTATATCAAATTGTCTTCAATGTGATATATTTCTTCATCGAACGCTCCATATCGACTACTTGTTAACCACTTTATGTGATTTGTATGTGATACGAGCCTAAGAGCGATTATACATTGTGCCAATTATACGCCTACAAGTAGGCCAGCTCATCCGATTTCTGCGACACTTTTATTTACTAGCGTAGCTTCAATAGGACCTACCTCAGTTGCTTCTTACAACAAGCCTTGTAGGTCAAAGTGTTATTACTCTCTACTCCCTTTGTGCACCGGCACACACGGACAAATTTATCTATAGTAATAAGTCATAGTCATTTAAATCTTATTTAGGAAACAATATTTCAGTTTTGCTAAACTACGAGTGCAATTTTTGAGAATTTTAAACAAATAATTCCCCGAGGCTCCCCTCCCCCTCTTCCTCCTGACCTCCAAAAATGCAGCCGTAGCGAGTTAAGTAAATTACTAATCCACTAACACGAATCTTCCATCAGTAATAAAAGACAGTTAGTGGTAGTAGTAGTAGTAGTTTCTAATACTTTTCATCAGTTTTTTTTTAAATATGTGAGTTGTGTGCAATTTAATGAGTTGGTCTAGCCAGAGCCAACTATAACCTTATGGGCCTTCGGACTCGGGTAAGATTTATGGGAAATCAGACCACAACTACAGCACGTGACCTCGCGTTATCTAGAGTTGGCTGTGGTCTAGCTCAGCACATTGATCTCAATGTATTTAAAGGAGTTTTAATGCCGAAGGATTGACTTCATTGCACCGGATTTTACCCCATATGGCTTGGTCCCTCTCTAAAGAAGTGGCACGCCACCTGCCGAGAGTATTGCACAGAGCATGAACTCCGTAGCTTCGGCAACAATCCTAAGGTCTCTGGAAAAAAATATACTCGTGAACAGAACGGCGCGGTCCGGATTCGAACCAACAACCTTCGACTCTAAAGGCAAGGGCGTAACCACCTAGCCACAGAGACCCGCAATGATCACAGATAATGGTATTAACAATACCCGCATCAACAACGTCTAATTTTTTTAATGAAACGTAGAAAAACATAAAGTAATTACTTCTTGCATTGAGGGATAACTTGAATCTCATTTTTATTGAGTTTTTTTTTGGTAGTTGGTAAAGTTTAAGTAAAGTTGTGATGGCAATCTCATTTCTGAGTGTTATGTGAATTTGAAGAAGTCTGGAGGGATTAGAATCAGTTATAGCATTCACGAAATATAACAGAGGGATCTTGTACATCATTTACTGCTTCTATTTTGATAACTTTATCGCTGTATGACATTGTCATTAATAGAGAAATAAATGCTTGACAGGTGTGTGTATAGTTTAGTTTAGTCGTCGTTTTATCATTACTGCATATCGAACCAATAAGTCCGTAAGTGATTCGATCTCCTCCTCAGTATCTCTGTCTCTCAGCGTGTGGCGACTAACGACACCGGTTTTTTGTTGTTTTACTGTTCTTCTTTGACTACCAGCATAGTGTTCTTGTCTAGCTACAATAGATTTGACTTAGAATTCTTGCAGTCTGGTTAGTGTTCTAGATTCATGACTATTGATGATGATTGATACTCGTCCATCACGGGTGACCACACAAATTTTCATCCAAGGGAATATAGTTGTGTTATATTTATCTGTGTGTGCGTAGATGACTAGTGATCCTGAAACGGGCTTGAAATGTTCTTGTACAGTGTGTGCGAGGTATACTTGTACTTGTTGGGAGTTTTACTTTCTTTCTATTTCGACTTTTTTGTTGCTGTTCAACATCCGTGCTGTTCTACTTGCCTCGCAGGCCGAAGAACCGTGTCGAAGAAGTGTGCGCCAGGCTGACCTGTCTTGAGCAACATTCACCACTATTACTTGAATCATATGTACACGGTCTCTCTCACTTAGGGAATTTATAGTATCAGCCTGGCTAACTAAATCTGATTTTTGTCAGCCTATACCTACTCAGCGACTCCATCCATTGTCTCCGAGCCCAGCCTGTTTCAATCTTCCTGAGCATACTCATGGAGCACACTCAGGTGTGTGTATCATGTAATAGAGTAAGAAATGCTAGACAGGTGTGTTAATATCGATGGAAACCTGTACAGTAACAACAGATGATAACACTCAGAGAGAAAGTGGCAACCAAGAATTGAGCATTAACTTGGTCGAACTTTAGTAACATCTTGCCATGAGAAAAGTACGCATTAGCTAGCTCGGCTAACTAAGAAACCACACAAAAATGTCAAGTTAAATTTTAGTCAAGTCATTTTAACACATTATTCCCGCAGCTAAGGAACATCGACTTTATTTATCCGGATATATTTATAGGCGCAGATTTTCCATTTAAAAAATGTTCAAGCAGAGATCGACAGGGCCGTCACCACGAGTGATACTGAAGGTCAGTTCTAGCTAAATTTTGGTAGTTCTTATTCGCTAGGAAATGTTCATCGGACTTTTCTTTGTAAACAATTCTCTGTACTTGCTTTAATAAACATTACCTGTGTGCAACGCACTACTGCATGTACTATTTGGAACACATATTATTGGTATGAAGCGCACCACTGCATGTACTATGTGCAACACACACTGTTGGTGTGCAACACACTACTGCAAGTACTATTTGCACCATATACTAGTGATGTGCAACACACCATTACAAGTGCTATTAGCAATAAAAATCACAAGTACGCAAAAATCACTGCTTGTACTACTAGCAACAAACATTGCTGGTGTGCAACAAACAATGCTGGTGTGCAGCAAACGTTCCTGGTGTTCAACAAACCAGTACAAGTACCGCTAACAACAAACATTGCTAGTGTGCAATACCGTTACAGGTGCTATTCGCAATAAAAATTACTAGTGCGCAAAACACTACTAGCAACAAACGAAAATCAAACGGCAGTTGCATTTTACTGAATGAGGCTTGGAGCAGTTTGGAGATTTTCAAAATCTTTAATTTTAATGAAATCAGAATCACTTAACAACAAAGATTTATTTCAAAGAAAGAAACCACGAAGACGAGACAAAATTGTTTTATTTGTCATCCTATTCTTTGTTAGTTTTCTTGAAACGTCCTTATTGTTAAACTGCACAAGCAGAACGAATTCATGATTACACAATTAACAAATTCATGATTACACCTTTGTCCATTGCAGACCTATATAAACAACGATTGTGTTTTATTTTCTCATTCATTATTATAAATTTCACATTTAAATTACAATTCTTAATTGATCCACTCTGCACGAGTTTTTGTTGTGGTTTTAATATGTACTTTTCCCTAGACTCGTTCATTTGTTAATTAAACGTATATTCTAAAACATATATTTATATTAATTGAACATATTCATGTGCTATTAAACAAACATTATAAAAGACAATGAAATAGTTTGACAAAAATATGCAATTCATAGAATAATGTTGACAAAGAAGAGAAACATTGTAGACATTCTACAAAACTTAAATATTTAGAAGAATTAGCTCATTAACAATAGTATGTCTTGAAGACTGAAGAAGAGACAAGAGAATATGGAGTTTCATAACCCCAGGGGGAAGTACTGAGCCAATGAATATGATTAATAAATAGACAGTGTATTGAACACTGAAATATTGTTGTTATATTAAAAGTGTAAGTGGTTTAGAGAGCAATAATAAGGAACATATCGAAGACGAGGCAGGAGACGACCAAAACAACGGTGGTGACATAAAATTAATGACAACTTGAATGCAAAGATACTTGACTGGAGATCGAGTGTATGTTAAACTGGCTCCGATGACGATATATATATAAAACCATATGGTTACGGAACTATCAGAATATATATCAACTCATCTGAATCTCATCTGAATCTCATCTGAATCTCATCTGAATCTCATCTGAATCTCATCTGAATCTCATCTGAATCTCATCTGAATCTCATCTGAATCTCATCTGAATCTCATCTGAATCTCATCTGAATCTCATCTGAATCTCATCTGAATCTCATCTGAATCTCATCTGAATCTCATCTGAATCTCATCTGAATCTCATCTGAATCTCATCTGAATCTCATCTGAATCTCATCTGAATCTCATCTGAATCTCATCTGAATCTCATCTGAATCTCATCTGAATCTCATCTGAATCTCATCTGAATCTCATCTGAATCTCATCTGAATCTCATCTGAATCTCATCTGAATCTCATCTGAATCTCATCTGAATCTCATCTGAATCTCATCTGAATCTCATCTGAATCTCATCTGAATCTCATCTGAATCTCATCTGAATCTCATCTGAATCTCATCTGAATCTCATCTGAATCTCATCTGAATCTCATCTGAATCTCATCTGAATCTCATCTGAATCTCATCTGAATCTCATCTGAATCTCATCTGAATCTCATCTGAATCTCATCTGAATCTCATCTGAATCTCATCTGAATCTCATCTGAATCTATTGAAAGGGACTGAACATCAATATGTCTGATTGCAATTCATTTACTTCAGTTTTGATTAATTAACAAAGAACAAACTAACCTATCAAAATACAATTGAACAACATTCACAGATTCAATACTCAATCATTTCTCTCATCACTTCCTTGTTTTAAGATATGTTCAGATGTTCGTAAGATGTAATAATAGTTTGTTTTTAAATGCGTCGATTATAGAAGTGTTTTACAGCTACATCCAGTGGCGGCTCGTCATTAAGGGCCAGTAGGGTCGGGCCCCACCAAAAATCATGTATAACTAATATGTAAATACTACTATATAACCTAACCCAAAACCATTATTTTTCCGAAAATATTTGTCCGGCCCCACCAACAAAAATGATCACGAGCCGCCACTGGCTACATCAGTTCTGAGAATGACGGAGATGAGGTGTATTAGAAGAGCTGCAGGAGTGACAATAAGAGACACAATTAGAAATGAAGAAATCAGAAGCAGACTGGATGTGAAACTTGTCATGCAATTCATGAGAGAAAAACAGATGAAATGGTTTGGACACCTGACAAGAATACCCCTTGTATCGACTACAAGAGAGAGCCACATTGAAAAAGTATAACGGATACACAGCAAGAGGAAGACCACGCAAAAGATGGAACGATTTGGTATCAAGAACAGCTGTAAAATGAATAACAGCTTATCTGGGTTGTGCGTCTGCAAACTGTGCCTCCCCGTTTTGAAAATAACCGGACATGCGAGCCAGTCAGCGAACGCGGTTCCCAGTGTCGATAACCAATTGCGTGCATAGTCTCTAACGGCTGCGCGTGCCTCCTCGCTTTTTCACGCGAACGAGGCTCCCAGCGAATAAGGGACAAGGTAGCGTCTGCTATTAAGACTCGCTCGCTCGCGCGCGCGGTCTTATTGGTGGTGTGTGTGTCCGTATATCGGAGTTTCTCGGTCGCGGTGTGATGCAGTCAGTCTAAAATTTTAAACGCTCGACGGTGGTCTCGTTAAAGGCCCGGCCTCGCAACGAGCTTGTGGGTCCGCAGGTAGTAACATGGTGTCGTTCTTTGCTTGGCGAGGCGCAAGTCTTGCCGGCAAAACTGTGGGAAGCGAGCGCTCGGTCGTTTCGCTTCAATTTCGCATTTTCGCCGGGGACGTCGGGATCCGCTCTGCACAGAGCGCTGTCTACCTACCCCGAGCATTGTCGGTCCGGTCTCGTCCATGACAGCTATCTGGTTGATCCTGCCAGTAGTCATATGCTTGTCTCAAAGATTAAGCCATGCATGTCTAAGTTCACACTGTCTCACGGTGAAACCGCGAATGGCTCATTAAATCAGTCGAGGTTCAATAGATGACACGATCCGGGGTCAAAGGCTCATGAGGTCATGGTGGTAACATGAGCCAGGGTTAGCGAGGGAGCGCTAACCAAGACCCTGACCCCAACCTCCACGCGGTGACCCTGGAAACAGACTATGGTTCCGGTCTGGCTAAGAGGGGCAGGGATCGGGGAGAGAAAAACTACTGGTAGGGGTAGCAGTGCAAGTACGGAAACACGATAAAGATACATACAAAGAAAATGCATAAATCTCCTGACCGATGTCCAACAAGATATTGCCCAAGTCCCTAAACGCAAAGAAACAGCAACGAAACGTCTCAGACATGGATGAGAGGTGCATCCAGTGACCAAACGTATGCCCACGTAAGGAGAAGCTCGAAGCCCTGAGGAGGGGGCAAACATTGCCAGCCCGTCGGCAAGAATAAATAAGACAGGACCGTAACAAATAAAAATCTACCCTCGTGTTGGTGCGAGAGAAGATTGCAGCTGACCCGCATTGGTAGCCCGGTGCAGATACATGTACTGGGCAAGGTTTGCGAGCGCAAAAGAACAAGTTGCGTTTAGTGCATAACGAAACTACCCGCCCTGGGAAAACCGTGCAAGGTACTGTGCGATTAAAATTAACATCCCCGGAAGAACTGAGGTTGGTGATGCCTAACGGAACTGCCAGCCTTGGGGCAACCGGGCAAGGTTCGATTGCAGTCGTAACTAACATCCCCGGAATAACTGGGGCGGGTGATGGCGGCGAGCGCAAAATCCTCAGTTACGCTGATAGTGCCGACTGAAACGAACCTCTACATTGTTTGTACTCGGCCCCATGCCAGTGCTTTGAGGTTAATTGCAAATTGCCACGTACCAATACGCGTCTAGAAGAGGCTGAGAATGTTCCTTCCCGGATCAAACTCAAAATGTACGGTAAAGCAAGGCCGACAATGTACGGATCAAACAGGAAGTTCGAGTCTGAACATTGGCGAAGGCCGATACTTTACACGGTGTCTTATACAAGTAAGACGCCGTCCGAGGATAAGCTCACAAGCCCCGAGAAATATTTCTCAGTCAGAACGGGCATAAACAGCGTAATTCACTGTCCCGGCGTAGATCACAAAGCCCAAAAATACGGCGAAGCTGATCGAACCCTAAGGAAAGCTCACCCTAGTAAATCAAAAGCTGGCTGAAAACGAACACCCCACCGAAGGATAAGCAACTGGGCTCCAATAGGTGCTGAAGGCTGGTGCACGTACATCACGTTCTGATGTGTGGCTGTTTATATATCACAATGAGAATGATAAAACAGGCCTAGAACGATCGAAGAAGAAGAATAACAGCTTATAAAGTTTACACAAAGGACCTTATAACAAGCACATATAAAATCACATCCTCTCTTCCCTCCCACCAACACTTTTAAAATAAGGAAATGGTGGAAGAGAGAAGAAGTTCTGATAATTTACTTTCAGTATAGTTCCTTCATTTCTAAAGAAAAAATTTCTTATTTTAATTCATTCGTTCACATATTCTTAGCCCTTTCCATCGTATGGCTATTTGCGTGGCGAAATTGGATGCCACTTGTCATTTTTTGCAAATGTTACGTCCTGGTGAGTTCTATATATTGAGATTTTTGTCTTTGACTGTCAACGGGTTTCGTGACTAGACCAAACCAGGCGACGCTGTCCAGTATGAAACATAATCAGAATAACTTAACACAGTAATAGTGCAATCAACAGCAAAAGCAGACAGGGTCACCACGCTCAACAGATAAAAAATATATGCCTGAGATGATGTCGTGTCATTGGAGAACATTAAAGATACACGGTCGTGATTGTAACGTCGGTGTTAATACATCCTGATGACACTAATGCTCACGCTCACAGCAAGCACTGAACATGGAAAGAAAGCCACTGGGAGTTTGCACGTGAATATGACAATATATTTTTATGTTAACATGTCTCAAATGAGATCAGTAATCATATTACACTACTGTACATCTAGTTTCACATTACATCACTTTATCTCAAGTTTTATATTATACTACTGTACTTCTAGTTTCACATTACACTACTGTACTTCTAGTTTCACATTACACTACTGTACTTCTAGTTTCACATTACACTACTGTACATCTAGTTTCACATTACACTACTGTACTTCTAGTTTCACATTACACTACTGTACTTCTAGTTTCACATTACACTACTGTACATCTAGTTTCACATTACACTACTGTACTTCTAGTTTCACACACTACATCACTTTATCTCAAGTTTCATATTATACTACTGTACATCTAGTTTCACAGTACACTACTGTACTTCTAGTTTCACACATTACATCACTTTATCTCAAGTTTCATATTATACTACTGTACATCTAGTTTCACAGTACACTACTGTACTTCTAGTTTCACATTACACTACTGTACTTCTAGTTTCACATTACACTACTGTACTTCTAGTTTCACATTACACTACTGTACTTCTAGTTTCACATTACATCACTTTATCTCAAGTTTCATATTATACTACTGTACATCTAGTTTCACATTACACTACTGTACTTCTAGTTTCACATTACACTACTGTACTTCTAGTTTCACACACTACATCACTTTATCTCAAGTTTCATATTATACTACTGTACTTCTAGTGTTCTTTTCTATTTTTAATGTTTGCATTGTTCTACTCCCTGTCTAGTTTGACTTTGCTCTGCTCAATCTCAAATTGCATATTGTTCTACTCTATCTATAGTTTCATATTGTTCTACTCTATCTTTAGTTTCATATTGTTCTACTATTTGTCCTGTTTCACTGTACACTACTACACTGAATCGAAAGTACGCTGGATTATATCACAAATGTACAGATTTGTTCATTTCCCTAGTACGATCGATTCTATAAAAAGTCCGTTCAACTTGTCATGCCCACAGATACAAATTTGTACCTTTGTAACCATTTGATGAAATAACTTGAAAACTTGCATGTGAATTACACATGTTCCCGACGCTACAAAATATTTTTTTGCCATTCAAACAATCAAACCATCTAGAAGTTTCCTTCTTTGTGCTATATATTTAACGCGTCCATTGGCATGGTTGAAGAAAACTAATGTTTACAGACATTTAATACATTGATGACAAAAATAGCAACATTCAGGGCGAAATTCACGGTTTTTGAAAAGTTCTTGCATTTTTCGGCCACCATAACGACTCGGGCTTGAACTTAGTAAAGAATTGACGTCATTAGTGCGAGACTAGTTAAAGGCGTATATCGAAATTAGTGTGAAGTTATTTTGTAATATTGTTGACTTCTATATTGTTGACAGTCATTGATTTAACATACATAATGAGTTTGAAGTGCAAATTTATTACAATGCAAAAAGTGTCATTAATGTTATACGCGCATTTCCGCAAAGAGAAACAGATGGGTCATCTGTACCACAGTATACAAGAACCAGAGAAAAGAGCCATAGCAGCTTTGGTTTAGATAGAAAGTCGTTTTCTCGTTGGATGAAACAGAACTGTGGATACGCAATGGCAACTGTGCAGCAAATAAGGAAAGTATGTGGTGACGATTTTGACAAAGGTGTTATCAGACGTGAAATTTTGAAAATGTTCCAGTACAATGAACTTGTTACTTTACGTAAATTGAAAAGTCGTCTATTATCACATTGTGACATTGAAATATCTAAAACAAATTTGTGGAAGATTGTGAGAGGAGCTGGTTTCACTTTCCGTAAAACCACTGGTGGCAGGGATATGGTTTGTGAAAAGCCAAACCTCGTTACCTCACGAAGCATTTACCACGAAGCGAAAATACGTCAGCTACGCGAGGATGGGTACGATATTGTCTATTTAGATGAATCATGGATTAATGCTCACCATACTTTTGACAAAGAATGGCAGTCAGTGGACAGAGTTAAACGGAGGACAATTCCAAGCAGTAAGGGACAACGCCTTATTCTTGCATATGCTGGCAGCAGAGAAAATGGATTGCTACAGGGCGCAGAACTTATTTTTCACTCAAAGTCAACAGACTGTGTAGACTACCACAAAGAATTGAATGCATGTATTTTTAGAGACTGGTTAGAAAACACAGTACTCCCAATTCTTGATCAACCTTCATGTATTGTTATGAATAATGCTTCATAGCATAATGTTGTTGCCCTGGAGGACAAAATCCCAATTTCATCAAGCACCAAAGAGGAAATGAAGACATGGCTTGTCAAAGAAAATGTTAATTTCGACAACAACTGTTTGAAACCTGAATTATTACAGATAGTGAGGCAGACAAAGAGGACGAAGGTTTATCAAATCGACAAAATCATATTAGAACACAGCCACACTTCTCTTCGACTGCCACCATACCATCCGCAACTAAACCCAATAGAGCTTGTATGGGCTAAAGTAAAAGGACGAGTGGCCGAAAAGAATACCTACCACGTTCAAAATGCGTGATGTGCAAAACCTGACACGCGAGGTCATCTTCATGATAAACAAGGAATACTGGCGAAAATGTGAAGATCATGTTCTCCGGGAAGAGGATGGCTACTGGCAAAGAGATGGTTTGCAGTTTGTACAACCCACAGCACTAGTCAACATTTTAGATACATCTGAGTCTGACTGAGGTGTGCATTACTGAATTTTATTGTAGTGATACTTCCCTATCACATCAGTTAACACAAGCGCATTGTTCAGAGTACCCTGAAAATTAGTGGACGCACATCTACACGGACGGATCGGCAAATAACGCAATAAGCGATGGCGGAGGAGGAATAGTGTTTAAAATCTCAAAGAAAGTCACGGTCAAGAAAGCGATTGCAACTGGCAAATACTTGAATAACTACCGAGCAGAGGCAGAGGCAATCAAAGAGGCGGCCGAAATGATCTTTGAGAGAAGAAGCACTACACGCAACAAGGTCGTGATATTCACCGATGCTCTATCGGTCATCACGGCACTCAAATGCGTCGGCAAAACTGAGATGAATGAGCTCAAAACGTCCCTCGCTGAACTAACGAGTTCACTCAAACGCACCGTCATCCAGTGGATACCGTCACACTGCAACGTTAGGGGAAACTAAGCAGCCGACAAGCTAGCCAAAGAGGGCGGGCGACTACCTCAGACTGATCTCGAGATCGGTTATGAGGAAGTCAAAACAACCATCGGTTCGCACTATAGAAGCAAATGGGCAAAAGACCACCCCCAGTACACAGACAGTGACGGATACTATGGTCTCTCTCGCAGTGAACAAGTCGCCATATTCCGCCTCCGTACCGGCCACAACAAGCTCCGAGCCCACATGTTCCATAAATTTAAAATTGGCACAACTAGCCTGTGCCCCTGCAATATGGCAGACATGACGGCAGAACACGTCTTGCAAGACTGTCAACGATTAGCAGGTATAAGGAAAGAGTACTGGCCACAACACACAGAGCTTCGCGAAAAGCTGTACGGAGGAACGGAGTCCCTAAAAACAACAGTAAAATTCATGATAGAAGTTGGTCCATCAGTCTAGGCCGGGAACGCAAAGGCAGGTACCGAAGAAGTAGCGACTCGAAGATAACACCTAGTAACTCCGCCATTGCCAGTCCCAAGCCGGGACGCGAAACGGGAAAGGCATTATGACATGGCAGCTAACTTTAACTGTAATGTACATTATTTTAAAAAACACAATAATACAACTATGTCTACATTTCTTATTTATTTCATGACACCATTACAGTATCAACATTGGCCCCATGTATGAGCTGGGATAATACGCCTTTGAATGAGACTTGGCATCAAATGTCATATGTGTGTGTTTACTGTAAAAACTAAAATGCTGTATCAGACTTGCCAAATATGCCACCAACATCAAAGGAAACCGTTATATTACAAAATCCAGGTTTCTATAGCAATTTCTTCCATCAGAAATTTGCGTCGGTATAATTCTAAGATTGTGTGCAAAGTTTGGCTACTGTGGAATATATGGTTTTGCTACAATTCGCATTGGACTGTGGGCATGAGTTGGTGAACGGACTATAGTCTACTATCTTTACTTGTAATACTTTTGTTGTGGCCACATTGATAATCGTCGATTCAGTTCATGTATAAGTTTTTTTTTTTTTTTGCTGCCTACACTTTTAGCTAGATGATAGAATCTGAGCACGCATTGTACCACATATGAAGAGCTGTTGCTTTTTAACTAACGTTTCATTTGTCATACTAGCAACAGTAACAAATATGTAGTGGCAGTAACCAGTGGCGGCTCGTCATTAAGGGCCAGTGGGGTCGGGCCCCACAAAACAAATGTGTAACGTGTATTTATTATTTAATAAATTAAATTATAACCTTACCCAAAGCCATGATTTTCCCGAAAATTTGTGTCTGGCCCCACCAACAAAAAGGATCACGAGCCGCCACTGGCAGTAACGTTTTTCTCGCAACCATTGACAAACTGTTGGTTTAGCTCAATATAATGACATAATTTCATCTGTAAATGTTGACAACGCAATATTGATTGATTTATATAATCATCATCATTGCACTTCAATGAATAACCACGTGTGCTACGATCTATTTCTTACACATGAAAATCTCAGACACTGTGCTTGAACTCTATAACACTGCTGGTGAAAGCTCCCAAGGTGATTTGGAGGATGATGATAATCTGTAGTATGTTTTTAACATTTTTGTTAGTTTCTTATTGTCAAGACAACTTCTTACCAGCTTTTTCTTGTCGGTTTGAAACCGTCGAGAGTTGTTTTTCATGTTCAGCGTGAAAACAGGGCTACTTTTTATTGCCTATATCTGGAACAACTAGACAGTCGATCTTATTTAACCCTGAGATAGAGATCACTGAAATATAGCCGGATCTCTCCACAAGAGGTCACACACTCAGTTATTTTAGAACATGAAGTAAATATTGAAGTATGTATCAGTAGCACTGAGATTTTCTTCAACGAAATATATGACGCAAGCAGGGGCGGCTCGTCATTAAGGGCCAGTGTGGCCCAGCTCCACCAAAATATTGAAGTATGCATCAGCAGCACTGAGATTCTCTTCAACGAAATATATGACGCAAGCAGGGGCGGTTGTCATTAAGGGCCAGTGTGGCCCAGCTCCACCAAAATATTGAAGTATGCATCAGCAGCACTGAGATTCTCTTCAAAGAAATATATGACGCAAGCAGGGGCGGCTCGTCATTAAGGGCCAGTGTGGCCCAGCTCCACCAAAATATTGAAGTATGCATCAGCAGCACTGAGATTCTCTTCAACGAAATATATGACGCAAGCAGGGGCGGCTCGTCATTAAGGGCCAGTGTGGCCCAGCTCCACCAAAATATTGAAGTATGCATCAGCAGCACTGAGATTCTCTTCAACGAAATATATGACGCAAGCAGGGGCGGCTCGTCATTAAGGGCCAGTGTGGCCCAGCTCCACCAAAATATTGAAGTATGCATCAGCAGCACTGAGATTCTCTTCAACGAAATATATGACGCAAGCAGGGGCGGCTCGTCATTAAGGGCCAGTGTGGCCCAGCTCCACCAAAATATTGAAGTATGCATCAGCAGCACTGAGATTCTCTTCAACGAAATATATGACGCAAGCAGGGGCGGCTCGTCATTAAGGGCCAGTGTGGCCCAGCTCCACCAAAATATTGAAGTATGCATCAGCAGCACTGAGATTCTCTTCAACGAAATATATGACGCAAGCAGGGGCGGCTCGTCATTAAGGGCCAGTGTGGCCCAGCTCCACCAAAATATTGAAGTATGCATCAGTAGCACTGAGATTCTCTTCAAAGAAATATATGACGCAAGTTTTATTGATATTCGTACCGTATCATTCTAGCATCTATCTACCAAGGTTGCCAAGAACACATAGTAAACCTACCTTGCCCAGATTATGAAACCGTCCATGTCTGCAGTATACAGTTCTCAAACACACGTATATCCTTTAGAGATGTGTTTCACGCTATTCTTTTTCTATACTAATATAAACTCTAATAAAATATATAATGACCTATATGTCTCAATATTGTTTCTGCAGTCAAAAGGATGATATTGACTCGCGTTAATGCAACATTTTTCAGATGCACATGTTCTACATACCGTAGGTGCATATTAACCCCTTCGTAACTTATCTACGTTCTCGGCGCAAACTATACTTGGTTGCTAAGACTTGATTAATAGACAGAAAACACCAAGAACAAATACAAAGACTTGCGTCATGTTTGTGAACTGTTCAGTTCGAGATGAGTGTGACGGTCTCTAAGATGAGGGGCGATGTAGACCTGCGTCATGTCTGTAGTTATTCTGTTCAAAATGAATACTATACTTTAATTATGATCTGACATCATTGACAGGCAAGGATTGGAGTAGGGAGCTAGGGCACAATAGTTCCAGGTGGGAGGAAACATTTCTAACTAATATGAATGTAAGTCTTATAGCTCAACGGCTATTGTGATAAATACTGTTGACTTTTGTAGATCATATATTTCAAGACTGCCATGAATATGAGACACTGAGGCAAACTCACTGCCCAAGTGAATATGAGACACTGAGGGAAATGTGCACTGCCCAAGTGAATATGGTATACTGAAGGAAATGTCACTACCCAAGTGAATATGGTATACTGAGGAAAATGTGCACTGCCCAAGTGAATATGGTATACTGAGGGAAATGTGCACTGCCCAAGTGAATATGGTATACTGAGGGAAATGTGCACTGCCCAAGTGAAGCGACACTGAAAAGGAAACTATGCGGAACTCGACAAGCGCTCCAAAAAGACATTGAAGTTTATACAAACGACAACATTGAATATATACACAGCATTTCAAGTGAACAATATACAGCGTATGCGTATGATATGTACAGTAAACATATACATAATCTCAATCGTTTTATAAAGCCCATTAGAATAAGCGAGATACTTGTTTATATACGCGTTCATAAACTAGTAGTTGGATTGCTTACTAGACCTTTACTGGATTGCAGAATACCAAAACAACTCTTTTATGGTGAGCTTCATAGCGGTAAACACTCACAGGAGGGGTCAGAAAAAGCGATTCAAAGATACACTCAAGAACTCGATGAAATCCTTTGGCATAGATGTCGACAATTGGGACAGTGTTGCTCAAGACAGATCAGCCTGGCGCACACTTCTTCGACACGGTTCTTCGGCCTGCGGGGCAGGTAGAACAGCACGGATGGAAAAAAACGTCAAAATAGAAAGGCAGTAAAACTCCCCACAAGTGCGAGTATACCTTGCCCGCACTGTACAAGAACATTTCAAGCCCGCATCGGGCTCACTAGTCATCTACGCACACACAAACATAACGCAACTACATTCCCTTGGATGAAAATTGTGTGGTCATCATCACCCGTGATGGACGAGCATCATCAGACCTTTGCTGTAAGTGTTTGCATCCGGTTCTGTTTGTATTCTTCTTCTTCTTTTGTCGTCACACTGCTACCGTGTTATTGCCCAGTGTTGTTATTTTTTCTGTTTGTGTCTTGCGCTGCTCTAGTTGCTTGGGGGATAGCTATTTCTACTGTAAGACAGGATTCTGCTATGACATCTAACCATCTTTTTCGTGGTCTCACTCTCGCATTCTTTCCTGATGTTCTGTTGTAAAAGACTGTATACTGTGGAGTTTGCATTCTTATTAAGTGGCCGAACCACTTCATTCTTTGCTTCCCAATGTAATTCAAGCAAGGTTCCTGTCCCAACTTTCTTTCTTAATAACATCATTCAATGAAAGTAATTGAACATTTTCGAGTTTGTTTGTTTGTTTAGTAGGGGATTAAAGCCTCTTTAAGCCGAGGCACGCCCTTTCAACCTAAGGCGAACCTTTATTGGTTATATCAGAGCGTGTAGGCCAACAAACATGAAAATAAGAATTAACTCCTTTCGGAGAATCCAAGGATATGGCACTTAGTATATAAATAGATTAGTAATGTCATTTTGTGTTTTCTCTTCTGCATTTCTAACTTTTCCATTGTACATTTGTATTTTCTCGTACATTGTTGTCACATGCTGTAATCAGCATTTCCTGTAATTTGTTTTGTGTAGTCACCCACGAGATGATAATAAACCATTCTAGTAGTCCGCCCATGTATCGTATGCAGATTTGCTGCAGTTGCAGTTAGAAGCAACAAGGGGAACAACCTACGACCGGTTTGTCAGTGAATGTTATTAATAAACACTTGTTTCTGGCGCAGTTGTCTCCCGTTTAAAAAAAACCTAAGTAACCATTATAAGAGTAACAATATACTACTATGGACCGTCTGGTCGAATAGATTAGAGCGCGGCTCCCATGCAGTAGACTCGGGTTCAATCCACCGTTAAGGCCAATGAGTTGTTTTTTCTGTCGAGGGCATAAAAACATCATAACCTGAATAGCTTGGCGGCGACTGCACTAGCCATGCGGGCTATTAAATTCCACAGGCTCATACCCCTCTTGTCCCACACAGCCCAAAAAGTGGTATTACAATCAGTAACGACAATAACAATATACTACTTTATAATACTACGTCTACTGAGTTATACTGACGTTCTGTATTAGATCTGTTTGGTCATAGGAGAGTCCGTCGGTACTAACACAACTCGATGACTTAAAATTGCTTTTCGATGAACGCCGGCCATTAGTCTTGGCCAAGTTGTCTGGCCACACAGATACACACTTCTTGTTCCGGGGTTTTCTCACTCGTTCGTCACCACTTACCAGGACAATGTGATTACCATAGAAACCAGATTCATGTTCTTTTTCTTCTTCGTGTCTCTAACAGAGAGAATTGTGTCGTATCGCGATTACTAATCTCTATCTCTCTTTCTCTTTCTCTCTAACACACACACGTTATCAGCCACCGCCACCCACCATCTTTAATTCTCCCATTGTTTCTTTCTGTTCTGTCTCTCCAATTTAATCTGCCAACCACAACCCCTTCCTTTTAAATAGTCTATCTTATTGGTCTCTCTCTATGTGTCTTCTCAAATACATATACAGCCCAAGTGGTTACCGGGGCCCAAATTTGGGGTGTAAAGAATAGAACCACTGTTACCTGCCACGCATGTCGTAAGAGGCGACTAAGGAGGTTTGGCTGAAATCGATGCACGTGTCCGCTAGGAATGCTAACCCGAAACAAATGCTTGCAGAAAACGGATGCACCAGGCCGTAAGGCGCATAACATGGTGCAACGACCCTCACAATGAGGAATGGGATAACGGATTCTACGGTCGCCAATCTGCCTCAGAGATTTAGCCAAGCAATAAGAATGTCAGACCTACCATCACGAGGGTGGCCAAAACTTACTGCTGGAACAGGTTGACACAAACGGGGAAGCAGAAATCATTGAAATTATATCCTACAGAACTGCCCCAGTATGCAGACTTGAGGAGAAAGAGGTGGCGCACTTACACTAGTGTCCAAGACAAACTGTATGGCGTGGCTGATAATCTGAAGCGGATGGTTGCCTAAATTAGATAATCCGAAATTCCAATCTAGTGAGAACGCAGAAGAAGAAGAAGAAATACATATACTTGATATTTGTGTCAAATAATCTTATCAGAGAAAGTTGCATTGAAAAGTATAGTAGTAGTAAGTCAATAGGTAAACCGACGATGGCACCTCCCGTTCCAAAAGCAATGGCAAACTACTGAACGTAATAATGCCTAGAAAATCACAAAACAGCGTTAAGTTGGGGTTGATTTGCAAAGTCCTGTAAAGGATATGCAATTAACTTTTAACCTTATATAGTATATTTGAGAATACCGTGTAAGGTCGGTGTTTGTCTTCAATCAACGGAACACGATCGGTGGTGTGTTCAACATACTGCCGCCTTCACTTACCAGTGCTTCAGCGGCCATAGTGGTCGATATGAGAACCGTTGCGGTTGGTAAAATGTCCCCTTCAACTAGGGATTTCGAATCAAGGATTGGTGCATCATCTATTGCATTGTTCTTGAGAACTTGTGGCAGACGACTTATGGCCTCTTCACTTGTTCATGATGCATCCATTCATGATTCAGAGCGTTGTTAATATGATCAGTACAGCGTTGGAAAATTTTATCCATTTTTCGAGATCAGCGTTTTTCTATCAGCAATGAGGAAAGAAAATCCACAAGTTTCAGAACAAATTAGTTTCTTGTAAAAGTGTGTACTTCTTCTTCTTAATTTAGCCCGCTATGAATTCAGGCGTAGCCATGTGCTGGTACGGCGCTTCTGTCTTATTTTTGTGTGAAGATGTGCTTTCCTTTTATTCTCCGACTTCAGAGGTTAAGAGTTGTTTTATTATCGTGTCTATCTACGAACATTTGTATTTTATCTGTTTTGTTGCTCAACCAGGTGACTATCAAAGTTTTCGTTGGATCATGATGTGTTTTTGCTTTGTTGACGCTGACTGCTAATTTGTTGATGTTTACAGCTTTTATTACAATGTCTATGGGATAATACTGACATTTTCTTAGAGTGTTTTATGAGGAGTCTCTGGCCGAATGGACTAAAGCGCGGGCTGCAATTCGGGAGACCCGGGTTCGGTCCACGGTAATGTCAAGGATTTTTTTTATGTCGGGGGTATAAAGAGAAAAACCATAACCTGAACAGTTTTGCGATGACTGCACTAGCCATGCGAACATTACGTTCTGCAGGCTCACGTCGCGCCCCTCTCCGCTAAAAACAGCAACACAGGCAGTAAAGACAAACCAAATATTAACTGTGCACTAAACAGTATATATACAAAATTGCAGTCACATCATCCCCCCCTTTCCCCCAAAAAAAAAAAAGAAAAAAAGTAAATATATTGTACTTACTCAACCATAGAAGCTGTACTTCAACACTGACAAAATAATTATATAGTGAAATATTGTGTTGAATGAAATAATTGCTGACTACTTCAAATATTGTCTCACTTTTGGTGTCTCTCTTCTAAACGCAAATAAACAGCGTGAATTTGATAATTGTTCCTAACCCTAACTTAACTCAACAAAATGGCTTCATTTCTCACGTCAAGTGGATTCATTCTCACGTCAAGGGGATTCATTTGTTTGTGTAAAGTAATGTCTTTACCTGTTGTTCTGCAAGCTAGTTGTTATTACTATTCATTTACCATTGCATCAATATGAATGACTAATATCGCGTTCCTCAACATAACAGTTCAATTAACAACACACACTGTAAATAAAATTAATGATTGACTTATATTATGTGACTTGCTAGCGTTAGCAGTTGACTTTAAAATCTCATCGGATGCAAGTCCTTCATTTCGTTTAATTCAATTATTGTCTTTATTTTCAATGTTGTCTCTTGTATTAGCTTCACTGTCTTCTGTAGCACACACAAAGGTCCGTGTTGTTTTATGGCTAATGTTGTTTCACTTGGTCAATGAGTTTGCCTCGGTATATCATGTTTAGGACAATCTTGGAGTTGTTTTGGAACCCGCAGGGAAAGAGGAGTAGAGGAAGGCCTAGAAATACCCGGAGAAGAGAACTGGAGACTGATATTAAAAGGATAGGCAAGACGTGAAGTTTCTTTAAGTCGAGGCATGGTACTTACAGCATAAGAATGAGTCTTGTCTTTGTTGTATCACGGTGTGTTGACCATATAGTTCAGAAGAATAAGACTGAACTTTGTGGAGAATTATGTGTCTGTTGGGGTGATCATGGTGATATAGCCATCACCGACCTGCCCAGAGAGACAATTGTTGATTTATCACTAGACATTCTCACATGATTGTACTACGACCGCCTGACCGTTGCAGTGTACTACAACCGACCGTGTTGCAGTGTACTACAACCGCCTGACCGTGTGCGTACTACAACCGCACTGACGTGTTGCAGTGTACTACAACTGCCTGGACCGTGTTGCAGTGTACTACAACGCCTGGACCGTGTTGCAGTGTAACTAACGTGACAGTGGCAGTACTCAACCGCCTGGACCGTGTTGCAGTACTACAACTGCCGACCGTGTTTCAGGGACCAGCCCCTGACCGTGTTGCAGTGTACTACAACCGCCTGGACCGTGTTGCAGTGTACTACAACCGCCTGGACCGTGTTGCAGTGTACTACAACTGCCTGGACCGTGTTGCAGTGTACTACAGCCGCCTGGACCGTGTTGCAGGTGTACTGACAAACCGTATGGACGTGTTGCAGTGTACTACAACCGCCTGGACCGTGTCTGACCAGTGTTGCGTACTACAACGCCTGGACGTGTTGCAGTGTACTACAACCGCCTGGACTGTGTGCAGTGTACTAAACCCCTGGACCGTGTGCAGTGTACTACAACCGCATGGACTGTGTTGCAGTGTACTACAACCGCCTGGACGTGTTGCAGTGTACTACAACTCCGACCTGTATACTAAACCTGAACTGTTGCAGAATAAAGATTTGTCTTATAAGACATTGACTACATTAGGGATATTCCAATTGTGAAGGAGTTTCCTGCCCCTACTTTCCCGTCGCGTTATCGCCCAGGTCAAAACCTGTGTTACCACAGACTTCACAAGAATACTAGTTATATTAAGACATGATAATCAAGCGTGACATGGCATGGATAGTACAAGCTGACAGGACGATAACCAGGTGTCTACAATTGCAGCCTCTGTTGAAAAGAGAAAGAATAGATTCTCATTAGATGAAAATATATCAAACTTTCACAACGGCATCATTGCCCTTTGAAATAAAATGTTGAGATTGAGGCTGTGGGAAAGCAATCATTCAAGGAGTTTATGTCTGATCTTCTTCCTTTCTCTAATAATGTTTTGTTTCACAGCGTTTGGTTGCATATTTATTATGTGACCGTATATATATATGGTCTTTAAATTAATTTGTAATCTGACGGTGTACGAATAGCACTGCAGACTGCATGAATTGAATTAGGTATGTATTTAAGCAATGAGCCACGGGAACCATAAGCGTGCATTCTCTTCGAAATCTACCGGAGAAGACTGAGCACATACACGTCTACCCGGATTGCTGTGCTCTGTTTACTAACCAAATAACCAAACCTAAGTACATAATTGATAATTACCCTTACGTCTGCAGATTGTATTAATCAATAATATTGATCAATTGTTGAATAGCATTTTATTCTTAGATTTTTCTCGGTAGTATATCTCTGATGAAGAATTCCTAGTTCGCGTGGTCATTTATCTTGATAGAAATTGTTTAGGTAACATTTTGTTTGAATTCACTACCTACAAGACAAGAATATAAAGTATTAAACATGTTTTATAAATAATTCTAGTAGATTGAAACTGTGAACATTATCGATATATCAATGTGTTATCATCGTACTTATCATAGTGATAACTACTTCAGTTTAGCAGGATAGAATAGGGGAGAGGGGCAATGGCAAAGTTGTTAAGTTGTTTCCTTGTCGTACTGAAGGTTGTAGTCTGGACCGAGACACATGTGCAATTTTGTCATGAGATCTCTATAATTCTTGCCGGAGCTACGGAGTTCGTACTTTGTGCTGTGCTCTCTGCAGACGGCAAGCCATTTCTGCCGACAGGGGCGAGGCCATATGGGGAAACCCGGTACAATGAAGTAAATCCTTCGCTGTTGGAACCTTTTATGTCCACAAGTCTATACTTATTAGATGTTTATAACCATGTCGCCAACTGACATTGACTATATTGCCTGAAACAATCAACTTAGGCAACTTATAGGACACAATTCGAGATACTTCTGATATGTTTGTAAACTTTTCTACACTATCATTATATATAACTATATTGTTGTATACGGAGACACGCAAAGGGCTGGAAGAGACTATCATGGAAGGGGGCATCCTGGCAGAGAGGAGAAGAGGAGGACCACGTGGAAGATGGATTCAGGATGTGACTGATGGTTTGAGTATGACCGCTGCAGAGGCAGGATATCTAGCCTATGAGAAGGAGAAACTTCGAAGGACTGTTAAGGTGGCAAAGTTCTGCTCAGGACAGTCTATTTGATGATGATGGTGCCATTGTTTTGTTACTGCTAATGGTAGGACTGCTAATGGTAGAACTGCTAATGGTAGAACTGCTAATGGTAGGACTGCTAATGGTAGAACTGCTAATGGTAGAACTGCTAATGGTAGAACTGCTAATGGTAGGACTGCTAATGCATAAAGTACGATAGAACTATATTGTTATGTTGTGTGTACTACTCATTGCATAATAAGATAATCACATATAGTTTTCTACAAGAAATTATGACAAATGTTGGTGGGATGTATATAGTTCTCACAAAAAGACTTTCAAATATTTCATACGTTATGTAGTCAAGAAATTTATAGTAACATAAATTTAAGTATGAACCGTTCGTTCTTGATGTAAAATCAGAATTGACCGAGTTTTAAGAACTATAAAAGAAGTTTAAATGTAGATGTAGATTGTGTGATCTAAATTGTACGTGCGTATTTGAGTATTCTGTACTTTAGTAATGAGATATTCCCTCATGCCATTTCTGACATTATGGTACAACTGTTCTGGTTATAAGTCTGTCAAATGTTTGTCTTCTTTTGTTGTCACACTGTTACCAGGTAGTTTCCAGTGTCCTAGTTTTTTGGTTTTTGTCTGGCGCTGCTCAACTGATTTGGATGAGAGATAATTTTGATTTTGGACAGGATTCTACAATGCCATCTAACCATCTTTTTTGTGGTCTACCTCTCGTCTTTTTTCCTGATGACCTGTTGTATACATTGTAGTTTGGTTACATTCTTGTTTAGTAGCCGAACCACTTCATTCTTTGTTTCTCAATGCAACTCAAGCAAGATTCTGTCACAACTGTAACTCTTATGCTGATGTTGCCGATTCTTGTCTTTTATGGTGTAGTTGGCAACTTTTCTAGGCATCGCATTTCATATTTAGATTTTTATAACGACTGTGCTTTGCTCATTGTCCATGTTTGGCTCTGGTAGCAGAGAACCGTTATGGAAATGATGTTGATCATCTGTTGTTTAGCTGGGAGTGAGATGTTTTTTTGTGCCTTAACAACGGGGCTAGCTGATAGGTTACAGCATTAGACTTTTGCACTCTAGCTTCTATCTCTATGTCTAGTCCTCCACCTTCTATGAATATGCTTCATTAGTATTATCAACATTTGTAAAACCATAAATGATCATGTAGAATTGGAATGAGAATGTATGCCACATATGTATAACTCATTCTGTTTCGTTTATACTGAAAGTTGATTAGTAGCTAAGGCGAGGGTCTCATGCTAAGGATGGACTTCATTATACCAGGTTTCTCCGTATGGCTCGGTGCCTTTCCCAGAAATAGCAAGTTATGTGTCGATAGTATTGTACAAAGCATGAACTCTGTAGCACCGACAACAATCTTAGGGATCTCCGTAGAAAAAATGTACACATGAACCATACAAATAAATCAGAATTAGATACAAACTGCTCAACCACTTCGCCAGAGAGAGGAGACCCCCACCCTCTCACCTCCTCCCAGATTACTGACTATATATAATATATAAGTATTATTTCGCCAGGTGAAAAAGGTGCATGCTGAAGACTAGACATTTGTTTGTTTGGAACAGACAAGATTTAGACATGTGTGTCTTCTATTTAATAATGACACTTCACCAAGATATAATAAATAAGCTCAGATCTCAGATTGAGAAGCATGTGTTTTTCCAAGAAGAGTCTGGACTTTCAGTGTCAAAATAACTATGTATTTTCTTGTTTTACTGCTTCCATAAAATATAGCAGTTTAGAGGGACACTAGATAATTTTAAAGTTTTTTTTAAACTCCATGTAAAACAAATACCACACTACGCTGCTTTGGATTGAACACCTTTTTATACCAGGAGTCACACTAAAAGGTATTTTGTATTCTAAAAATAAATATCTTGTAAAAACATGGATGAAATTAGAAATCTGTTCTCTCACCTTGCAGAAGTAACTAATTGTCTTGTTACGGAGTAAAAGTATATTTGAAAGGGAAAAGTTTTAGAGCATCGAAGAATATATAATAAAGAAATATCAAGCTGATTAAGCGCAAGTTGTAATAATAGACAAGGAAAATGAAACTAATTTGAATTTACAGGAAACGAAAACATGAAATACTGGAGAATTAACAAGACAAGAACATGCATTAATAGAATTTAATGTGGGAGGGGATGGGGAAGGGGAGGGGTGGGTGTCACTATTGTGTCTTGAAGGAAAGGTTCTCATCTCTCACTTAGAAGGTATTTATTTCATGTCCCGCGTGGAGAGATCAGGATATTTGTACAGATATTCATGATCTCAATATAGTTGAGATGAAGTTACTAGTGCTACTGGAGCTGAACAATGAAACTTTGATCCTGCGTTAAGCACGTAAAAGAACCATTGACAGTTGAAAAATCATAAAGAGTAGGCTGTAAAGCCGCTGTCCAGACACAATTCATTAAACAAAGAGTAAAATAAAATTCATACCAACATTTTCACAATCTTCAATTTTACATCGGGGAACCTCGACGGTACTACGAAGTTCGTCCACTGTCGCTGAGATATACTCATGTAATGCGTGCCATGGTGGTTGTGGCGGTGGTGGTTGGGGGAAAGAGGAGTCAATTATTCCCATTTTATATGTCTTTCTTCTCTCCAGTGTCAACTAGTTCTTGCTGTACATAGTCAATTATTCCCATTTTATGTCTTTCTTCTCTCCAGTGTCAACTAGTTCTTGCTGTACGTAGTCAATTATTCCCATTTTATATGTCTTTCCTCTCTCCAGTGTCAACTAGTTGTTCTTGCTGTACATAGTCAATTATTCCCATTTTATATGTCTTTCTTCTCTCCAGTGTCAACTAGTTCTTGCTGTACGTAATCAATTATTCCCATTCTATATGTCTTTCTTCTCTCCAGTGTCAACTAGTTCTTGCTGTACATAGTCAACTATTCCCATTTTATATGTCTTTCTTCTCTTTCCAGTGCCCACTAGTTCTTACTGTACATAGTCAACTATTCCCATTCTATATGTCTTTCTTCTCTCTCCAGTGTCAACTAGTTCTTGCTGTACATAGTCAATTCTTCCCATTCTATATGTCTTTCTTCTCTCTCCAGTGTCAACTAGTTCTTGCTGTACATAGTCAATTATTCCCATTTTATATGTCTTTCTTCTCTCCAGTGTCAACTAGTTCTTGCTGTACATAGTCAATTATCCCATTCTATATGTCTTTCTTCTCTCCAGTGTCAACTAGTTGTTCTTGCTGTACATAGTCAATTATTCCCATTTTATATGTCTTTCTTCTCTCCAGTGTCAACTAGTTCTTGCTGTACATAGTCAGTTATTCCCATTCTATATGTCTTTCTTCTCTCCAGTGTCAACTAGTTCTTGCTGTACATAGTCAATTATTCCCATTCTATATGTCTTTCTTCTCTCTCCAGTGTTAACTAGTTCTTGCTGTACATAGTCAACTATTTCCATTCTATATGTCTTTCTTCTCTCTCCAGTGTCAACTAGTTCTTGCTGTACAAAGTCAATTATTCCATTCTATGTCTTTCTTCTCTCCAGTGTCAACTAGTTCTTGCTGTACAAAGTCAATTATTCCATTCTATATGTCTTTCTTCTCTCCAGTGTCAACTAGTTCTTGCTGTACATAGTCAATTATTCCCATTCTATATGTCTTTCTTCTCTCCAGTGTCAACTAGTTCTTGCTGTACATAGTCAATTATTCCCATTTTATATGACTTTCTTCTCTCCAGTGTCAACTAGTTCTTGCTGTACATAGTCAATTATTCCCATTTTATATGACTTTCTTCTCTCTCCAGTGTCAACTAGTTGTTCTTGCTGTACATAGTCAATTATTCCCATTTTATATGTCTTTCTTCTCTCCAGTGTCAACTAGTTCTTGCTGTACATAGTCAGTTATTCCCATTCTATATGTCTTTCTTCTCTCCAGTGTCAACTAGTTCTTGCTGTACATAGTCAATTATTCCCATTCTATATGTCTTTCTTCTCTCTCCAGTGTTAACTAGTTCTTGCTGAACATAGTCAGTTATTTCATTCTATATGTCTTTCTTCTCTCTCCAGTGTCAACTAGTTCTTGCTGTACATAGTCAGTTATTCCCATTCTATATGTCTTTCTTCTCTCCAGTGTCAACTAGTTCTTGCTGTACATAGTCAATTATTCCCATTCTATATGTCTTTATTCTCTCTCCAGTGTTAACTAGTTCTTGCTGTACATAGTCAACTATTTCCATTCTATATGTCTTTCTTCTCTCTCCAGTGTCAACTAGTTCTTGCTGTACATAGTCAATTATTCCCATTCTATATGTCTTTCTTCTCTCTCCAGTGTTAACTAGTTCTTGCTGTACATAGTCAACTATTCCCATTCTATATGTCTTTCTTCTCTCTCCAGTGTCCACTAGTTCTTACTGTACATAGTCAATTATTCCCATTCTATATGTCTTTCTTCCTCCAGTGTCAACTAGTTCTTGCTGTACATAGTCAATTATTCCCATTCTATATGTCTTTCTTCTCTCCAGTGTCAACTAGTTCTTGCTGTACATAGTCAGTTATTCCCATTCTATATGTCTTTCTTCTCTCCAGTGTCAACTAGTTCTTGCTGTACATAGTCAATTATTCCCATTCTATATGTCTTTCTTCTCTCTCCAGTGTTAACTAGTTCTTGCTGTACATAGTCAACTATTTCCATTCTATATGTCTTTCTTCTCTCTCCAGTGTCAACTAGTTCTTGCTGTACATAGTCAATTATTCCCATTCTATATGTCTTTCTTCTCTCTCCAGTGTTAACTAGTTCTTGCTGTACATAGTCAACTATTCCCATTCTATATGTCTTTCTTCTCTCTCCAGTGTCCACTAGTTCTTACTGTACATAGTCAATTATTCCCATTCTATATGTCTTTCTTCCTCCAGTGTCAACTAGTTCTTGCTGTACATAGTCAATTATTCCCATTCTATATGTCTTTCTTCTCTCCAGTGTCAACTAGTTCTGCTGTACAAAGTCAATTATTCCCATTCTATGTCTTTTCTTTCTCTCCAGTGTCAACTAGTTCTTGCTGTACAAAGTCAATTATTCCCATTCTATATGTCTTTCTTCTCTCCAGTGTCAACTAGTTCTTGCTGTACATAGTCAACTATTCCCATTCTATATGTCTTTCTTCTCTCCAGTGTCAACTAGTTCTTGTTGTACATAGTCAATTATTCCCATTCTATATGTCTTTCTTCTCTCTCCAGTGTCAACTAGTTCTTGCTGTACATAGTCAATTATTCCCATTTTATATGACTTTCTTCTCTCCAGTGTCAACTAGTTCTTGCTGTACATAGTCAATTATTCCCATTCTATATGTCTTTCTTCTCTCCAGTGTCAACTAGTTGTTCTTGCTGTACATAGTCAATTATTCCCATTTTATATGTCTTTCTTCTCTCCAGTGTCAACTAGTTCTTGCTGTACATAGTCAGTTATTCCCATTCTATATGTCTTTCTTCTCTCCAGTGTCAACTAGTTCTTGCTGTACATAGTCAATTATTCCCATTCTATATGTCTTTCTTCTCTCTCCAGTGTTAACTAGTTCTTGCTGTACATAGTCAACTATTTCCATTCTATATGTCTTTCTTCTCTCCAGTGTCAACTAGTTCTTGCTGTACATAGTCAATTATTCCCATTCTATATGTCTTTCTTCTCTCTCCAGTGTCAACTAGTTCTTGCTGTACATAGTCAATTATTCTCATTCTATATGTCTTTCTTCTCTCTCCAGTGTCAACTAGTTCTTGCTGTACATAGTCAATTATTCCCATTCTATATGTCTTTCTTCTCTCTCCAGTGTCAACTAGTTCTTGCTGTACATAGTCAATTATTCCCATTCTATATGTCTTTCTTCTCTCTCCAGTGTCAACTAGTTCTTGCTGTACATAGTCAATTATCCCATTCTATATGTCTTTCTTCTCTCTCCAGTGTTAACTAGTTCTTGCTGTACATAGTCAATTATTCTCATTCTATATGTCTTTCTTCTCTCCAGTGTCAACTAGTTCTTGCTGTACATAGTCAACTATTCCCATTCTATATGTCTTTCTTCTCTCCAGTGTCAACTAGTTCTTGCTGTACATCGCCGCCCGTGTGTTGCCAGGACTCTAAAAGGGAATAAAGAATAGTAACACTGCGACTTACATAGCATGTCGTAAGAGGCGACTGAGGTAGGCGCCTAGGAAAGCTACCCTAGTAAATAAAAAGCATCGCAGGAATCGGATATGCTGGCCTACTTGTAGGCGTATAACTGTATAACTGACACAACGCACTTATTCTCAGTTCACATAGACATCACAATGAGTGTTTTAACAAGTGGTCGATATGGAGAGTTCGTCGAAAAAGAAGAAGCTGTACATCGCAGATAATATGCACAAATTATGTAATTTGATTCAGTGAACTGGTTGCTAATATACACAAACTTATATCTTGTGTGTCTGCTCTTTCTGAAACATATATTTACCTCCGGCAAAACATACTCCAGAGCTAATGTACAGGGACCAGATTTGCATTGTTCTACATTCAGATTAGTTGATCAGTGTTCGTATATGTTGTGTTGAATGTCTTGTGTCTGAACTTTATGGTACACGTACATCAATCACGAATTCACAATTCACTGATCCATTCTTGGCGTAACTGTGTGGTTCTACTCCCAGAAGTCAAGTGTTCAGTAATATGTACACGGGAATCCAATAGTAACCACTCACGTCAATGGGTACCCTTTATCTTTTTAAAACAACAGTAAGTAAAACTTACCTGGTATCGCCTACTACAGAGAGAGTCGCACTAAAAAGTATAACGAGTACAAAGCAAGAGGAAGACCACGCACATGATGTAGCGACGATATCAAGAACGACCTTAAGATAATGGATAACAGCTTACAAAGTGCCTTAAAACAAGCACACACAAGATCACTTCATCCCCTCTTTCCCCTAGTCTACCGCAGAGAGACACACTGAAAAAGTATATTGAGTACAGAGTAAGAGGAAGACCACGCAAAAGATGGATCGACCGCAGCAAGAACATCCTTAAGAAAAGGAATAACAGCTTGTAAAGTGCATTAGAACAAGCACACACAAGATCACTACACCTCCACCAACCCTCCGCGCCCAACCGAGCCTACCGCTGAGAGACACACTGAAAAAGTATAACGAGTACAGAACAAGAGAAAGACCACGCAAAAGATGGAGTGATGGCATCAAGAACATATAACAGCTTGTAAAGTACATTAGAACAAGCACACACAAGATCACTTCATGTCTGCCCCCGCCCTGCCCCTTTCCCCTCAACACTTCTATAAATCAGTAAATGGGAAAGAGAAGTAAGTTAAAAAAGTATATTTTCTGTGTATTTCTTTTCCTCTATCTTTCTCTCTCATGTCGTCTGTTCCCATTTTAAAAAGTGAAGTGACAACCAAGAGACATTGCAGACAAAAGAAATTCACTTTCAAAGTAGTTCGCTAGTCAAGGAATTACTGTCTTATAAATGTTGACTAGAAGTGGTTTTAAAATCAGGCAGTGGATGTAGCGCGTGGGTATTTTACGTGGGTATTGTGCGTGGGTATTTTGCGTGTTTTTGCAAAACAAAACATGAGGGAGGACTAATATTTTCATTATTGCTAGCTTTACTACTCAGCTTGTTCTGGTATTTATTCTCTAGCTATATAAATTGGAAGGCAAAAGGCTCAAGAAAGTGAGTAACCCTGAAACGAACTCTGTTGGGGGAAGGCAAGAAATATCGGTCTCAATTCTATGGAAGAGATTGAGCGAGTTGCCCAGGACAGATCGTTATGGAGAAATTACTTGCAGAGCCTATGTAACGTATAACGGCAAGAACGAAATTATTATTACTATTATTATATATAAATAACTTATTCCATAATATTTACGAAGCCAATAGAAAAAGAAACTGTTGTTGTTTGATAGTAAAAGTAGAAGCAAAATTCATTAATGTCATATTATTTATTTCTTGATACCAGAATCAATAACTTGTAGTCGCCAGTGTCTTGCTGGGACTCCAAAGGAGCAAATAATAGAACACTGCGACCTACAAGGCATGTCAAGAGGCGACTGTGGAAGCTACCTAGTTTTTAAAAAAGCATCGCTTAAATCGGATGTGTTAGCTCACTTGTCGACGCAACGACACAACGTACAATCTCTCTTAGGCTTGGATCACATACAAATCACAAAGAATGGTAAATAAGTGGCCGATATGGAGCGTTCGAAGAAGAAGAAGAAGACTAACTTATGATTCCTATGCCATACCACGTTCATAATCGTATCTTTCAAATGAATATAGTCATCGACACAAAACTGGTTTTGGTTCTATCAGGTGAAGAGCAGCAAACTTTCATTATAAGTTTTAGCATACGTATCAATGAAATAGTGATGAAGTAACTGTCGACAATTTAGCAATCTGTTATAATTCAATCGCTCAATGTATCACGACCTTACAGACAACAATTTATTTTACATCATTTGAAGTCCATAGGGAGCATTTATTCAGCAAACGGAAGAATAACTAATGAAATCCAACACAGATGCAACAAAGCAAATCAAATCATAGGACAAATGGCGCCAATTTTAAAATGCTAACATGTTACCATGAACACAAAAAGAGTAATATTCAACACAATCTTTCTCCCCACATTATGTTACCAGTGCCAAACCTGGATGCTGATATTAAAGGATAGAAGAAAACAAGTCATGACAGAGATGAAGTGTCTACGCAGAATGCTGCGGGTAACAAGAAGGGACCGGTTGAGAAATTAAGACAAAAGGGATAAAGTGGGTATAACATCAGTACTGAACTTCATCAAGAAACAATAAATTAAATGGTTTGGTCACATAAGAAGACTACCAACAGACAGTGCACCTCAAAGAGCAATGTTGCTCCGATAAAATGGATACAAAGCAAAAGGTCGGCCACGAAAAAGGTGAACCTCAGAGATAACAGAGGCTATAAAAGACACTATTTATGAAGCGCACACAAGGGCCCGTTCTAGATATCTCATCTTATCCTGACGCTGCAAGGCAAAACAGGATTGGAGAAAAAGAAAGACGGAAGTCTGTGACTAAACTTGACTGATGGTGAAGGGATATCCGTCCTCGCCTCGTGGAAACATCAGTGAGTATTGCAAATATTACAAACGAAGTCATTTGAAATGTACCACTATATTGATCAAATATTTACATAACCAAAGACTGGTCTTGTTCCGGATTGTTGAGAACAAGAGACACACTAGATGACCACACAATGAGATGAAAATTAGAAATATGACATTTATGGAAATACTGGTGAAGGGCTCTGTGGCGTGGAGGTTATGAGCTTTTCTCTCGTGCAAAGGTGTGCATTCTTGTGGAATCATCTGGACATTTTTCAGAGATTCCTAATATCAGTGTAGGTGAGATCGAGTTCCTAGTCCTATCGGAGGCGGCCGATAAAACGTAGGTCACGTGTTCAATTTGAGCACGTAAAAGAACCTTGGCAGTTTAAAATCGAGAAGAGCAGGCTGGAAAGAACTGCCTGGGCAAAATTCAGTAGAAAAGATAAAAAATAAAATTCCAACATAAATATATTTACCGTCTTCAAATTTACATCGAGACCCTCGCCGGTGCTGCCGAGTTCGTGCACTGTATCTGAGATCGTCATGTGTAAAAAAGAAATTGGAGCACACATTGTTACTCACCGAAGTGCAAGGATGATGGTCGTAACAATCAATGAATCGATCATTGAAAGTATAACACAAGGAGTAACTCAAGACGAAGATGAAAGCTTTATTATTGTTCAAATAAAAACAGTTTTTACATTGATTTTGCTTATCATTCGGAGTCAACATTTTGTCATAGCATTCCTCATCACATATTAGCTTTACTGAGAAAAAATTGAACGCAATATGATGATGTTGTTAAATTTTATCAGTTTTCAACTCGGTGCCGATATAAGACATTAAAAATTGTGCATTTCCACCACCTTTCCAATCTGATTCCCGATACTTATGTCATTGTATAATTGTTTGATTCTGCTGTGATTATCTTGTTATTGAAATCTGTGGCACAGTTCTGACAATATGTAGCAACGCTGATGATAGTTGTTAAGTAAACCTTGCCCGCCTGCCCAGCGTGTTCGTAGCGTGTTGGGCGACGGGAACAAGCCCCTGTGAGTGTGGTTCAATTTCGCGGGCTGACAGAAAAGCCACAGGTTCTCCAGATTTACAGTGTTTGTGGCACCGAACCGAAGGTTACGATATCCATGGCACCGAGCCGAAGAGCTGAAAACTCAAGTGCTTCTGGATCGGGAAAACAAAAAGTTTTCAATCATTTATTTTTGCATTATCATCATCACCATCATCAGTGCTTGCTACCCCCAAGGGCAGATAAAACAGACAAAAATGTCCATTGAAAATAGCAATATTTTGGTTTCTTTAGTTCTGTTTTTTAAACAACTGTGTGGGTCCAACCCACGCGCAACAACATATTTGCCACTTTTGCCATGCGAGTGGAGACACTGGTTCTATTTTTGCTACCCGGGAAACCAGGCGGAGTATTTTTGATTAGAATGCAACAAATGTTTATGCCTAAACAAAGTCTCAAGCAATAAACTTCTCTTAAACACCAGCTTAGAAAACATAGTAACAATAATAATTCCTCTCCCACCGTTATACGTTACATAGGAACTGCAAGCAATTTCTCCATACCGCTCTAACCTGGGCAACTCGCTTGATATATCTCCATGGAGCTGAGATCGATATTTCTTGCCTCTCTCAGTAAAGTTCGTTCCATGATCTCCTATGTCATCCTCTCTTTCTTGAACCCTGTGCTAGAGAACATGGAACTTATTAAACGCATAGAAGGGGGAAACAAATGAGAATTGTCAGGATGAACACTGGCATATTTACGAAAGTAACCATTAGTTGCTGAAATCATTCTCAGATAACAACGTCACGGTAGTTTGGAGAGAACGGAAATGAAAAGTTCCTGGAGTACGAGGCAGTGAACGACCAAGACAGAAAAGGGGGCAGCAGGACATCAAAGAAGCCTTGAGCTGGAGGAGGCTGGAGAACATGCTAGAGATAGAGAGTTTTTTTCTGGCGGATGAATGCGACGTTCCGTAAGGGTCATGCTACTATTGAACCATCAAATGGACACCTGAAGGTAAAAAGGGAAAATTAAATCAGAAAGAATTTGAAAGATGAAATGCACGGAGTATCTCTATCATGTAATATTGAACTGAAGGATACAAAGGACATAGAAACATGAAGATTCATTGTGGAAGATTGAAAGCCTTAAAGGCATGACGATAATTAACTAGCTGAGACACAGGAAGATGGCTATCAGATATCTTCAGATTTGTCTATATGCGTACATGAAATACAGCAATTTTAAACAGCTACATCTGCAGGTTGAATATTGATCTTGAAGCCATTTCTGATCACGGAAGTCCGTACATTCTGTTTCGGAACTTTACACGTCAATTTTACGATCTGATCAGGAAATGGTAGTGTTTTTTAACGGTTAGAAAAACTAGTAACAAATGCCAAGGAGAAATGATTTCACATTTTACAAGTTGTATTAACGTGATTTATAGACGCATTTAATGTTGTCCATATCCTAAATTTCAAATGGGAAGAAATGAAAGCAAAAGTGTCCTCTGCGGCATTGTAATCTTAACTTTGTCTAATAAATTACAACGTCTCATTCGTCATCATTAAATTGAAACAAATAAGTTATAATTGATGAAACAAAACAACTCAGTTGTGTAGTTGTGTTTAAATACATTGATCAAGTCAGAAACCACTAAATGTATATCTAGTGTACATTTCAACACTTGTTTCAACACTTGTATTAATCCAGATTCACCCCCGCCTGCCCATCGTGTTCGTAGCGCGTTGGGCTACGGGGGATTAGCCCTCTGTGAGTGTGGGTTCAATTCGGCGGGCTGGCATAAAAGCCACAGGTTCCCCAGATTTACGGTGTGTGTGGCACCGAACCGAAGGGTTGCGATGCCCATGGCACCGAACCGAAGGGTTGAGATGCCCATGGCACCGAACCGAAGAGCTGAAAAGCTCTAGTGCTTCTGGATCGAAAAAAATCCAGATTCACATGTTGATAGTATCGATATATCTATTCTTTATCTATTCTTTATCTATTCTTTATTTATTCTTTATCTATTCTTATCTATTCTTTAATCTTGTTTTGCCTTTTGGTTTAGGTCGATAAGACAATGGGCATCTCCATATTCGCTTTATCTATGTGAAATTTAGTGGCTAGATATTCGTCTATCCATCGTTTATGTGATCGTCCTCTGGGTCTGTTGCCTTTTATCTAGTGCTAGTTCTCTTTGTTGACCTGTCATTGCTTATATCTATATATCTCTGAACCATTTGACTTGGTTTTTTTGTGTTATATATTGTAGCATCGGCAAGGATCCCACTCTTCTTCTGATATCTTCGTTGCTGATCTTATCTCTTTTTTGTAACATTCATAGTTCGTTGTAAGTACCTCAGAGATAAGATGTTTACGACGAACTATAAATGTTACAAGCAGAGATAAGATGTTTAGAGAACTATAAATGTTCACAAGCAGATAAGATGTTTACGACGAACTATAAATGTTACTACAAGCAGAGATAAGATGTTTACGACGAACTATAAATGTTACAAGCAGAGATAAGGTGTTTACGACGAACTATAAATGTTACAAGCAGAGATAAGATGTTTACGACGAACTATAAATGTTACAAGCAGAGATAAGATGTTTACGACGAACTATAAATGTTACAACAAGCAGAGATAAGATGTTTACGACGAACTATAAATGTTACAACAAGCAGAGATAAGATGTTTACGACGAACTATAAATGTTACAAGCAGAGATAAGATGTTTACAACGAACTATAAATGTTACAAGCAGAGATAAGATGTTTGCGACGAACTATAAATGTTACAAGCATAGAGAAGATGTTTACGACGAACTATAAATGTTACAAGCAGAGATAAGATGTTTACAACGAACTATAAATGTTACAGGCATAGAGAAGATGTTTACGACGAACTATAAATGTTACAAGCAGAGATAAGATGTTTACGACGAACTATAAATGTTACAAGCAGAGATAAGATGTTTACAACGAACTATAAATGTTACAAGCAGAGATAAGATGTTTACAACGAACTATAAATGTTACAAGCAGAGATAAGATCATCAACGACGATATCAGAAGAAGAGTGCGATCCTTGTCAGTGTCCTATATCATCATCATCATCAAATAGCTTGTCCTGAGCAGAACTTTGCCACCTGAATTAACAGTTCTTCGGAATATCACGCTCTCATAGGTCAGATGTCCTGCCTCTGCAGCGGTCGTGCTCAAACTATCATCCTGAATTCACCTTCTCCGTGATCGTCCTCTTGTTCTCTTTGCCGGGATGTCTCCTTCCATTATGGTCTCCTTCATCCCTTCGTGTCTCTTTATATGTCTAAAATATTTTAACTTTCTCATTCTTATTTGTAGCATTGGCCCGTGTCCTATATAAGCGTGCATACTCGATTACTTATTGACATTTGTTTACACAAGAACTGTAAGAACAAAATAAAAGCAATATATACATGGCTATTTGCACATCATGGCTCTGAAACATACTCTGAACAAAAATATACAGAACTTCAAGCCTTTCGAGACGATGCAAATTAGAACGCATGAGTTGGGCAAACAAAAAATCGATTGAACAAGTTCATAAATGGAAAATATTGACAAAGATAAAAAAAATATGTAGACTCATGTTTTGTTCATATTCTGGTCTATAAGATACTGGAGAGCGGAATCCAAGGAAAGAGAAATCAATTCTCAAACTTTATGGCACTTTATGCTACTTTGAGAACTCTCTTATGCTTCTCTGTCTTTTGCATCCTTAAGCTCAGCGTTCAATGTCAGATATACTACGGGCATTACTTCCACCATAGTGCGACTCCCAGCCATAGTAAGTCTTCAAACTATAGAACGTCTCCAAGTTCTTCTTGATTTTTCTTTCCTTCTTATGCCCTCCAGGTAAATCAGTCAAATTACATTCACTTATAGCATACGAAACTATACACGCGCATTGCCTGTAATTGTTCCTTTACTGTATTTCTATATTTTTTTTCCTTAACTTGTGTGAGAATAAAAAGTCAATATTCAACTAGTTACCAATTTCTCAACAAGTTCAAAGACATTAATTGCAAGAAATCAATTAATATACCTCTAGCTAGCTTTACATAGCAATTATATTTCTTTTGTTTTTTTCATGAATAAATAAGTGCAGTTATTTTAAGAAACATAAATGACTTATTTTTCAAGTCAAGAGTTTGCTAGGTTAAGACTTTGGTACAGATAAAATTTCAATCGTCACCATCTTCAACAACATCCAGTACTTTCCCTGTGAGTGTTATTGACATTAACGTCTGTTTATTTTTAACAACTCCCCTCAACCACCACCCATCCCCTCCCTACCCATCTCACCACACTTATGTTGTGACTAAAATACTCTTGCAAAGAATGAAAATGACTTTCAATGCAACATCAAATATCAGATTTGTATACCGGTTGCATGTATTAACAAACACACATGTCGATTATCGAATGTATCATCATCTCATCCTTTTTCACTCACACTTGGTTGAAGCCTTCACTTGTTTCAACGTTCTATTGTATTAATGTTTATTTTGTTGTCTTGTTCTGTCTAGACACGCATACCGTGTGTGACTCATCTTGGAAAGTTTAAGTTCACCATGTTGAGCTTAGCCAGTTCATGTCTTTCAGCTGTAGCTTAAACGGAGGCGTAACTTACGTTCTCGACACAAACCACGTATATAACAAGAGTGGTTAGCTCGGCTAATAAGAAGGAACTCACTCAACTTATAACATGTTTTGACTCAAGTGTGATTTAGTGGTTGTTGCGAGACCATGTTGTCTTTGTATTTATTGAATGTTCTCTATCCACCTGCCTCGTGGCTTTCTATGGGAACTCATTATTTTATAAAGTTATGTTTAGACTAAACACTTTGGTAATTTACTACATACTTGGTCGCTATCCGTTGGGGAATCGGTGTACAAACTGTTAAAGTGGACTAAATTTGTGTAAAAATGTAGGTTAATCACTTTCTTAAATATTGGATTCTCTAGGATGCCCGGCTAATAATGGGTGCTCAGATTGTGGGGAAAATTTTGAATCGTCGCCTGAGCTACTGTTTAATTGCTCTGATGCGGAAAGTGTAGTGACGATATACCTATTTAGGCGCAATGACTACCAAATGTCGATTCTAACCAAGTCGTCAGGTCATAGACATGTTCTAACCAGTTGTTCATTCATGTGCATATTCTAATCAGCATTTCTAGACGTCAGCCGTAGAAATATCGTCACAGTCACAGATTGAAATGTCGATAGCCTATAAAGTTCAGACACATACATTAAGTACAGTATGTACACTAGTTTTTGTGCCGTATGGATTACAACCTTTTTTAGTTATGACTTGTCCACCTATCTTACTTTACTGTCCTGTCCTAGTTAGAGCATTGTATTGTTATATCAATATATTCAAAGCAAAGTTACGGCATATATTTGTATGTAACTTTCATCATCATAAATAGCTTGTCCTGAGCAGAACTTTACCACCCCAACAGTCCTCCGGAATTTCTCTCTCTCTCATAGGCCAGATGTCCTCTGCAGCCGTCATGATAAAACCATCAGTTACATCCTGAATCCATCTTCTCTGTGGTCTTCCTCTTCTTCTCTTTGCCGGTATGTCTCCTTCCATGATGGTCTTCCCCAGCCCTTCATGTCTTTTTATATGTCCAAAATATCTCAATTTTCTCTTTCTTAATTGTAGCATCAGCTAGTTTTCTTTGATTTTGAGTTCTTTCTGGATATATATATTTGTTCTCTTCTCTGTCAACGATATACGAAGGACTCTTCTATAACACTTATATTCAAAAGCACATATATGTTTTTACACTGATTTATTAAATGTCCATGCTTCACACCCATACGTTACCACTTGGAATATGCATGCTCTTAGTATTCTGATCTTTGTTTTTTTTATCAGTTCAGTTCCATACGGTTTTTAGTTGTTTAATTTTTTTGTAAAGCCATGTTTGTTCTTCTTTTAACTTCCTTCATCCCATTTCCATCTGTTGTTAGCAGTGAACCAAGATATTCAAAACTGTTCACATTTTCAATTTTCTCTCTGTTGATAAAAAACTTTCATTTAACGGATATTAAATGACAAACGCGTCAAGTTACCTTAACTACACATGTATTATGCATGAGCTATTTAGAGCATGTTATGTAATATCGAAATGACCCCACTATACATTTCAATAGTTCATTGAATAGTCTACTTTTAGAGCTTCTAGAGGCTAAGAATACAGAACGTGTTGGAATCACGCCAATAAAGGATATATATGGTTTGGCAGCCCGTGGCTTACGATAACATAAACACCAGTAGACTCAGATAACAATTCTAGGAAATAAGACTACACACCGTGCGTGACTCACATACCAGTATTGTTGTATCAAGACAGAATTCGTTTAAAAAACACAAACATACTAAATCAAGGTTATATTATGTTACAAATTAAGTTTAACGCTCAGAATATCAGTAGTTTTATATTATGTTACAAGTAAGTTTAACACCAGAATATCATAAGTTTTATATTATGTTACAAATTAAGTTTAACGCTAAGGAATATCAGTATTTTTATATTATGTTACAAATTAAGTTTAACGCTAAGGAATATCAGTATTATTAATATTTGTCGTCAATAAATAACCACGGACACATATAATTGAGTAAAATTACAAAAAAGCTTACAGTGTTGTACCAAACATATACAAAAGCCAGCCCCCTTTCCCCACTAAAGAAGAATATTGGTTTTCCCATCTTAGCTGGTCGGTCTTCTGTTGCTATGGGCCTAGGGCAGCCATATAGTGCAGACTTGGACGGGTCCTATTTTCTGGGCAAGGTAGGTTAATTATGCGGCCTTTGTGACATTGGCGATATTGATCCTTGGACGCGTAAAAATATAAAATATAATAGCGTTGTTTAAAAAAAAAAACGTCCCAAGCATTTTCAAACCTTAGCGAATGAAGCTCCTGTCACTTCATATTTCTAGACCCCTAACGTGCAGGACCGATAGGAGGGCAAATTCCTTTCCTCATGTGTCAAACGTCGAGTGTAACCCTCTTGAGTCCGAATCGATAGACAGACGCTTATGCATTACGCTAATCCGCCCCACATATTGGAGTTAGCAGTCTGATAGATCTAAGTCATAGATTCCCAAACATTTTCGTCCCACCGTCCACTTTGCACATCATAAACTTTGTAACGCAACCCTCCACATTATAACAGTTTGTCAACGCCCCTCCCACATATATACATGCTCTGTTTTCTCTTTGACATAGAAAATTGATATATATTTCTGTAATACATGGTCAATTTTCAAATGATTTTATGCATGAAATAGAAAATTGAAGAAGAAATGGAACGTGTAAGACGGGCATAAGATGAATTAAAATGCAGAATTAAATTTTTAATGATTATTCAATCGCAAAATCACGAAAATAATTTATTTTTAAATATTTATTATTAATTTCGTATTGAAGGAGCCACCGACCCTAATCGCCTGAACACATCCACATTCGTTTGATCCACGCTATCGTCCCCTAGAACGCTTCAGCGCCCACTGGGGGCGGGGGCAGTGCACCCACTTTGGGAAACTCTGATCTAAGTGCTGCTGACTTGGGGCTGTGCTGCCATCACAGAGCACACAGAAACAAATTGTCCAGTTACCGATTACCAAACTGTAAGTGTATCGCTGTGTTAAAACAACATTGACATATTTCACTGTTCTATTTTCTATCAATAACATCGTCATCACAGAGCACACAGAAACAAATTGTCCAGTTACCGATTACCAAACTGTAAGTGTATCGCTGTGTTAAAACAACATTGACATATTTCACTGTTCTATTTTCTATCAATAACATCGCAATGACTATGTTGGTGAATGTGTGTAGTGTCTAATCTGTTAGTCATATAAATATGTTACAGTGGATATGTGTTCTTTCTTATGTGTTAGTAATATATATATGTTACATACGTTCTTTTTTCACTTCTACAGACACATATTCTAGTGTTTGACGGAACGGATATCCCAAGTCTCGTCAATTTCAAGATCTATCAATGGACGTAAATTATCCTTACACATCATAGTCAGTGTAATAATGTGATATTAAGACAAATATCAAACAAACTGTGAAGATAATTTATATATCACTATAAAACTGTGTTCCAACATTATATGGAAACAAGTGGACAATGTGTTCTTCAAAGAGCATCTGGTGGTGGACATCTCACCAACAAATGTTTGTGTTCGTGGTCTTACAGTTTATATTGTGTGGACTAGTAGCTGAAGGAGCAACATCTGAAGGTAAGTTGAGGGTCTTGTTGTTCTGTGAGATAACGGAGTGGTAGATGAACTAAGAATTAGCATCGTCTTCCTGGATATTTTACGTACATAGCAGTGTTTTATTTTAAACAAGGGGATCAACATTTTCAGGACATATTATGAGAATGATGTGGTTGGCATCTCATAACTACTCTTGTGTTTTCGTACTCAGTGACTTCAGCAGTAGGATTCGTAAAGTCGAAACAGAAGTGATGAGACGATACTTTGTGGAGGTACTGGTACAGACAGGGATCAGATAAATCACCTTCATTCTTTCTCCCGGGACAAGCAGGAGTCAGGGGTAATGAACAAGCTGATAGATTGGCTTGTATTACTATGATGACAGAGGGAGCTGCAATGGACCAAAATGGCATTCTTTACGCGTTTAGAGAGTCCTTCCGAACAGAGGAGTTTCAGGGTTGATAATCCCATTTGCTGACCCGATTGAGAGAGATGGGTGTCGATATTTGTACAGCCCGAATGAACGACATATCAAATATACCCAAAAAATGGATAAATCAACATCGAACTGGCGTGTTGGGCCGATGAACGCTGCTGGATTTGTTGAGGCGGAGATCGGAGCACATATGGACATGCCCGAGTGCTATGATAATAGTTCTCATAAAACTGGTAACTGATGAGAATAAAACCTGACACACCTGTGAGAGCCTTCTCTACGTGCAAAGACAGGGAGGCCCGGATAGTATTTTTAGAAGCTTCTTATGTCACAACGAATGACAAACAACATTAAGTAAGAGGATCATTTGTAATGATGTAAAGAAGTAGTTTGAGAGGTTTTGCTTCTCAGCGTTTCACTGGTATATACCAACTCAATGTATACATGAAACAGGTCATGAAACAGTAGATACATGGGCGTCTCAGACTCTGGAACGAGTTCGAGAATTAGGCGTTAAATTTGGACATGCCAGACAGTGTCGTCTTCGTGGTAGAAAGAGAAAATATAGTAATCAACTTCTCATGGGTACGGTGAGCAAATAGACTTTGGGATGGCAGCTACGGCGAAGGACAGAGCACGAATGGGAATGCCCAATGTGCCATGACATCGATCGCATAACATAACTGGTACTCAACTGAGGCTAGGTTGATCTGAGAGCAGTTATTTTATGTGAAAATCCCACTCCAGTTGGAGAATGTGATCCTGGGACCATGCGTCTAAACATGCTGGAGTGCAAGGCAACGGATGCACTGACTTTCTTGTAAACAATGCCCCGACTCAATTGGATAGAAGTATGCACAGAGCCGATGTCATCAATGCTAAGTGCTCTCATTTATATGATATGGGCGAATATCAGACACTGGAACGAGTGCGAGAATTAGGATGTTAAATTTGGACATTCCAGACAGTGTCGTTTTGGTGTTAGAGAGAGAAGATATACTAATCAACTTCTCATGGGTACGGTGAGCAGGTGGACTTTGGGATGGCTGATTCATCGGTGGACAGAGCAAGCATTAGAATGTCCAATGTGGTTTAATCTAACTACAAGCTGGAGAAATTGGCAGTGATTTCTAAACTTATTTTATGAAAGAATACAAAGTGAAAGAGAATTACAAATTCAACTCCACAGTATAGAGAATCTGCTACAACAGAACATCAGTAAACAAGGCGAGGAAGACCACGAAAAAGATGGCTAGATGGCATAGCAGAATCCTGTCAAAGAGCAAATGTAACAATCACCCAAGCCACCAGAACAGCGCAAGGAAAAAAAAACAGAAAATCACGACACTGGGCAACAAACCGGTAGCACTGTGGCGACAAAAGAAATAAGAAAGAAAGAAAGAATGTGGCATGAGGTCTATCGAATAATATAACATAACATACGTCTACAAAGTAAGTGCCTAGCCACTACGATATCAAGGCTCTCATTGAGTGAGAGTTGACACTTTAGCGGAAAACTACCACAGACGGACACCTGTAAAACATATGAGGAAGTATCAAGGCTCTCATTGAGTGAGAGTTGACACTTTAGCGGAAAGCTACCACAGACGGACACCTGTAAAACATATGAGGAAGTATCAAGGCTCTCATTGAGTGAGAGTTGACACTTTAGCGGAAAACTACCACAGACGGACACCTGTAAAACATATGAGGAAGTATCAAGGCTCTCATTGAGTGGGAGTTGACACTTTAGCGGAAAGCTACCACAGACGGACACCTGTAAAACATATGAGGAAGTATCAAGGCTCTCATTGAGTGGGAGTTGACACTTTAGCGGAAAGCTACCACAGACGGACACTTGTAAAACATATGAGGAAGTATCAAGGCTCTCATTGAGTGAGAGTTGACACTTTAGCGGAAAGCTACCACAGACGGACACCTGTAAAACATATGAGGAAGTATCAAGGCTCTCATTGAGTGGGAGTTGACACTTTAGCGGAAAGCTACCACAGACGGACACTTGTAAAACATATGAGGAAGTATCAAGGCTCTCATTGAGTGAGAGTTGACACTTTAGCGGAAAGCTACCACAGACGGACACTTGTAAAACATATGAGGAAGTATCAAGGCTCTCATTGAGTGAGAGTTGACACTTTAGCGGAAAGCTACCACAGACGGACACCTGTAAAACATATGAGGAAGTATCAAGGCTCTCATTGAGTGAGAGTTGACACTTTAGCGGAAAGCTACCACAGACGGACACTAAAACATTGAGGATATCAAGGCTCCATCATGGGAGTTGACACTTAGGCCGAGTACAAGACGGACACCTGTAAAATATGGGAAGTATCAAGGCCTCATTGAGTGGGGAGTTGACACTTTGGAAGCTCCCAAAGACAGGTCCTTGTGTAAAAATAGAGAAGTAATCAAGGCTCTCATGGAGGTGAGAGTTGACACTTTATGGGTGAAACTACCACAGACGGAACCTGTAAACATGAGGAAGTATCAAGGCTCTATTGAGTGGGAGTTGACACTTTAGTTGAAAGCTACAACAGAACACCTGTAAAACAGAGGAAGTATCAAGGTGCTCAGATGGAGTTGACACTTGTCAGGCAAATGTACTCACAGACGGACACCTGTAAAACATAGAAAGTCATCAAAAGGTCTCTTCATTAGAGAGAGTTGACACTTTACGGAAAGCTAACAGAACGACACTTGTAAAACATATGAGGAAGTATCAAGGCTCTCATTGAGTGGGAGTTGACACTTTAGCGGAAAGCTACCACAGACGGACACCTGTAAAACATATGAGGAAGTATCAAGGCTCTCATTGAGTGGGAGTGAATAAGTTTAAAGGGAGTAGACACTTTAGCGGAAGGCTGCACAGCAGACAGACAGACTCCTGTGTAACATATGAGGAAGCAAAAGTATGCATAAAAATGGCGTACAACAACAAATGGAAGAGAGATCGCCCAGGTCATGAAAAGGGTGATACATACTACCAACTCAGTGGAGAAGAACAGGTTGTCATTTTTCGCATTTTTCGTCTACAACAGTGCACAATAGACTGAGGTACCATGTGTTTAACAAGTACAAAATAGACCCTTCTGGCATATGCACACGTGGAACACACATACTGCAAGAATGTCCAACATACAACGAACAGAGATAAAAACACATGGCCAATCCCCATGTCAGTCCAAGACAAGCTATATGGAGAAGTACATGGACTCTGGTTGACCACTAACTACTTTAAAAGTATACAAATCGATGTCAGTCCAAGACAAGCTATATGGAGATGTACATAGACTCTGGTTGACCACTAACTACTTTAAAAGTATACAAATCGATGTCAATCCAAGACAAGATATATGGAGATGTACATAGACTCTGGTTGACCACTAACTACTTTAAAAGTATACAAATCGATGTCAGTCCAAGACAAGCTATATGGAGATGTACATAGACTCTGGTTGACCACTAACTACTTTAAAAGTATACAAATCGATGTCAGTCCAAGACAAGATATATGGAGATGTACATAGACTCTGGTTGACCACTAACTACTTTAAAAGTATACAAATCGATGTCAGTCCAAGACAAGCTATATGGAGATGTACATAGACTCTGGTTGACCACTAACTACTTTAAAAGTATACAAATCGATGTCTGAAAACGATGGAAGAAGAAGGCAACGGCGAGATAATACGTGTGAGAAAAAAGGAATTAGTGAGTGAGGAAATGAGTTTATGAGAAAGAGATTATGATATGATTTCCCCCAGGATATTTTTAAAATAATCATTTTTAACTTATTAGGCCTGCTCAAATGTTGGCATCGCTTGCATCAAACATTCGTCTCCCACACGTCATTCCCATTGTCAATTGTTATGTCCTTGTCGTTTTAGTCTTAATGAAAACATCACCAGGATAACTTTAATTACCAGCCCCCAGCTTTGATTGCCTCACATTCGCTAATCTTTTAGAGTCCTTTGAGACCCGATGTGGTTGGAAATGAGAGATGTAGAGTGAGTGTGGTATTAATATTTGCATGCAGATAACGGAAAGGCTGAGTCGATTTCTCATTTCATGTCATTTTCCCTTTTTTCTTTTTGTTATAAAGTAACAATATTTTTGGCATTTAAAGATCAAATCTTATTAATGAACACGCTGAAGTCAACAATCGTGTCTGGTTACCTTTCATTTTAATGTTGTCCTTGCTTTTCTAAGAAGCCTTTGATGAAGACGTCAAGTCGATTCAAAAGGAAACATTGACAATAATGAACTTTGTAATTTTTAATCAACGGCAGCACTCACACATTTTACCGCACATCGTCCGTGTTTGTTTATATTTTGTGTTCTGTTGAGCAACATATGCGGCGTCTGCATGTACATACATGTGTGTGTGTGAGTGTTTTACTTAAAGATAAGTAGTTTATAAGAAAATAATCAAGAATGCACTTAGTTTGACAGAACAAACCATTCTCACAGCTAAACTCTACAAGTTGAACAACTGTTGACACATTTTTTAAACATTCCCTTCATTTTCTTCTTTTCTGCTTCCAAAATTTGAGATTCTTTAGCAGACTCGACCTTCTAATGCCAGCTTTTGATTTTTTTTCAATCTTTTGTGATCCTATTTTATGTTGCACTTGTTTATTTTTTTTAATGTGTAAGTTTTCAAAAGTATTAATGTCCACGATGACGCTTAATTTCTTGACACTTGTTGTTAGGTTATACATTATGACATTGCGAACACAAACATAGGTCTCATTTCAGCAGATACCTAACTAAGTGTGTACACGCTGATCGTTCCAGTAGCTCATCCACTAGATGTACGCACACACACATCTCGTTCTTGAAGTTCATCATTCCTGCTCGTGCATCGTTGTATTTCATACTGTTGCCAAAACGTCATATTTATATATGTCCTTTGACAGCACCATAGTCTTCTATATTTGATGCCTCTGTACTTTATAATATGTCACCAACCCATGCAAGAGATACCGGCCCTTGATATTTCGAAATATGGTGTCGCATAATTTTGGTCTCTGTCGTCGAGAAATTTGAAAACAAATTTTAAAACAAACTTCTAATGGTGGGAATCATATTTCTGCAATCTCAAGACTATTAAACGCTTTAGTCAACATCACGCCGTTCACCTTTACTTCTTAGTGTTTCTCTTATTGAGGCTGTGTCAACCTGAGAGCCATTGTTGACGTATAACACTCGGAAGTGGTATTTCAAATCTGGAACCACTCGTCTTCTAAACAAGTGCAGTAACCCTTCTCTGATAGCCTAACGCTCATGTATTTATTTATGACTGCGTGTACACGTTAATCACCAGGATATCGCAACGATCACGCATTTATTTATGACTGCGTGTATACGTCAATCACCAGGTAGATCCGTTACTGTTGGATTGACAGATAACATCTCCACACTATATCCCTTATTTTAAAAAAAACAAACTTATACTGTATGTAGGCCCAAGTTTACACATCAAGGATATCCACTATCCCTTGGGGTTGACAAGAAATAAACACAAGCACGCACGCAATCATATATTATAGACCCGCGTGTACACATCAATCACCTAAGAGCTACACTACCCCTTGGGGTTGACATAAAAATGAGAATGTTGCATTTCTAATTATGAAATAATATGTGCATCCTTTCTCCTTTATTCCTCGCTCTCTCTCTCTCTCTCTCTCTCTCACTCTCTCTCTCTTACTCTCTCTCACTCTGTATTCTTTCATAAAGTAAGTTTAGAAATCACTGCCAATTTCTCCAGCTTGTAGTTAGATTAAACTATCATTGATCGTCTGGCAGCAGTCACGCCTCGACATTTAACAGGCCCTGATTTACGAATCTCTTTCTGATACCGATGATATTTCTAATGCTGCAGATTTATGACGTCTGTTTTTATCACGTTTTCATCTTTTCTATGTTCGAAGGAATGAAGATATTCTGACGATTTACTCGAAGATTTCTTTTGTTATGTTTTTTGCTGGTAGATTAGACTATAAAAGATGTTCAGTACTGAAAACAAAATAGTTTATAAATAGACTTTTTTACATAAGCAGAGGACACACTTTGAGAAAATCAAAGGGTGTATGACAAGAAATATCCTTTCCTTGAACCCACATGGTCAGTCAAGAAATATCCTTTCCTTGAACCCACATGGTCAGTGAAAGAAATATCCTTTCCTTGAACCCACATGGTCAGTGAAAGAAATATCCTTTCCTTGAACCCACATGGTCAGTGAAAGAAATATCCTTTCCTTGAACCCACATGGTCAGTGAAAGAAATATCCTTTCCTTGAACCCACAGGCATGAAGAAGTGATGAAGAAATATGCTTTCCTTGAACCCACATGGTCAGTGAAAGAAATATCCTTTCCTTGAACCCACATGGTCAGTGAAAGAAAGGGTATGACAAAAGCTTTCCTTGAACCCACATGGTCAGTGAAAGAAATATCCTTTCCTTGAACCCACATGGTCAGTGAAAGAAAGTGTATGCAATATGCTTTCCTTGAACCCACATGGTCAGTGAAAGAAAGGGGGCCTAGAAATACATGGTGACGAGATTTATAGGCAGAGATCAACAATATAAGGAAGAGCTGGAGGTAGTTGGAGAAGATATCTAAAGATAGTAAGACTCGGCATGAGTTGGTCGAGGATCTATGCCCCAACCGGGGTTAAAAAAGCATGAGAGAGAGAGAGAGAGAGAGAGAAAATTAAATTGCTTATGAAGATCAGGATGGAATGATGAAAAGCACAAAATCGAATTGAATGAAAATATGTAGTATCTACCTTATATTCCCTGATGTACGTCGATGACTGATGGTGTTGACTGTTAGAGACAAACAAACTTAATAATGTAAAACCATGCTTTACTTTTAGTTTAGAACATAGATTCCCAAACTTTTTCGGCCCATTGCCCACTTTGCACAACATAAAATTTGTAACGTCCTCCTCCACTTTATAACATTTTACCAACGCCCCCTCCCACATATATATATATATGTTTTATTTTCTCTTTGACATAGAAAATTGATATATATTTGTGTAAAACACGGTAAAATTTTCAAATGATAATATACATGAAATAGAAAACTGATGAAAAAATGGATCGTGTAAGACGCGAATAAGATTAATTAAAATGCAGAATTTCAAATTTTTAATGATTATTCAATCGCAAAATCACGAAAAAGCTTCCCCCTTCCTCCCACCCCCAATGCTTCTGAACGCACTATCGCCCCCTGGAAGACCTCAGCGCCCACTGGGGCTGTACCGTCCACTTTGGGAACCCATGGTTTAGATGAAGAGCCAACGCCATGTCGATGGAGGTTTGTAATGGATTTCCAATATTTTATGTATATCGATCGCTGTTGTTGTATATTCCAACCTATCGTTACTTGTCCCGTTTTCTTCATACTGTTATACTGTTGTCTTGTAGAGCAAATATAACGTGTTTCACACGAATAGTCTCAACCTGGTCACATACTAGGCAAGACCTAGATTCACTTTCCGGTAGCGCTATCAGAATACAAATTTGTCTTGCTAATGAAGCAAGGATCAACATAATCTCTATTGTGGTGAAGTCTGCTGAAGACCCATGCTTGATTGATAGGAAGGAATCAACCCTGTTATCTTCTGCATGTCTTCGAGGTTGTAAGAGAGGCAGAAACAATTTTATCTTTGAAGTAGATGGCTGCCCAATGTGTGACATTGCAGTCGCTGTCACATCGAGCAAAACAGCATTCTGACGTTCTGAATGATTTCTCTGTTGCGAAGAGGTTAAGACGTTGCCTGGTGTTCTGAGTTGTTCGAATCGTGCCTGGTGTTCTGATGAGTTTTTCGAGTTAAGACGTATTGCTGTTTGAATCGAGTTTGCTGTTGGAGATAACGACTTTCGTGCTTCTGAATGGCTTTCGCCAGAGGGCGTGCCTTCGAAGATCTGCGCTATGCAATAAATCTCTGCCTGGTATTCATACTATTTAGACTCGTTTAGCCTTCTGGGATTTTTTGAAAATTAAACTCCGCATACCTGCCACATCAGATACAGTCGGTAAGACATCCTGTAGTCGAAAGTACAAACTTCACCGACAGGCACAAGGCGAAACTTCTAATCCCTTGAAGACCGAAATAAATAAGAAAGAACAATAGCTTCCTGATAAATTTCTTCTTCTAAGATATCCTTCAACAGACTGTCTGTCATGTTTCTTTATGTCATCTGAAAAGATGATACGTCAGTTGTTGAAACTCTGTTTCAATATTTCGTTCTTCAATTTTTTTTACTTGTTCGGAATTTTTTATAGGCGTCTCATTCTTCTTTTTTAACCTTTCAACTCCCAACGGAGCACAGGTTTTCTACCAGCAAATTCTTCCAGCTTTTCCTATCTATTGCCACCCCTTCAGTTCTTTCCTCGTCTTGCCTATACTTTTAATACCTGTCTCCAGCTCTCTTCTCCAAGTATTTCTAAACGTTCCCCTACTCCTTTTCTTACGGGTTCCAAGACAATACATGTCTTGCAATGCTACCGGTCGGCTTTCACAATGTTTGTCCTATCCATCACCAGCATCTATTCCTTAGCTCTTTTCCCACTGGTATCTGCTTAGTTCTTTCTATGAGTTCCTCTTTTGTAATCGTGTCATACTATCTATCTCTCTTTTCTACATTATTCTACATTCTACATCCATTTACGAAGGTCTGTAGTTTTCTGGTAGTTTCTTTTGTTGTCCTCCATAATTCCGAGCCATACAACAGCACTGTTTTTTTCTGTCTTCTGTCACATTTCAATAGCGTAATGTATTGAACATGAATACTTCAAGCTGGGAAGATATTGCCAGAGAGAGAGTTGAAGCCAGGCTAAGACAGTGTGCTAACTTAATCAAACGTGCCATGAGAAAGTAGCGACGCATACAAAACCTCAACAAATAGTCTACATCTGCTGTCTCTCAAGAAAAAACAGAATGTCCTCATTTATGGATGAATACATAGCTTTCTCTACATAACATAGGCGACGAAGGACACTATTTGCGAAGCGCACACAAAAAACGGTTCTAGAAATCTCTTCTTACGCTCAAGCTGTGAGGCAAACCCGGACTAGAGAAAAGAAAGAAGGACAAAGCGCATAGATAGGTTCACTCCAATTTTTTCCGACCTGACGCTAAAATGCAAAACATGATTAGATAATAGATTTATATAGTTCCTCACTTTGTCTGACCACATCTTTGTAGTTTGTTTTTACTGTTGCCATTATAATGTGAGGTAGGGCAGAGCCAACTATAAACTACTGGGCCTTCAGGCTCCGGTAAGAATTGTGGGAAATCAGACCCCAAATACACCACGTGATCTCGCATTCCAGTATTGGTGTATGTAGACGAATTCATTTTTAAATCAACACAAAATGCTAACTCGAAGTTATATTATGCAACAAGTTAAGTTTAACAATAAGGAATATCAGTATTATAAATATTTCTCACCAATAAATAACCATAGACTCACAGAATTGAGTAAAATTGCAAAAAAGCGTGCAGTGTTCTATCAAACATCTGTAATTTCCAGATCTCTTTTCTTATCTAGGTCAGGGAATACCTGGCCAGTTGTCTGGTCTGTGCTAGAAGCCTGGCTGTAGGTAGGGTCTTGGTTAGTGCCACACCACATGACCGTGACGCTGAAATTATCATTACGCCCCTACCAGACCGTTCTACAGGAAATGAAGATCGCGGCATATCCTATACAGGACGTAGCCATCAATAACAGTAAACGAGACGTCGATTTTATAAGCACCACTTATACGTTCAGTAGTTTGCCATTGCTTTCTGAACGGTGAGGTATATTTTTACAGTTCATAAAAATCCAAGGAAACTAATTTTCTTCCAAACTTGACACCTCTGAGTTTGAGCCAGGTACGCTTGGGTTGTGATCGAGCTTACTACCGCTTAAGCTACATACGCCCACATGGCGACTAACTATTGTCACACAAAATAGAACATACTAAGTCAATATATATATATATATCGCGACTTAGATTAATTATTGTATATCTGACCGTAAAATAACAATTTTAATTACATTCCTATAAAATTTCCACCATCTTCAAAATTACAACGGGGTGCCTCGCTGGTGCTACGGAGTTTGTGCACTGTCGCTGAGATCTTCCTGTGTAAGAAAGAGATCGGGGCACATATGTTTATTCAACAAAGTGCACTGTTGACGGTCATATCGTCAATCAATCAATCAATCAATCATAACCATAGAAGCTAAGACTCGTTGTATGAGATGACAGAAGTCAGGGTCATCCCAAAAAAACTCATCAAGACTACGCCACCTTCAAATAGTGATCCTTACACCAGGCTGCATAGCTGCAGTATGTTGAACGAGTGTGGATCTAAGACAAAAAACAGTAAATTTTAAATTTCTTCTTTGAACACTCCGTATCTACCACTTGTTAACCACTCTTTGTGATGTGTATGTCATCTGAGCCTAAGAGCGAATGTATGTTGTGCCAATTATGCGCATAAAAGTAGGCCAGCACATCCCATTTCTGCGACACTTTTTATTTACTAGGGTAGCTTCTTGTAGGTCGCAGTGTAACTATTCTTTGCTTCCTTTGAGGGTCCCAGCACCACACATGCGAAACTTTATCTAAGGAATGTCATGATGAAACTGCATGTCTGGAAGCAGATAATTCATCCTTGATACAATTGCAAAACAAAGTTAAAATAAAAGTCAAGAACCAATTTTTATAACAAGAGTTGTATTGGCAAATAAAATGTGCTTGTATTTTTATTTCACCAACAACACACGATGAGTGAGTGAGGTGATCAATATCATGTTGGATGCCTATACTTCTTTATGCTTCTCTGGTCGCCTGTGTGTGTACCGGGGCCCGCTAGGGAAGCAAAGAATAGTACCACTGCGACCTAGAGTCATGTTGTAAGAGGCGATTGATGTAGGAGCCCAGGGAAGCTACCATAGTAAATAAAAAGCGTCGCAGAAATCGGATGTACTTGAAGGCACATAACTGGCAGAACGTACAATCGCTCTTAGACTCATATCACATAGAAATTACACAGAGTGTTTAACAAGGGGTCGATATGAAGCGTTCGAGGGAGAAGAAGAAGCTTCTGTGGTACCCAAACAAAGCTTTGTCGATCTGAGTTTGACAAATATCCCACTCTCACTGGGGAATTTGATCCTTGGACCACTCGTGACGAAACAAGTACCCTAACTACTACACTATAGTAGATTTCGCGACACAACTTATCAAATGCTATTTGCGGGACAAGCAAAGAAGAAGACAAAATGTAAACAAACTATTTGAGAGAATTCTGTTTTCTTGTGGTGATCTTTCTTAAAACACATGTAAAAAAAAACTGATTTGATGAAATGCTGACATCTGATCTTATTACTCACACAGGTTTTGAGTCGAAGACTTCGTCTGCTTGTGAGGAAGACCAGCTGGTGTTAAAGTGTCAGCAGGGCGAGGTGATACGTATATTGCGTGCAAACTACGGACGTTTTACTGTCTCTATGTGCAATAGTCACGGGCAGACAGAAGGTTGGAATCTGCAGTGTATGTCACCTAAAGCGAAGGATATCATATCAGAAAGGTAACTATCCTTTTTTTAGTCTATATTTCTCTTAGTCTGAATTTAAAACCTATTTTTACGGAATTCTTCATCTTCTTCTTCATCGATCTCTGGTCATGCACTTGATCATACTGTCGACCACAAACTGGGCAGTCAATCTGCTTCAGGTCTGTCAAGGTTTCTTCAATGCTTAGTTTTCCAGTCGACTGGTAGTGACCACGTATTGCTTCTCAGCTCATTCGGGAGAGGAGAGGTGGAAGACCAGACCAAATAGTAGAGAACAGGATGGGCACCATAATTTGACAGTGCAAAAAGCACCAGCGAGTGGTAAATGCTCTGGCTGCAACCAACCTATCTCCCAGATATGGAGCAAATAACGGTCGTTCTCTCTCCTTTAAGGTGGACATCATTTTTCTTGTTTTGTCTTCTATTTCTATGACACTTTCTCCAAGTATATGGGAATTCAACTATAGTCCACAGAGCATACCCAGTATAAAAGTCTGGGTTGGAGGGCCCGGCGACAGAAAGCAGAAGTCACCGAGAGTATGGCGATTCTAGACAAACCCGGGAAGACAGATCTCGTCAGCAGGGGACTGCAACTCTCTAGAGAACAAACTCCCCCAATTTTTTTAAGATGTCACCAGAAACGAAATGTGTCAGCCATTATTGACGGGGAGGAATCTATACATACGAATGTATACATTTTAAGCAAGAGCACACTCTATCGACCTATGTCACATAGACAGTGGGAAACTAGTAATGGGTCGATGCCACTGTATGGATCAGGTATGTTACTATATTTCAGTCTGATCAGATCCATGTCGACTAGTGCCTCATCAAGCGTATCACACTGGATTAGCAAAGTCTTTAGAATGTTTGCAAAAGAGACAAATCATCAGTAGTAGAGAATTTCTTCAAGGAAATTCTTGTCTTGTCATCACGGAGAATAGGATACTGTCGCACCATCATGGAGAATAGGATACTGTCGCACCATCATGGAGAATAGGATACTGTTGCACCATCATGGAGAATAGGATACTGTTGCACCATCATGGGGAATAGGATACTGTCGTACCATCATGGAGAATAGGATACTGTCGCACCATCATGGAGAATAGGATACTGTCGCACCATCATGGAGGATAGGATACTGTTGCACCATCATGGAGAATAGGATACTGTCGCACCATCATGGAGAATAGGATACTGTTGTTTCATTATGGAGAATAAGATACTGTCGCACCATCATGGAGAATAAGATACTGTTGTTTCATCATGGAGAATAAGATACTGTCGCACCATCATGGAGAATAAGATACTGTTGTTTCATCATGGAGAATAGGATACTGTCGCACCATCATGGAGAATAAGATACTGTTGCACCATCATGGAGAATAGGATACTGTCGCACCATCATGGAGAATAAGATACTGTTGTTTCATCATGGAGAATAGGATACTGTCGCACCATCATGGAGAATAAGATACTGTTGCACCATCATGGAGAATAGGATACTGTCGCACCACCATGGAGAATAAGATACTGTTGCACCATCATGGAGAATAGGATACTGTCGCACCATCATGGAGAATAAGATACTGTTGTTTCATCATGGAGAATAGGATACTGTCGCACCATCATGGAGAACAAGATACTGTCGCACCATCATGGAGAATAAGATACTGTCGCACCATCATGGAGGATAGGATACTGTCGCACCATAATGGAGAATAGGATACTGTCGCACCATCATGGAGAATAGGATACTGTTGCACCATCATGGAGAATAGGATACTGTCGCACCATCATGGAGAATAGGATACTGTTGTTTCATTATGGAGAATAGGATACTGTCGCACCATCATGGAGAATAAGATACTGTTGCACCATCATGGAGAACAAGATACTGTCGCACCATCATGGAGAATAAGATACTGTTGCACCATCATGGAGAATAGGATACTGTTGTTTCATCATGGAGAATAGGATACTGTCGCACCATCATGGAGAATAGGATACTGTTGCACCATCATGGAGAATAGGATACTGTTGTTTCATCTTGGACGCCCGTGTGGTGCCGGGAGCAAAGAATAGTACCACTACAACCTACAAGGCATGTCGTAAGAGGCGACTGATGTAGGACCTAAGGAAGATACCCTAGTAAAAAAAAAGAATCGGAGAAATCGGATGTGCTAGTCTACTTGTTGGTGCATAACTGTCACAACGTACAATATCTGTTAGGCTCAGATCACATACAAATCGCACTGGGTGGTTAACAAGTGGTCGATATGGAGCGTTCGAAGAAGAAGTATCATCGTGTAGAACAGGATACTGTTGTATCATCTTGTAGAACAGGATACTGTTGTATCATCTTGTAGAACAGGATACTGTTGTATCATCTTGTAGAATAGGATACTGTTGTATCATCTTGTAGAATAGGATACTGTTGTATCATCTTGTAGAACAGGATACTGTTGTATCATCTTGTAGAATAGGATACTGTTGTATCATCTTGTAGAACAGGATACTGATGTATCATCTTGTAGAATAGGATACTGATGTATCATCTTGTAGAATAGGATACTATCATGTCATCTTGGAGAATAAGACCATTTGTCGTCTTTAGAAGAGCAGACAGTTTTAACAACTTACTAAGTGGGAGACTGTCCTGTCAGCTGGAAAGTTGAAACGTGATTTTTCAATCGAACGTTCGCTTATAGAAAGTAGGCTGCACGAATCAATGAGTAAATTAGCTAGTCTCGATTAGTTCTGTATGCTTCTATTGATTACTGTAGGGATGTCAACATTATCTTCTTGTTGCAGTTACATGTTATTATTTGATCATTTCTATACAAACAATCGTCACAACTAACTCATTGATAAATATTCTTATAAGATCGGTATTACGTAGCAGTGAACATTCCTAACATCAGATGGAAGTTGTAAAGCTGAGATTATCAATAGATTAGCTCAAGCAAAAGCAAGCTTTAATGAAATGAAAAACACACTATGCATGAATTTGCTATCAATGACACTGCGAAAACGAGTACTCTAGTGCTATATTGAAGTAATACTTATGTATGGCAGCGAATCATGGACAATGAACAAACAATCAATAAAATTACTGAAAGCAACAGAGATGTGGTTTTACACAAGAATGCTGAAAATTCCATGGACAGCGAAGAAAACAAATGATGAGGTTTTTAATCAAGTCTGGAGTCATAGCCGCATAGGGACAACGCTGCGCCAGGATTAGTGAGCTGGCACTAATCAAGACCCTACCCCACCTCCACGTGATGACCCTGGTAACATACATTAGTTCCGGTCTGCTAAGCGGGTAGGAATCGAGGGAGAGCTACATGCAGTGGTAGTAGTGCAAGCAAGGAAAGCAATGCAGATCCAAAAGTCCATGAACAAAATGCATGTATCTCATGGCCGATGTCCGATAAAAATTTGTCTAAATAATAGCAGAAACATAAGAAAACAGCAGTGTACGAATCGTCTGCAAACGAATGCTAACTCCCACAGAGTAAATGACCGCACCAAAATCGAAAGGATGAGAGGTGCATCCCACATGGGGCAAAATTCAGAGCCATGAGCCCGGGTCGAGCTGCAGGTCATGGCAGTCTCGAGGCACGGTAAATGTGAGCAAGGTGAGAAACCCAATAAACATGGTGGGGCAGGCACCACAGTAGAGCGAACACGCATACGGATGATGCATAGGTGAGCCCAAAGGCGGATCAGACAGGCAAGATGCTGGTGATGGAGCGAAGGGAAGGCACGGCAAACGTAGGGGTGAGTGGACCACCCAGATGAACAGGGAGAACTGAAAAGCCCAGCAAAGGCTTGAATTCAGTACAAATCAAAAGGTCTCGGCAAGTGTTTCTGAAAACATTGTAACGCATCGTGACGATACATGGGAAGATTGCGGTGAAATCTGTACAAGAGGCCGAGCGCAGATAAACATATTGGGTAAAGTTGACCGAGCTCGAACCCTAAAGTTGCGTTTTAGTGCCTAACGAGACTGTCCTCCCTAGGACAACCGGGCAAGTACTGTTGCTTGTACAACTAACATCCCCGAAAGAAGGTATAGTCACTATGGGCGCATAATCACACAACGTAAAACAAACGTTCTTGTCAAAGGATCAATTATATATCACAAGAAGAATGATAAAATTGGCCGTGAAGAACAAACGAGAGAAGAAGAAATCAGGCATGCACACAAAAATCCTTATTAAAAGAATAAGAATCAGACAATCAAGGTTCTTCGGGAATATAATGCGAAGATGAGGTGTAGAACATTTGTTGACAACAGGTAAAATTCGGGGAGAGATCGTGGAAGACAGAGGGAGAAGATGTTGGGTGGTCTGACATCTTGGCTGGACGAAAGATCGACGTCAGAACTGATTACCTGCACGAAGGAGAGAGTTGTGGGGAGGTATGATCGCCTACGCCGGCAGGCATGGTACTTGATTAATTGATTACGTAGCATAGTGGCAGTTCACTACATTTACGCACAAACGAATGATGGTATATTCCTTGCGTGATAGATTTCATAGTCTGTCCATCTGAAAGTGGGTACCCATTCTTTCTAAGTGAAAGGAAAATTCAGAATCTTCGCTGAAGATTGTGTGTAGTGCTCTGTCGTTGATAGGTTTTTGAACTGAAAGAGAGATTACACTTTAAAAAGTGGGTGTAAGACTGCTTCCTGAGTCGATTTTATTAGTCGATTCTATTCAGTTAGTTGTTAGCTTTTACCCCTGAGTGTTTATTAGTCTTCAGTTAGTTGTTAGCTTTTACCCCTGAGTGTTTTATTAGTCTTCAGTTAGTTGTTAGCTTTTACCCCTGAGTGTTTATTAGTCTTCAGTTAGTTGTTAGCTTTACCCTGAGTGTTTTATTAGTCTTCAGTTAGTTGTTAGCTTTTACCCCTGAGTGTTTATTAGTCTTCAGTTAGTTGTTAGCTTTTACCCCTGAGTGTTTTATTAGTCTTCAGTTAGGTGTTAGCTTTTACCCCTGAGTGTTTTATTAGTCTTCAGTTAGTTGTTAGCTTTTACCCCTGAGTGTTTTATTAGTCTTCAGTTAGTTGTTAGCTTTTACCGGGTGTTTTATTAGTCTTCAGTTAGTTGTTAGCTCTTACCCCGGAGTGTTTTATTAGTCTTCAGTTAGTTGTTAGCTCTTACCCCTGAGTGTTTATTAGTCTTCAGTTAGTTGTTAGCTCTTACCCCTGAGTGTTTTATTAGTCTTCAGTTAGTTGTTAGCTTTTACCCCTGAGTGTTTATTAGTCTTCAGTTAGTTGTTAGCTTTTACCCCTGAGTGTTTATTAGTGTTCAGTTAGTTGTTAGCTCTTACCCCTGAGTGTTTATTAGTCTTCAGTTAGTTGTTAGCTCTTACCCCTGAGTGTTTATTAGTCTTCAGTTAGTTGTTAGCTTTTACCCGGTGTTTTATTAGTCTTCAGTTAGTTGTTAGCTTTTACCCCGGAGTGTTTTATTAGTCTTCAGTTAGTTGTTAGCTTTTACCCCGGAGTGTTTATTAGTCTTCAGTTAGTTGTTAGTTAGTTGTTATCTTTTACTCCAGAGTGTTTATTAGTTGATTCTATTCAGTTAGTTATTAGTTAGTTACTAGTTTTTCTACTCATAAAGCTTGCGGCCATATTGGTTATGAATTCCCTGCATCTGGTGGTGTCATAGACTTTGAAGTGTTGTATCCAAAATGAAATACATGTAGATCAAATTGACAAATGTGATTTGCAGATGTTGACGGGTCCGTATTTTGGAGATGGTAAGTTGATAAGATGTTCCTGGCGAAGGTAGTGATGCGATCTTGGTCATTAGAAGCTGAGTATTATAAGAGATACCCAATATTACACAGTGTATGCTCCATGACACAACAATGCACTTGCCTGTTTCCTCTTTGATTGCAGGTGTGACGGCCGGCGTGAATGTGACATGAACGTTAGCAATCACGTGTTTGGTGACCCTTGCCCTTCTACCTCCAAATATGCTGAGGTCAAGTACACCTGCCATCTAGGTAAGAACTTTAACAGATACTGTGTTCTCTCCCAATCCTTGCCGTCAGCCTACACATTGAAATTCACAAATTGTACTTCCTGTCTACACACCAACATATTAACGAAAATGTCATCATATGTACATGCTGTTTCCTATTATAAGTTAGTAATACTTACATCGTATGACATTGTACGCAGTGTCGGATTTCTCTAGTGCGGTGTCTGTAGATCATGTTAGAAACGGGTCCTTAAGTATGGCCAACATGCATTATAACATACTCCAAATAATATTTCAATTGAAAGGAAAAAGAACACTCCGTTTTTAAGTTGAAAGAACGTGTCTCATCTTAAAGAAGTTTTAGTCTCTTATAAAATTCATTAAACGACCTTTTGTTCATAAGTTACATGAAATATAATACACGTATTTAGTATATGAGTATGCGAAGAAAAGATTAGATATCTTGAAAGAGATATCAATCAGCCCTGAGTGTCTCACATATAACATATCATTTCTGACACCACTCTGCAGTATAACTTAGAAGTTGTGGTACTATAAAGTGAAGTTTCTCGTTTCGTAAAATCTTACCAATATCCCAATTTTTTTAAACTTTTTGTGTCCTATTGGACAATGAGCATGCACCTTCTATGTTTGAAAAAAAGCCGGTTATGATACTAGTAACTGAGCAGAATAGAGAATAGACAAGCAATATTTGCAGCTTTCAGACGGCTGAAACTCATCGAAAAAGGGCAGAGTAACAAAAGATATAGTGTTTTGATATGTGATCAGTGTGCAATCTTGTATAGATAATGAGCAGATTGAGCCCCTGCCTTGGCTGTTATATCAAAGAACACCACCAGGGAACCTCCTAGTCCTCTAATGCTAGACAAGTCCATTGCTGGCTCCTTACCCAGGGTGGGTAGAAAATCTACAGACAACCCCCAGCTATAACCACATGGCGTTGGGTTTAAGTCTGGGTCATGCCGCTGGGTCATTGAAGGAGAATTTAAAAAACTCGAAAGAAAATTGGTGGGTCATTTAAAGTGTGCAAGGCTATGGGCATTTAAAGTGTGCAAGGCTATGGGCATTTAAAGCGTGCAAGGCTTCTAGCATTTAAAGTGTGCAAGGCTATTAGCATTTAAAGTGTGCAAGGCTTCTAGCATTTAAAGTGTGCAAGGCTATTAGCATTTAAAGTGTGCAAGGCTATTAGCATTTAAAGTGTGCAAGGCTACTAGAATTTAAAGTGTGCAAGGCAATGGGCATTTAAAGTGTGCAAAGCTACTAGCATTTAAAGTGTGCAAGGCAATGGGCATTTAAAGTGTGCAAAGCTACTAGCATTTAAAGTGTGCAAGGCTACTAGCATTTAAAGTGTGCAAGGCTACTAGAATTTAAAGTGTGCAAGGATATGGGCATTTAAAGTGTGCAAAGCTACTAGCATTTAAAGTGTGCAAGGCTACTAGCATTTAAAGTATACAAGGCTACGGTTATTTAGAGTAAGAGTATGTATGCAGCATACATTATTGTGCTACTAACACAATACGGCACTCATTGAATATGAATCTTTGGATGAGATGCATTATGCTTACAGCCAACCTGGCATGATATATGTTGCTTGATTTAGAGTGTATTTGAATGTTGCCACATGCATATATGTATATGCTTGTAGACTGTGTTTTTGTGTGTGTGTGTCAGTGTTTCCACTGCCATTTTATTTACACATCAATGTCTTAACCCTTTGAACCCTGGCCAACTATACCTTAAAAACCCTCGCCCCTGGGCTCCTGAGCAAAAACAGCACATATCAGAATTGTTTGAAAAACAAGATAGATTGGCAGAATTAAGTGTCCTGTAATTTTTTATCGACTTACCCCATCATCTAGAGTATTCCTGCTTACTATGCCAGTCTTCCTAACATGTAGATCCTTCCTTTAGACACAGGAAATGTTGACAAAATGTGCACCAAAATTGTGTTTTCACTTTCTTGACTGGTCTGTCTTTGTAATCCATGTTTGGAAAGTCACTGACATGTTTGAACATCAGTCGGTTCAAATAATTCTTCTAAATGATCATCCGACTCACTTTCGATTTCGTTATCAGAATAATCATATTCTAAGTCTAATTCATCTTCAGAATCATTTAAAAGAAGTTCAACAGCGTGCTCTGTTGTCATCCTTTTCGAGTGACCATTTCCGAAATTTTCAGCCTGTCGTCTCATCTTTTAAAAATTAATAAAATATTATAAAATCACTATGTTTCAAACCACGATGCAAACCGCCATTTAGATAAACCTTTAAGGGAAGCATTTCCTGTGTTTGACGTCACAGTAGTACACAAGTTATCGCTGAACACCGACAAATAACGAGTAGGGGTTCTCATCCCGATATGTAGGCACCCGGGTATACGTGTACTAATGATAATACCGTAATATCGGGAGGGCGGGTTCAAAAGGTTAAGTGTTTAGTCTCGATGTTCTCTCTCTTTTCATTTACTATTTCGTCCAATCGTTTCTTATTTTTCTTCTTTTAATTTTATTAGATCTCTTTGTCTCAACTCTCTTTATAACATTTGTGTCTCTTCTTATTGGATAATATACCCAATCGCAGACAAGCACACCGATGATATCTTCTTGGTAAAGACGTTAAAGCTGTATACACTCATTTGTGGAATCTTTGTGAGTCTCAGACGTTTAAACGCTTACGAGAATTCGGAGCTAAGTCTGGACATGACAGACAGTGTCGCTCTCATGGTAAAGGAAGAAGATATAATAATCAACTTCTCATGGGTACGCTGAGCAAGTGAACTTCGATTTAGTTGCTGCACTGAAGGACGTAATACACATGGGACTATACAATGTGACATGATGTCTATCGTAAAACAGAAAATAACTGGATACAGAGAGAAAAATGCTAACACATATTACCCGAGCATAGTGAGCGAAGGATCATTGAGATAGCTGTTGCATTGGAGTACGAGGCACGTATGAACATGTTTAATGTGCGAAGATGTATATCAGGAGAAATGAACTGAACCTATTGGCTGTCTTGTCCGGTAGGCGGTGCTTGTTCCTACATGGAATATGTCTAATGGTGTAAAATTGTGCAAGTATTAGGCTGCATTCGTTATAGAGCGTCTGACAGAATGGGTTAGAGTGTGGCTCCGATGCGAGAGAACCGGGTTCAATCCACAGTAAGCCAATGAGGTTTTTTCTGTCGAGGGCATAAATAAAACATCCTAACCTGAACAGTTTAGCGGCGACTGCACTAGCCATGGGGCCATTAAATTCAACAGCTTCATTTCCTTCCTGATCTACACCGCTCAAAAAGCAGTATTACAGGCAGTAACGAGACGGGTTGTTTTTTTTATTCGCTATAGAATGTAATAAATTATTCTTCAAATAAGTCAGTATTTGTTCGAATACATATTTCAATCAATATAACCGATATAGATATATATATAATATTTGTTTGAATACATATTTCAATCAATATAACGATATAGATATATATATATATATATATAATATTTGTTTGAATACATATTTCAATCAATATAACCGATATAGATATATATATAATATTTGTTTGAATACATATTTCAAGCAATATAACCGATATAGATATATACAGTATATATATATATATATATATATAATATTTGTTTGAATACATATTTCAATCAATATAACCGATATCGATATATATATATATAATATTTGTTTGAATACATATTTCAAGCAATATAACCGATATAGATATATATATATATATCATATTTGTTTGAATACATATTTCAAGCAATATAACCGATATAGATATATATATAATAATTGTTTGAATACATATTTCAATCAATATAACCGATATAGATATATATATAATAATTGTTTGAATACATATTTCAAGCAATATAACCGATTTAGATATATATATAACAATAAAGAATACCAAAGCAGGCATTTAAGATGGAGGCAAGGGTTCAAAATATAAGAGAGGACGCAAAGGGAAACCCTGAAACGAACTTTGCTGAGAGAGGCAAGAAATATCGGTCTCAGTTCCATGGAGGAGATTGAGCGAGTTGCCCAAGATAGAGCGGTATGGAGAAATTACTTGCAGGCCCTATGTAACGTGTAATGGTACGAGAGAAATTATTATTATTTATTATTATTATTATATAATAAAAATCTTACAGAACTAAAGGTTTGCGTGGACAAAAATACTTTTGGAAGGTCGCCTCTGTTACCTATATAAAAATGTAAAAATCTAGAATTTATCTCAAGTGGATGATTAAGCGTCATGATGACCTGGAGAGAACAATATTAGAAGGCAGGGTCTTAGGATGCTGAGGCAGACCAAGAAGAAGATGGCTTCAATATATTAAAGAAACCATGAATTTGACCATCGACGAAGTGTGTCAACTGGCTAGAGACAGAGTGAATTTCAGATGCTCTGCAAAGAGAGCAACGTCCTATAGCGGATACGCACCTTGATGATGATGGATGATTTTATATCGGTCGGTAAAAATGATCACGAATTTTGGAACGAACTATAATATTATTTTCTAGCTTTAACCCTTGAGTTGTTGCTGGTCACTTATCATCTTAAACTAGATTGACATTCATGATAACCAAATTTCATATTTTTCTATGGGACATGGAGTCATACCATTATGGTTGGCACTTGACATTAGTTCCACGCTAGATTTTGTGAGACAAGTTAAGAATGACAATTAAAAATTAAATTTCCCTTAGTCTTTACAGACCATAGAATACGAAGTGCATGTCACTTCACATTTTAGGACTAAGTATGCAGGAAGTAGAAGGACCAATTCATTTCCTCAACGTGTGGAACCTCGGACGCGAGAAATATACCCTCAACCACTTTTTGTTCCGATTCGATAAGCGAACAAACACTACTGTTAGATATTTTGAGATCTAAGCAAATGTTAGTGTTGTATCTTGAATAATCACTTATACATGAAGCTTTTAGAATCTAGTTTTGCTAAAAATAGGGTACATACTACTTCTTCTTCGATCGCTCCATATCGACCACTTGTTAACCACTCTTTCTGATTTGTATGATTTCATTAATGCTACCATTTAAAAAAAAAAACACACAAGCATTAATATTTCTCTACAATTGACAGAACATATATTATACAAAGTTATGTTATGCGATCGACGTCATGACCCATTGTGCATTCCCATACGTACTCTGTCCTCCGCTGCAGCAGCCATCCCAAAGTTCATTTGCTCACAGTACCCATGAGAAGTTGATTACTATATCTTCTCTCTCTACCACGAAGACGACATTTTCTGACATGTCCAAACTTAACGCCGAATTCTCGAACTCGTTCCAGTGTCTAAGACTTGACCATGTCACATTCTTGAAGTATAGTTCATATTGTTTATTATATATATTTATTTAGTGGAAGTAATGACACACAATCAACAAAATGTCAAACGTTGGTATTATACACGATAGTGACTGACAATAATAATCCAATACACATCAACATTTAGCTATTTTGTATATATATTTTTAGTGATTGCATATTGACACATTGACCGAGGAGTGTAGTACACATTGACCGAGTGTAGTGACACATTGACCGAGGTGTAGTGACACTTGACCGAGGAGTGCTTAGTGACACATTGACCGAGGATTGCATAGTGACACATTGACCGAGGATTGCTTAGTGACACATTGACCGAGGATTGCATAGTGACACATTGACCGAGGATTGCTTTGTGACACATTCACCGGATTGCTAGTGACACATTGACCGAGGATTGCTTAGTGACACATTGACCGAGGATTGCATAGTGACACATTGACCGAGGATTGCTTTGTGACACATTCACCGAGGATTGCTTAGTGACACATTGACGGAGGATTGCATAGTGACACACTGACGGAGAATTGCACAGTGACACAATGACGGAGGATTGCATAGTGACACACTGACCGAGGAGTGCATAGTGACACACTGACCGAGGAGTGCATAGTGAGTGACACACTAACCGAGGAGTGCATAGTGACACATTGACCGAGGATTACATAGTGACACATTGACCGAGGAGTGCATAGTGACACACTGACGGAGGATTGCATAGTGACACATTGACAGATTATTTCATAGTGACACATTGACAGATAGGGAGCCCCAGGATAACCTAGACATGAACTTTACTCAGAAAGGCGAGAAATATCGGACTCATAGAAGAGATTAATTAAGCAAACTGCCAAGGACAGAGAAGTATGGAGAAATTACTTGCAGGCCCTATGTAGCGTATAACCTGCAAGAGGAATATATATATATATATATGTGTGTGCGTGCGTGCGTGCGTGCAGACGGACAGACAGACAGACGATTTCAAGTTATATATATGCAGTTCATGTAGAGTTGACTTAGGGACATGTGATATATTACACATTGTTATAATATCACATTAGTAAGATTAGTTGAATTATATGTTTGCATTGATGTTGAATGTTTCCTCCTTACATTCATTTATGTATATTACATTTTATGACATTAAATAATTGATTGATTGATTGATTGATTGGTGATAGGATCATCATTACTGCACTTCGTTGAATAACCATGTGTGCTCCGATCTCTTTCTTACACAGGAAGATCTCAGATGCAGTGCACAAATTCCATTGAACTCTGTAGCACCGGCGAGGGTCCCCGGTGTAATTTTGAAGATGGTGAAAATATTTTTATAGGAATTTTAATTTTAATCTGTTCTTACAAATTTTTCCCGGGAAGCGGCTTTCCAGCCTGCTCTTCTTGATTTTGAATTGCCAAGGGTTCTTTTATGTACTCATATTGAACACGGGACCTACGTTTTATCGTCCGTCTCCGATAGGACTCTGTAAAAATATCCAGATGGCTCCATGATGGAGCGAACCTGGTACCTTTGACACGAGAGACTAGCCGCTTAACCTCTACGCCACAGAGATTGCATATTTATGACAATAAATATACACCCATCAATAGAAATTACATCTTTCCAACTTTCTAACAACTGTATATACTCGTATATTTTACATCCTTTGATATTCTGTATCAGTTTTGTGTATGTGTCTGTGTGTCATCGTTGTACTTGCATGTTCGTATTTCTCTGAATGTGCACGATATTTTCAGCCCCCCTTGACTATGCAGGTACTCAAACCACTACGACAACAATGCCTAAAATTCCGCCCCTGATGCCACTTAGTAAGTACTTAATTAACATGTCAAATTATAAAACCTAATATTCGTAGACAGTTGCTCATGATAATATTATCGGAGACAAGCTACTGTCATGAACTTAAATGTTGAATATCTTATACAGTGAAGTGTTGAATATCTGAAGTGTTGAATTGAATATCTTTGAAATAAAAAGGTGTAATTTGATCATTTAAAACAAATGTGTTACTGTCTGTATTATCGCTTTTTAGGGCCGTGTAGGACAGGTAGGACGAAAGCCTGAGGAATTTAATGGCTACTGGGCTAGTGCAGTCGTCGTGAAACTGTTCAGATTAGGATTTTTCATTATGCCCACAACAGAAAAAAATCCTTGGCCTTACTGTGAATTCAATACGGGTATCCCGAATGGGATAATTTACAATTTCCTGTAGCCTTTTCAGTTCTTAGAGTATGTCACTTCACATTTTTAGTCCCTATTATGCTGGAGGTATGAGGTCCACTTCATTTCCTCATGTGTTGAACGTCTAGTGTGGGATTGAACCTACAACTCTCTTGTATCTGAGTAGATAGGTGATCGCTAACCCGTCCCACAATATGATAAAGGGCAGTGAATTAAAGATATATATATATAAATTAAAACAGACAAAGAGCCCGTTTTTATACAGTGAGATATATTGAATAATACGGTGCGTCAATATTGATGGGTCAACATGATGCCTTTCGATTTTACTTACTAATGTTTCTCTGGTATCCACTGGTATCCAGTTGATGCAGGCACAACTTGAGCACCGAAAATATTCCACTTCTACTATGGGATTTGATCCTGGGAAGATTATATCTAAGTATAGATACTTACTTACACCTAAGTAATCTTATATCATGTAATAAATGACTTTGTGGAAACTGGTGTTCATAATACTAGCTCTTTACATATAGAATCAAAAGCCTAAACTAAAGCTGAAGGATTGACTTCATTACGCCGAGTCTTATCTTATATTGTTCGGTCACTCTCCGCAGAAATAGTATACCACTTTCTGAGAGTACTGAACACAGAACTAACGCCTTAGCTCCTGCAACAATCTTAGGGGTCTCTGGAAAAAATGCATTTGGGAACAGAACGGTGTAGTCCAGATTCGAACTCACGACCTTCGGAACGCAGGGCAAATGTTTAACCACTTAACCACAGAGACCACCTCTTCACATTTAGAAATGAAGAGAAAGCTTGACCCCCAGTTCTGATCCATACTAACACATCTATCGTTTATAACTCATATATACTGGGCCTTTTATAGCTCCACGGTTTAGGCACAATTCTTTATTACAAAGGCACAATATTTTTTTTTTACTTACATGACTTGTTAAAATAACAATTTATGAGAACCACGATTAGGTAGTGGTTAGTTCACTTGCTTCTTACGTTTGTTGTCATAGATTCAAATGTCCAATCAGAGCGACATTTTTTATCCGAACGTTATGACTCTCAGATAAACCAAGTCTCATCTGGATGCTTCTTCTTCTTCTTTGCCTTCGTTCTTTACGACCAATTTTAATCACTTTTTGTGAAATGTTTGATCTTTGCCAAGAACGTGTATACGTTGCACATTGGTTTGGTAGGTCCCAAAACGCATAGACTTGTACATGTTTAGGACACGTGCATCCGATTTTAGCCAAAAATCCTTAGACCCCTCTTACGACATGCATGGCAGTTAACAGTGGTTCTATTCTTTACACTCCAATTTGGGCCCCGGTAACCAATCGGGCGATCTACATACTAGAAATACACCGAGAAAGTAAAGACGGCCTGTGTATGCTGACTACGTTATACATTGTGTGCAGTTAGCTGTAACATAAAAAATACAAACTTAACACCATAGTCTGCAATATACCTCATGGTATGAAAACATGTTAATTATATTACTTCATCATCAAATAGCTTGTCCTGAGCAGAACTTTGCCACCCCAACAGTCCTCTGGAATTTCTCTCTCTCATAGGCCAAATGTCCCGTCTCTAAATCCATCATGTTCAAACCATCAGTCACATCCTGAATCTATCTTCTCCGTGGTCTTCCTCTTCTTCTCTTTGCCAGTATGCCTCCTTCCATAATGGTCTTCTCCAGTCCTTCATGTCTTTTTATATGTCCAAAATACTTCAATTTTCTCTTTATAATTTGTAGCATCAGCCAGTTTTCTTTGATGTTGAGTTCTTTCTGGACAGATCTATATTACTTACTTTCCCATCTAACAAATATTGTTCTTATCATACAAAACCTAACAGTGAATGATGATCAAGATCAGTGATGTTACTTGACATCCAATGATATGCTAATATAAATCGTGGCTAGTATTCAACAATTCTTATGTAGACTTAACGCCACTGTTTATATCAATCTGGGTTTATATGTAGTTTAATATATATGTAAATATCAAATGTGAAGAAAACAAAATGTCGTCTCCGGTGGTATTATTGTTGGCATAACATATCCTTCTTATTTCTTTAATCATGTTTATCCTTACCGCGTCAGGATACGAGTTTTCTAGAATGATCTCTTGTTCTGGTTTCGTACATCGTGTCTTTTACAGTCTCTGTTGTTTCGTGGAGAAAGATCTTGTGGTATAACGCTTTTTTTTTTAGAGTTCACGGTGACATGTTTGCATTTCAAAATTGGTGCCATTTTCATATGATCTGATTTGCGTTATTGCATTTTCATATGATCTGATTTGCGTTATTGCATTTTCATATGATCTGATTTGCGTTATTGCATGTTCATATGATCTGATTTGCGTTATTGCATTTTCATATGATCTGATGTGCGTTATTGCATGTTCATATGATCTGATGTGCGTTATTGCATGTTTATGTTGGATTGCTTCAGTTATTGTTCCAGGTATCTCTTTGGCTAAGTGGTTAATTTCTTGCGTTCCAAATGTCGTGTGTTGGAATCCGGACATCGCCTCTCTCTTCACGGGTGTATTTTTTCCAGAGACCCCTAGAATTGTTGCCGGTGCTACGGAGTTCGTGCTTTGTGCAACATTCTTGGCAGATGGCGTACCATTTCTCCGGATAAGAACAGAGCCATATGAGATAAATCCCGGTGCAATGAAGGGCCTTTAGACCCTTCAGTTATTCTTCCATTTGCTGAAAAAAATGCTTCCAAGATATAACGTCTTTATAACTTGGTTTAATTGACGTTTGTCGATGGAGATATTGGCAGTGCTTTCCTCTCTTAGGGATGTCATTACTTCAAGTGATTACCTTCAATGCTCTACAGTATAAAAATCAAATTATCGATGTCTGAAGTTATGGAAAGCTGTTGGCACTTTAATTGGCAAGGCATATGCATTAACCCACAAGAACAGTATACAGTTAATATTTTACATATATTGATGTGTTATGACACTAGATTAGAATAATTTGTAGTATCCATTTATATCCATTTGTATTATCCATTTAAATTACTAAGTTGGTATCCATTTGTTTTGTTATTTAAAGATGCATCCTAATCTTCACTTATTTCTTCACACCCCTTAACACCTTTACTCTTTCTCCCTCGTTCTCTCCTCATACATTTCGTGTAGAAGAAACAATCAACCACATCCCTACCGTTTCCCCTTATTTTTCACTAAAAATAAACAACAGGAATGTCTAAAAATGTAGTGTTGCTTATAGTGTTGCCATATTCCTAGGCCCGTGTAATTTGCTGTTATATTTTTTTATTGTGTGTGTTGCTTTAAGTATTCACATAATCTATTTTGTTGGTGCCCTGTGTGCAGTAACATACTGTGCGAAATAATATATATATATATTATATATAATACATTATAGCTCAGTGCCCGCTACCAAAGTTACTGTTCTTACTGTGTTGATGAATGATATCAGCACACCTTGTGGCAAGAGAATTGCCCAGTGGTATTCTGGACAGGACAATGTCGACAGGTATATTCCGTCATCAACGCGACAGGTATATTCCGTCATCAACGCGACAGGTATATTCCGTCATCAACGCGACAGGTATATTCCGTCATCAACGCGCTGACTTTGAAAATGTAAACTTACACATAGAAGGGCGGCTAGAACAAGCATAGGTTATCTTCTTCTTCGATCGTTCTAGGCCTGTTTTAATCATTCTCATTGTGATATATAAACAGCCACACATCAGAACGTGATGTACGTGCACCAGCCTTCAGCACCTATTGGAGCCCAGTTGCTTATCCTTCGGTGGGGTGTTCGTTTTCAGCCAGCTTTTGATTTACTAGGGTGAGCTTTTCCTAGGGTTCGATCAGCTTTGCCGTATTTTTGGGCTTTGTGATCTACGCCGGGACAGTGAGTTACGCTGTTTATGCCCGTTCTGACTGAGAAATATTTCTCGGGGCTTGTAAGCTTATCCTCGGACGGCGTCTTACTCGTATAAGACACCGTGTAAAGTATCGGCCTTCGCCAATGTTAAGACCCGAACTTCCTGTTTGATCCGTACATTGTCGGCCTTGCTTTACCGTACATTTTGAGTTTGATCCGGGAAGGAACATTCTCAGCCTCTTCTAGACGCGTATTGGTACGTGGCAATTTGCAATTAACATCGAAAGCACTGGCATGGGGCCGAGTACAAACAATGTAGAGGGTCGTTTCAGTCGGCACTATCAGCGTAATTGAGGATTTTGCGCTCGCCGCCATCACCCGCCCCAGTTATTCCGGGGATGTTAGTTACGACTGCAATCGAACCTTGCCCGGTTGCACCAAGGCTGGCAGTTCCGTTAGGCATCACCAACCTCAGTTCTTCCGGGGATGTTAATTTAAATCGCACAGTACCTTGCACGGTTTTCCCAGGGCGGGTAGTTTCGTTATGCACTAAACGCAACTTGTTCTTTTGCGATCGGCAAACCTTGCCCAGTACATGTATCTGCACCAGGCTACCAATGCGGGGTCAGCTGCAATCTTCTCTCGCACCAACACGAGGGTAGACTTTTATTCGTTACGGTCCTGTCTTATTTCTTCTTGCCGACGGGCTGGCAATGTTTGCCCCTCCTCAGGGCTTCGAGCTTCGCCCTACGTGGGCATACGTTTGGTCACTGGATGCACCTCTCATCCATGTCTGAGACGTTTCGTTGCTGTTTCTTTGCGTTCAGGGACTTGGGCAATATCTTGTTGGACATCGGTCAGGAGATTTGTGCATTTTCTTTGTATGTATCTTTATCGTGTTTCCGTACTTGCACTGCTACCCCTACCAGTAGTTTTCTCTCCCGATCCCTGCCCCTCTTAGCCAGACCGGAACCATAGTCTGTTTCCAGGGTCACCGCGTGGAGGTTGGGGGCAGGGTCTTGGTTAGCGCGCCCCTCGCTAACCCTGGCTCATGTTACCACCATGACCTCATGAGCCTTTGACCCCGCATAGGTTATAACATGACTACAACACAACTCTTGCCTGTAGTTAGCTGTAACATGCACAGTGACTATAAAGGTTATATATCCACATTGGTGGTCAAACCAGGTGAGGGTAGCCGATGGTGTTATGCGTCTAACACCATCGGTAAGCTAGGCAATGTCTACCTATGCATGTAAAGACTGGATCCTGCTGACTTCGTGGATGAGGCCACTAGCTGGCTCAACGGTTAGAAAGGCGGACCATAGCAGATCAGTGTAGACCGCATAAAGCACGGCAAGGCATGTAGGAAGCCCTGGTCATCTATTGGATCTGTACTATTGCACTATCTCCAGTGATCTCGACTTGTCTTGCCCCTTGTACAATCCAGGACGAGAGAGTGAGGTTGAGGAGTATCACAACTTTTCCTCACTTTAATCTAAATACAGCGCAAGCTACAGTTTCAGACAACTACACATACAACTACAAATCTACACAACAGTCAATATATAATACATATGACATTATAGAATACAATTTGGCCATGGACATAGCAAAGTGTTACATTGGGATAGATTCAGTTACTAAACAGGTTGGGGTTCACACTCCAATATGGTAAATTCCAACTGTCTACCCATACTAAACATTGGAACATGGATTTATAAGTTAATCAATCAATTCTGAATTGTCCCATGAGCTACGGTGTAAGTGCTCTGATACTGATAATTTTAGCAAGCTAACAGTAAGCTAACAGTAAAGGGGTACATATGGCACTCTCTGAGTTGCAGTATCTTCAATTATAATTGCTGCTACGAGTGACTGACTACGGTTTGTTGGTATCAATGTTCTCAATGATTTGCTCAATTGAGTTTTTGTTTTGCATCCGCCATTAGTTATTTTGTTGTACACTCCTAGTATTTTTTTTAAACACTTCCATAGTTTTGTAGCAAAAACAAATAGTATAATCAATAAAAGGAAATATTTACGAAATTCACAAATAGGAAATAAGGCAGTCTTACAAAATACAGAAATTAGATACAGTGATGTTGTTCAGGTATCCTTTGCTTGATAAAGACCTTGTGATCAAAATGTAGCTTATCTTGTTTTTGTGATTTGTAAAGCTACCTTGTGTTGTATTTTACTATTTCAACAAAAGATTGGCTCATTTTACAGAGGTCAAGAATTATTCAAACTTATTCTCATCTTTGACTGATTGTTGATTGATTGATTTGACCATCATCATTGCACTTCAGTGAGTAACCATGTGTGCTGTGATCTCTTTCTTACACAACAAGATCTCAGCGGCACTGCACGAACTCCATAGCACCAACAAGGGTCCCCGATTTAATACAGAAGATTTCAACAAATATTTTGTAGGAATTTTTAATTTTTTAATCTTTCTAATGAATTTTCTTCAATCTATTTTCATGAAACGTATGTTAACTATCATTAGTATTATATGTACAGTAACTAATGTTGACACAACTTTGTTGTTTCTTTCAACTATTAACTGTACAGATGGGTCTCCTAGGCCACCAGTCATCACATTAGTATTATATGTACAGTAACTAATGTTAACACAACTTTGTTGTTTCTTTCAACTATTAACTGTACAGATGGGTCTCCTAGGCCACCAGTCATCACGTCGGTTATTGCTCTCAGTCCAAATCAAATTGAACTTGTTTGGACACAGTCTCAACCACTAGCTCCTATTCACACAACTGCTGTGTACATTAAGGACAAAGGTAACAACTAATATGGTTAACATTGGCTTCTCTTGTGTTAACAGGAAGTGTATACCCTATATTCTGATGTTATTGGGCAAATGTGTATAAATTAGAATTATTATCGTCAGAACAAGGCACTCATTATTATGTTGGCTATGTTATGAGAATGTGACATGCAATGGGACGGAGAATTCAGAAGTGATGAAATCGGGAATGTCTGGTACCACAAATAACAACTTTTATAAGAAAGAATAGATGGAGATTTGTTGGGCATACTCTAAGAAGATAGTATCAAAGAATCTCAATGCAGACGTTAAAGTAGGAGTCAAATGTTCAAGAAGGAAAGGTGCCCTAGGGAACTCTGAAATAAAGTGTGTTGTGAGAAATGAAATAAAGTGTGTTGAGAGAAGTGAGAAATGTTAGACTTAATTCCACAGAAGATATTGAACAGGTTACCCTGGATAGAGCGGTATGGGTAACTTGATTGTAGGCCCTATCTAACATCTAATCGCACGAGAGAAATATAAAAATATTTTACGAGAAGAGAAAATTTGATGCATGTTGTACCTTTAATAATTTTACAAGAGTGATTAGTTAGTTCGTAACGAAATCATCATCATTGCATGGCAAACAAGTCTATATGTGATCTGATTTCATCTTCAGTATATCCACCAGCACACCTTGACTGACAGTTCCAGTTCTACGTTGATTAATGAAACTTATGCTTTCTGTGTAGTATTCAATGATGTTAACTCACAAGCATGATTGAAGAGTTCAGAATACATATGGGGAGATGTTTTTCAGTTTTTTGAGAACCGCCTGTTGGATGAGGGAACTAATATTGATGTTGAAACTATAAAGCGATTTAGTAAGTTTGGAATACACGCTGTACAAGCAGAACTGAATGCCTAATGGGCAGAGTGAGAAGTGTGATTATCCAGCAAGCCACGGGTACCATCAGTATGAATACCATTCAACATCTCTTTGGAGAGACTAAGCACCTAAGGGTCTGCCTAGAGTATTATGTTGTCAGTTCAGTAACTGATAACCAATAACTGTATAGCTCTTACATTTAGTAATATCACATTTCACTCCAAGTTCCTGCAGTCTTGGCCCCAGAGACACATTTTTCAAGTCACCAGCTGAATCCTTTGTTTGACCAATCTCCTTAATGACAGCAGGATATCAACCCTTTTCAATACCCAACCATTTATCATGGTAACAATACTTACAAATATGTCTGCTCTTTAATTTCCTCCTGTCTCCCACATGTTAGGGGTGAAAATGGTGACTCTATCCAGCCCTGAAATGTTCACAGACTCAAACCATTATCTATGTACATACTTCATATGGGAGTGATGAGTGAACAACAAAGAAATAAGATAACAGAAAACTTATTTTCATACAGCACAAAAATGTCAATATCAGAATGGATAATACTAAAATCATATGTTTATGACCTTCTCTGATCACCAGTGCAAGCCAGGTCAGTATGACAGATAATGATGATATACAAATTATGATACAAGAGTGTGGTCTCATAGTGGCCATACACATCAAATATATATAAAAATATATACATAATTGCAATGCTTTGATCTTGTCGTTAATATCTCACTACTATATTATTTATAATATTGTGTGTATGCTCCACGGAATAATACAAATAATAACATGGTTGAGATATTGAAGCATTGCACGGAAGCACTTGTCTGTTTTCCACCCAATCGATGCCAGTTTTGCCCCAACAACATTTTCTCATCACCCAGTCAAAGACTATTATGAAAAATAGCAAAATAGAATATAATCTTATTTTACTCTGTTTTATGTAGACATATGACACTGTTGAAAACCATTCTGTAGGAAAATATTGAGGATAATTGTACAAGATGAAGAGGGAAATATAATTAGAAGGAAAACAAGAGATAAACATAACAACAGTTGGGTTACTTATTACCATGTCAAGGTGTAGGAAGCATCTAAGATCCATTGCAGATAACATCTAATGTGGAGATAGCAATTAGTCAATCAATGAACAAATTCAAGGAAACATCCAAAGAAAATATTGGAACCAAAAAATAATGCTAAAATAAAAACTCTGAAAATGATATAAATTGAAAATCGTGTATTCCAATTTGTCTCAATTTTGTTCTCTAGTAAAACTAAAAGGGATTGCTTTCTGATATTGAATGAAATGTATTTATTATCTACCTATTCATTATTTTATCTCCTTCTTCTTCTTTGCGTTCGTTTTTACGACCAATTTTAATCACTCTTTGTGATATGTTTGATCTTTGCCAAGAACGTGTATACGTTGCACATTGGTTTGGTAGGCCCCTAAACACATAGACTTCTACACGTTTAGGACACATGCATCCAATTTCAGCCAAACCTCCTTAGTCGCCTCTTACGACATGCATGGTAGGTAACGATGGTTCTATTCTTTACACCCCAAATTTGGGCCCGGTAACCACTCGGGCGCATTATTTTATCAATATACCAGATAAAACAATCATCTCGTAATTTCCTTATAGGCACTACATCTGGACCATCAACATTATATGTCAATACTGGGAAGTCTCTAGTCATTGACTTGCTGAAACCCAACACAACCTACATCATATTTTTGAAGAGTTTCAATGCCTTCGGTCCCAGTATCACATCAAACATAGTCGATGTCACCACACCACCCTTAGGTAAGATTTGAGTAGATGCTCTTCAATTTTATTTGGAAAATATTTTGCTGTTATTATTTTTATATTTAGCTTCCCTGTTCGAAAGCTCCATATCGATCACTTGTTAAACCACTCTTTATGATTTGTATGTGATCTGAGCCTAAAAGCAATTGTACATTGTGCCAGTTATGCACCTACAAGTATTCCAGCACATCCAATTTCTGTGATGCTTTTTATTTATTAGGGTAGCTTCCCTAGGAACCCACCTCAGTTGCCTGGTACGACATGCCTTGTAGGTCACAGTATTACTATTCATTGATACCCTTGTGGGCCCCCTGCAGCACACAGGCAATTTAGCTACCTACTCAGAGTATATGTGACATTCAAAAAGTGGTGTAGTTTAATAACTTTTGTAATTTCCTTCTTGCTAACAGTAAAACAAGACCATATCATGTTTTAAGATGTTGTTGATGAGAGTTTATTGGCTTTTTTCATTCGAAAGAAATCTTCTATATATTTTTTTTTCAAAAGATGATCAATGCAAACATACTATTATTAAGAAATTATACTCCTTTATGTGAGAAGACATGGAAGATAATGACTGAAATGTCTGTTCTCACTTTAAATCAGTCAGTAAAAGATTTTGAAATTCAAATCTTACTTCGAGCTTAAAAGCAAGAGTCAGTAAAAGATGTTACAATTCAAATCTTAATTTTATCTTGAAAACAAGTCGGTGAAATATATTTAAATTTTAAAACTAGCTTGTAAGAAAAAGTGAAAAATATTGACATTAAATTCTGATTTCTAGTTTTAAAATGTGTCAATAAAAGATATTGAACTTTTAGTCTTAGCTTGAAATAAGGGGCAGCGCACATTCCTAATTTGAGTTGTTCATATATGTCCAAGTGCACTTAACTATATGTTTCATTTCAAATGCAACATGCAGAACATTAATACCACATGATAGTAGTAGAACAACTTTATAACGTATTTGTGATTAGTTTGACTAGAGTTTTGGATGGGAAACTATGGGATGTTGATATATGATGTTGGGATGTTGATATATTGGATGGGATGTTGATAACTATTTATGGATGTTTACAAAACATAATGAATTTTAAATATTATCGTCTTCATCCCCCTGCTAAAAATATGAAAGTTGAATTATTGTTCTATATAAAGTACAGGAGATAAAAATCACAGTGTATAGGAAATGAAGTTCATTAGAAAATTCATACATTTTATCAACCAGATAGAATGGGAAGCACAGAAAAATAATAAAAATAATACGGCTCTTATGTATTAAGATAATGAAGCCTTAGCCAGCCAGCTACAAATTTGTGTCTACAACAGTAGAATATATGGTCTGAGAGTGCAAGGAAGATCAAGAAACAGATTGATGTATAATCTAAGGAAATACTATAATAACATGGTCTCACAATAGCCTCTGCAGCACACCTAGCCCAACAAGGAGAACAAAAACTTCTAAATATGGTTCATTACAAAAGTGGTTATTCACAATATAAAAATAGATACTCGTGATGTCTCTGTTATCACAGAACCAGCATCCCTCTCGGCTTTTGAATCAATGCAATTCGTGATGCTGCTGGTGTGGATTTCCTGCCCTCCCATGTTTCTTTCCCTAATATAGGGGAATATATTGCTTATTTGAATATGTTATTAATTGAGAAAGATTTGGTAGGAATTATTATTTATTTTAAAATGAAATTTTGCCAGGACAGTTGTTTCACATGCTTTTTTTTGTCTCCATCTCCAAGAGTTCTTTTCCACATTCAACTTGATGACATGACCTACATTTTTTTCCTTCTTCTATAACACTTGATGTTCTCTTTAAAAAAAAAAAGTTTAAATGCAATGTCTTGAACACTTTACAACAAAGACCCTACAGATGTATAGATTAGATAGATCAATGGAGGGAGGGAGGGAGGGAGAGAGGTCTGAATTGATGGATGGAATGATTTTTAAAAGTTTTTAACAGCTATATAGCTTAATAGTTATTGTGAATTGAATTATTTTTAATGGCGGCACCTGACATTTCAGGGAATGATCAAATCTGAACATAATAAATATGTGGTAGAACATAGCATCATACCTTATTGATTATATTTATAAGTTGTTGAATCATTAGTGTCTCATGACAAGTGATGCTGCATACAAGTTAGCAATGTTTAAGGAAAAAATTTGCAAATTATATCCATATTTGAAGCAGTTTTCTAACATATCAAGCTGTGAGCAGTTTAAAAAAATTAGGAGTTAAGTTTAAACATGCCAGATAGTGTCGTCTTTGTTGTAGAGAGAGAAGATATAAGAATTAAATTCTAATGGGTACGGTGATCAGGTGGACTATGGAATGGCAGCTGCAGCGGACGGAGCACACATGGGAATGTCCAATGTGACATGACATCTATCGCTTTTAATGTGTTACTATAATACTTTTTTAATCATTGTATGGAAATGTGGACTATGAACAAACACATAGAGATAAGAATTGAAGCTTGTAAAATGTGCATAAACAGACAAATAGTGAGAAAATGATGAAACGAGAAGAAAACTAATAAAACAAGTACTTCAACAATAAGGAATGAAAGGAGAACTGCTCAAGGAGATAGAAATTAGACAACTTAAGATATTTAAGTCACATTAAGAGACATCTTGGAACGGAAGGTACAAGGCAGGAAAACAAAGGGAAGTGAGAGGGAAACATCAGAAGGTTAACAGGCATAAGTCTGACACTGTACCATCAAGGTAAAGGACAGAACTTGTTGAAGAGCCGTTACAGTATAACAGACAGTACATTATTGATTGGTAATAGATTTTATTGATAATTATTACCTGTTTTTTTTTTTACATTTAAATGTTTTGCTATATTCTGTGAAGTGTGTGAAATATATTTATATCACAAATCAAATTCCTAAATGTATCATAATTTCAATTTTGTCTGGGAATCATTGTGGTTTTTTTTTTAATTTCATTATTTTGGTTCACCATATGCTAAAAAATGAGTGATTCTTGGTTCTGTGTGAAATACACCAGAAAGTTGCACTGTTTTGTTGGTTAACTCTTAGAATACGAAACACCACCTGACAGACCATAAAGTTAGTTGACATTTTACGAAAAGCCACTTTACGGACCATATGGTTCTAACCAGTTGTTAATATATCGTAGAGGACTTTAATGCTTTAAGTGTATTTTTAAAATTCAAATACAGCAAGTGGGTGTTTGTAATAGATCTTTCAATTGCACACATTTTGGTGTATGCAGTTTGTCTCTGCTATTGAATGTAAGAAAGTTATAACAAATTTTGTAAGGACATCTTAGACTTAGAATTTGTTCCTCAAAAACAGTGTGTAAAAAGGTGGTTTTAGTTCGCGTATTGTAAGAGTTATTGGTTACATGAACTGACTTTATAACACTCCTGTCCGTATGTGCTTAGTCTCTCAAAAATGCAAACTGGTATTTCCCATGACTCACTGGTTAAATACACTCTCCATTCTGTCCCTCAGACATCCAATGCTTTACAAATACATACAATTCAATCAAATATTTAAAATTGCTGTTCTAACTACAATATTGCGACAATTTTTGTGTCACATTTCTAAGTATAATTTATTGTGTTTAGATATTGTTCTCATAAAAGTCTTGTTTGTGTCAATGTTTCATTTAGAAGTAAAATTTTGCTAGCGTTTATTTTAAGTAGTGGTTTGTTCATGCTTGCAAATAGTTGTTCAGAGTTTTTCAACATATGGTCTGAAGTTTAGTTACTCATCAACATGTATTTCAAAATTTTTTATATTTTTCAACATTTGATTAGAAGGTTTATTGTACATTTATAACATTTGTTTAGTGTACTATCAACATTTGTTTAGATGTTGCTTATCAACATTTGTTTAGATGTTACTTATCAACATTTGTTTAGATGTTACTTATCAACATTTGTTTAGATGTTACTTATCAACATTTGTTTAGATGTTACTTATCAACATTTGTTTAGATGTTACTTATCAACATTTGTTTAGATGTTACTTATCAACATTTGTTTAGATGTTGCTTATCAACATTTGTTTAGATGTTACTTATCAACATTTGTTTAGATGTTGCTTATCAACATTTGTTTAGATGTTACTTATCAACATTTGTTTAGATGTTACTTATCAACATTTGTTGAGATGTTACTTATCAACATTTGTTTAGATGTTATCAACATTCATTTAGATGTTACTTATCATGTGCTAACACTCTCATCATACAGCAAGTTCTTTATGTCCCTCACTTGATATCCCTAGCATGAACTCTATCATAAAATGGGACGAATTCAGAAGTGATGAAATCAGAAAAATGTCTGGTCAACCACTAGTAACAACTGTTATAAGAGGGAGAAGATGGAGATATGTTGAACACACCTTGAGAAGAAATGATCAAAAAATATCAAAGCAGGCATTGAAATGGGAGGCAAAGGATTCAAGAAAAAGAGGATGCCTTAGGGTAACCCTGAAACGAACTTTGCTGAGAGAGGCCAGAAATATCGGACTCAATTCTATGGAAGAGATTGAGCGAGTTGCATATGGTATAACGGTATGGAGAAATTACTTACAGGCCCTATGTAATGTATAATGTATAAGAAGAATATATATATATATATATATATATGTATGTATGGACAGAGCCGATATCATCAATACTGTACGCTCTCAATTATGTGACATGGGCAAGTCTCCGACACTGGAACGAGTTCGAGAATTAGGCGTTAAGTTTGGACATGCCAGACAGTGTCGTCTTCGTGGTAGAGAGAGAAGATACAGTAATCAACTTCTCATGGGGACGGTGAGCAAATGGACTTTGGGATGGCTGCTGCAGCGGAGGACAGAGCATGCATGGGAATGCCCAATGTGCCATGATGTTGATCGCATAGCATTACATAACATAATATATATATATGTTCTCTATAGACCTCACTGAGTTATTTTTTCGTTGCATGTGTAGAACACGTCAGGTAATAGTACATATTTATATTGTTTTCGAAATATATTGAATTTCTAATATTTCTGATATCTAATTTGTTTTTCCCAATAATCCATTATCTATTAATCTCAGATATTTAAAAAAATCATTTTGATAGCAGTCTATGGTTCATCTTGTTATCTATATTGATCTGATGTTAATTCTAAGATTTTTGCTAACATAAGTCATATGTTTTGCTTTTTTTGTGTATAATATGTGATCAATATGTATTTATTTCTGTTGATCAGCAGGTACAATTATGTTTTTGTAAATGTCATTCGTTTATGTTGTCTCTACTGTTCCCAAAACACCAAGGGTTTGTGTGATCTTCTCTTGTCATATTAGTTTGATCCTCATGTGACCTATTGTTGTATGTAGCATGTAGCATCATCGATATCTGCAATATAGTATTAGTAAATCTTCACAGTGCATGTGATTGTAATCTTTGAATATTATCTTTAACATGTATTCATTTGGTATCTTTTATTTCAAGTCCTTGATAGCTGTCTTTATTTGTTAGCCTGTTAGGTCAAAGATCATATACTAATCTCTATGCTTCTCAGGTTAAGCTGTGATTCGTTTGCAGTCTTGCTGTTTTATCATTTCTTTGATTAGTTTTTCTGATTCTTCATTGTATATTATGCCATTCTTCATCTCCGAACCCTCCATATTGAACACTTGTCAACCACTCTGTGTGATGTGTATGTGATCTGAGTCCAAGAGCGATTGTACATTGGGCCAGTTATGCGCTTACAAATAGGCCAGCACATCCGATTTCTGCACTGCTTTTTATTTACTAGGGTAGCATTCCTAGGGCCTACATCAGTCACCTCTTATGACATGCATTGTAGGTTGCAGTGGTACTATTCTTGCTTCCCTTGCAGGCCCCAGCACCACACAGGTGCATATATTAATCAATTAAACAACTTTATTTGTCTTCTGTTGTGTAATTTGCTGATATAGTTTTGTGTATTATTTAATTTGTTGACAGGCTCTACCATAGTTAAATGGATGGCTTTTCTCTCTCTGTGTTATCATATTTTTGCCCTATATTCTATTCTTTGTTTAATTAAAAACTTTTGATTGAAATATAAACTTATTCTGCTGTTGTCTGTTGTAAAACAACCTAATTTCGTGTTTTAACATTTATACAGAGCTTGTAATTCTAAATTTAGGTTGAATTACATTATGTTTTTTGCAGTATTTACTATGTGTTCATTTCCTTATCGGATTTAGCAAGACTAAATCTAGTTTTATATTCAACAACTATATTTAGTTCCTTCTGCATTCACCCGCAATTAATTCAAACATAGTCAGGGTGCCTGGTATGGAGATTCTGATTTTTGTGTGAAGGTATGCTTTCCTTATTATCAGTGCCACCCACCATACAGGCATGTCTTCTCCAACTTCAGAGGTACTTGTAGTTAAGATACTCAAGTATAGAACTGTGTGTGTGTTCAGGAAACCTATAGTTCAAATCGCTTGCCATGTGATTACCTGAACTATTTGGTCCAAGCTTCAAACCCTACTAATTTCTACTATACTTGGTAAATCATCATCTTCATCAAATAGCTTGTCCTGAGCAGAACTTTGCTACCCCAACTGTCCTCTAGAATTTCTCTCTCACATAGACCAGATGTCCTGCCTCTACAGCCGTCATGTTCAAACCATCCTGAATCCATCTTCTCCGTGGTCTTCCTCTTCTACTCTTTGCTGGTATGCCTCCTTTCATGATGGTCTTCTCCAGCCCTTCATGTCTTTTTATATATTCAAAATATCTCAATTTTCTTTTTCTTATTTGTAGCATCAGCAAGTTTTCTTTGATTTTGAGTTCTTTCTGTATAGATCTATTTGTTCTCTTCTCTGTCCATGATATGCGAAGGACTCTTCTGTAACACTTATATTCAAAAGCACATATATGTTTTTCCACTGCTTTATTAAATGTCCATGCTTCACATGGTAACTAGTGAAGATTAAACTTCTATATTGGATTTCCCACCACTTTCTTCCTATCTGGTTGTTCCTATCTTTAGTTTTTTTTAAATTGCATTCAACATGTTTAGACTATTTGTTCTTCAATTGTAATTGTTTTCTTACAGTCACATTATTTCTTGCTTGAATTTTATTTTGTAATAAATACCAATTTTCAGCTTTTCCTGATGAGATAAAGCAGTCAACATTAACAGATATTAGCCCTCGCACCACTACATCAAAACTCAGCCTCAACAGTTACAGCACACAAAATCTTGATCAAGAGACACCACCCACTGCAGCCTCTATTGTTAAAGCAAATCCTTATATCAAAAACACATTTAGATCGATTCTCACTTCTATATTTTCATCCAAAAATACTTCCAATGTAAACATCAAGTCAACTAAAGTCACAGAAATCAGTGCATCATCCACAAGCATAGCTGAAGGTACACATTTTTTGATGTCTTAAAAAAAAAGATATCCACTTCATATCAGAGATACTGCTGTGGCATGCCATTGATTTGCTACTCACCTTTTCAAATCTTGCATTGCATAAATCAAATTTAATGTGTTCTTAGGTTTGAACCAGTTTAGCTTTAACAGTAGCTTACACAACCCTACAATTTTACCTTGCTTTTTTTCTTTGTTTCTCAGATGCGATATAATATTTTGACATTTTTGTTCAATTTACTTGTTACATCTACTAGATACTTTGAACAAATCGTCTATTTGCTTAGCAAAAATGTTTTACCCTTTCACTTGTCTGAGTCATTATATGGGCTCGTGATATTTTGTAAGATGATGTAAAGCCATTATGCTGGTTAACCCAGTATTTAATATGGTGGTGACAAGGGATGGGGCATGTCTCTTTAATATGCTTAATCTCGCACTGTTTGGGACCTATAAATCCCCATGTGAAGAACAAGTACATCTGCTAGTTGCAAAATAAGTGCATCTGGTTGTAAAAAAAAACAATTACGAAATGCAAGGGTCAGTTTAAATTAAAAAACATAGATTATAAAATTGAATTGTGGTAAATGCATTTATATTGATAAACAGTACTTGTAATTTTCCAAATAACAATGCGAATTATACATACACAACTAAACAAGATCATGTTGCTATTTTTTTTTTAAATTATGCTACACATGTTCAGCCACCTTATTTCTTATTTTTATTTATACTTTCGACAACATTGTGAGTGTATACTGTTTTCAATAATGTTTTAATAAGTGTTTTGTAGATACATTACAATAGACTAGTCATTTCTCTCTAATAGCAACGTAAGAACATTATGAGATTTTTGTTTATTTTTCTTGATTTGCAAACTTTTGCTTAAGCATCCTTCAGTTGCTGTGCTGACTAAAACAGCCATCACCTGAAACTGCAGAGTGTCATACCTTATCCACGGCTGAAATTTGCATATGTCAATCTTACACTTGTGTTGGCTTTTATACATATATATATATAGTTATAAGCCCGAATGGTTACCGTGGCCCAAATCTGGGGTGTAAAGAATAGAACCACTGTTACCTGCCACGCATGTCGTAAGAGGCGACTTAGGAGGTTTGGCTGAAATTGGATGCACGTCCTAAACGTGTGTAGAAGTCTAAGCATTTAGGGGCCTATCTAACCAATGTGCAACGTATACACGTTCTTGGCAAAGATCAGACATATCACAAAAAAGTGATTAAAATTGGTCTTAAAGAACGAACGCAAAGAAGAAGAAGAAGAAGATCTATTTATGCACAACCAAAGAAGTATATAAGTAAAGTAATCACTTTTTTGATTAGGTTGACACAAGTCTATGTTAATCAAGATTTGTTCCATTTTTTGTGTCATGTAATATTGTAGTAAAACCCAGAGATATACAGTTACCACGGATCATTGAATTAGAAGAAAGTACATGCACATTGATATTATATGTCAGCAGTTTGAAATCTCCTGAATTCTGCTTTGTTTTGGAACATGCTTCTGTATCATGATTGCTCTTCTTGCATCTTTATCTTCATTCTCATTGCTTCTACATCTAGTATTTGTTTTCTTTTTATCTTAGTTGATTATTAGTTTAAGTGCTTTGTAGTCTAATTCTGCATTTTTGTCTTGCACTTTTTTTTTCAACAAGGCACCCATCTGTCAGCCTTCATAAGGGTAGCAAGTTCAAGTGGGGGTGAAAATATAGATCACAGTAACAGCAGCAAAAGAGGGGTTGATCAGTTCAGGAAGAGAGTGAAAGAAAGTAGGCAATATAGACATTATGAAAGGACAAACACAGAACATAGAAACAGTGATAACAATTTTCAGTATGAAGAAAACAGTTCAAATGTTAACCAAAAAAATGAGAATGCATCCATGCATCATCTAAATTATAATCACACCTCGGAAACTACAAATGCCCAGTCTGAACCCAATCTCTCTCTGCCAATTATTTTGGCAGTATCACCTACTTTGGAAACAGATGTGACTAAAAATGTCAAGATGGAATGGAGAAAATTATCCCAAGAGGGTGATCTTAACGGTGATGAATCAGATGGAAATTCTCAAAATAATCAGTTCTTTTCAAAGTTAGATAATTTAAAGATAGTTAAAGATTCACAACCAAGTCAAAATGTGGAGGCTGCAATATTGGATTCATCAATTTCTGAGAAAGAAAATTCAATAGCTGATACTGTCAGTAATGGTAGTACAAGATACATTACAGAACAGCACTCCACACTTGCTCCACTGTTACAGAGATTGATTAAAAATGATGATCTTTGGCAGATCAAAAATATAGATTTAGATTTTGATCCATTGAAACAAAGACATATGAATAACGAGAAGTCATCAAAAGATGTTCACACAAATCTGACAGAAAATAATACTAAAACAGATAATATAAACAATGAGAACAGCAATGAACATTTCAAACATAGAGAAAGGTGTAGTAAGGAGCATAAAGGAGGAAACTGTACAACAGAACTTGCGGTTCCTTTGACACCTCTCAAAAATGTGTTAGCCGTGATGGATATGAAAGCAGTTCTCCTTTCTCAGTCACCTTTATATCAAAGATCAAGCTCAACCTCCATGATGGGAATGCATACTTCAGCACCAGAAATTACTGGTGCATGTAAGTTACCAGATGGACATATTAAATATTATTGTTCAGTAGAATCTCAGTAGAATACTATGTCTTTCTTTAAACTCTCAGAATTCTTAGTAAGCTTTCTCTTGTTGCTGCTGCTGGCTATTGGTATATGAACAGATGGGCTGACAAATATAATCCTAGTCATTTGCCTTGTGTGTTAATATATATATGCCATGATTAATATTTCTAAATGTGTACTAATAGTAAAATGTTCTAATTGTTGAAACCGTGGTCTCTGATAACATACGGCTGGGCTCAGGTAAAAGTTCTAGGAAACAAGACCACAACAGTATCATGACCTCGTATGTCAGTATTGTTGTATAAAAACGAATTTAAAAAAAAAAAAAACAGCATGCTAAATCAAGGTTATATTATGTTACAAGATACGTTTAACACTAAAGAATATCAGTATTATTAATATTTATCATCAATAAATAACCATGGACTCATAGAAGTAAGTAAAATTGCAAAAACGCTTACAGTGTTCTATCAAAGATATACAAAAACCAGCTCCCATTAAACAGGAAATTTTGATTTCCTATCTGAGCTAGTCGGCCTTATGTTGCCGGGGGCCATGGCTGAAAACTTATTTCCAAGTTTTAAAAAATATATTCAAACTTCAATGTTTCTTATACAATCACTTTTTTATGAAACACATTTCTTTATTAAAAGCACTATACTACTTACATATACTCTACACAAATTACTAGTACTTTAAGAAATCACTTTAACAGATTTTTTTTTGTACAAGCCACATAAGGAATGTATATGTTCACATACAACTATATACATATACCTATACATATTCATATATATATATATATAGGTATGAAAATACAAATCAGAGAACTGTTGTATATGTATATGAATGTAGCTACAATTACAACCCATTTAGTGGAGGAACTGCAAATGCTAATATCTGAATTCTTTGATGCCTCTACTTTGGCATAAGGTTGTATGTAATAGAGATATGCGTGATACTGATGCTGAAGTTGATTGCTGGTAACAAGTCTATGGATTGCAGTCTATGTAGGTGGATTGATTGATTGATAGGACCAACATCAATGCACTTTGGTGAGTAACAATGTGTGCTCCGATCTTTCTTAGACAGGAAGATCTCAGCGGCAGGGCACAAAGTCTGTAGCACGGTAAGGGTCTCCGATGTAAGTTAGAAGATGGTGAAAATATTTTGCAGGAATTTTTATTTTTAATCATTCTAATGGATTTTGCCAGGGTAGCATCTTTCCAGCCTGCTCTTTTCGATTTTGAACTGCTAAAGGTTGTTTTACATGCATGATGTGAACTCATGACCTACATTTTGTTGTCCATCTCTGAAAGAACTAGAAACTCAATCTCATCTACACTGAGATCAGGGGTCTCTAGAAAAAAATATCCTGGTGGCTCTATGAGGAAGCAAACCGAGTACCTTAGGAAGAAGCAGCGAACACCTCTCTATACCGCGAGACCTCTAAATGTAGGTGGAAGATCAAGAGAGGAATTTGAGAAAAATGAGAAACTTGTTGCAGAGATGTTAAACACTAATGACATGTTGTAACAGATTGTACAAGGTGACAATCATATCTGATGAAATCCTATGCAACAATTGTGAAAGACTTTTTTTTCAGTGGTGATTAGTTTTCTCTAGTCACATACATCATTGCCAATAGATTGTAGCTTATAGATCACAACTTACACACACTATCTCTAGAACAATACCAACAATAATACATCTAACTGAAGCCATTAAAATAGTTCTCATAGTATCCTATTTCTGAGATGATAGTTATTTTCAATGAGTAATCTATGTGTAGAGAATATAACATTGCTTATACTAATACATGATACAACTATGTTTGATATTATTCTAAAGCTTGAGCAATGTTTATAATTATTAGCCAACTAATCATTCTTGTTCTTGTTGGTCTTCTTGTTCTGCTTCTTAGGACTTCTTTAGCAAGTGCAATATTTGCTTAATAACTCTAACCTTTATCTTAAAGGGGAGGGAAATTGCAGTACAACATCTGCCAGTCTGTGAATAATAATCCGTCTGGAAATCAGCCCAATACACTTCAAAACCAAGAATATGTATACTGCTACTGTGTGCTATTAATATTACTATAGGAGAATGATGATATGTTCAAACTCTCCAACTTCCATACACAACTTGCCTGCAAAAGATCTTATGTGTGTTCTGGCCAAATATTATCTCTAACCAAGAACTGCTTGCACAGTACCAACAACAGAATATGAACACCATCATCCTGGAGATATATTGGACATGTAATATGTATGGAGACTAACTCTGTCAGGAAAACTGCACTGAGATGGACACCAGAGGGTAAACAAAAACAGGGAAGACCCAAAATGACCTAAAAGAAAACAGTAGAACAAGAACTGAAAGAAATGACACACAGTTGGAACACAATACAAAGTGAGGCCAAGAATAGAGAGGAATGGTGTGCATTTGTTGATGCCCTAAGCACCAGGGGCATCCCAGGATAAAGAGAGAGAGAGAGAGAGAGAGAGATTAGATGAATGAATAATGAAAAAATGTAAAACATCCCCATTGTTGTTTTTTTTAAAGTTTGTGAAACGTCATTTAAACCCATTTTCATATTTTTCCTTATTTATTAAAACTTGTGCCACCACAGTTTTGTCACTCATTTTATTTGTTGTATACATCTGAGTCATTTGACTTTGTTCATTGCTTACCTAATTCTTGCTGGTCTTCCTCTCAAAATAATGTCTTTCACAGTTTCTAGCAGGCTTGTTTTTCTTCTGTTTTTGGCTGTTGAACTTATGTCATCGCATTTCAAGAAGACTCTAAGCTGCTCAGTCTTCATCATTATCATCATCAAGTAGCTTGTTTCTTCCAGAACTTGGCTCCCATAACAGCAGTCATGAAAACACTCTTTTCTGTGAAATTTGACCGGCATTAGCAGTATTCATTCTCAGATCGTCAATCACATCGTGCACCCATCATCTTCTAGGTCGTCTTCTCTGTCTTACATTAGCAAACTACATAGTTCATTGTTCATTTCAGGATCATCTTCATCACACATCGGGCATGTCCATGATTGCTCTGATCTCCTTCCAAGCATGTTTCAGTGTGTTTAGACTGATAACTCCTGTTCTGTTGATGTATCTACTGGGGGTTCTTTTATGATTTTTCCGTCTTTCCACACCTATCACTATGCCTAACTTGCGCAACCGAGATAGAGAATACCCTTTATCTTCATTGAAATCCTCAGAGCTTATGTTTTCTCTTAGAGCATTGAGGATGTAAATTTTTAAATAACATGCATGTTTCTGGCTTGCTTTGCTAGTTAACCACACTCTACATTCTGCCCATCAAGCATCCAGTAATACTCATACAATGTTTGATTCCAAATTTGTTTAAACACTGGATAGACTAGTCATGTACCTCATCTAACATATTCTTATCTGATGATAGTTAGACAAGGGTTGCATTGGCAACACATCACTTAGGTTATAGTGTGAAACTATATTTGGTAAAATGGAGTACTCCATAAAAATAAATGTCTTGTTACGTAACCGTTGTTAAAAAACTTTGTTACTGCCTGTAATATCACCTTCTAGGGCAGTGTAGGACAGGGGGGACAGGAACCTGAAGAATTTACTGATTGCATGACTAGTGCAGTCAAAACAAAAATTGTTCAGGTTATGATTTTTCTTTATACCCCAGGCAGAAAAAACCTCTTGGACTTACAGGGGATTGAACCTGGGTCTCCAGAATGGGAGCCCGCTCTCTAATCCAATCAACCAGACATTTCTAACGACATTGCTAATGCAAATTTGTAGTAACTCATTGTGTCAGATAATGCTTACAGACATCTATTTCCTTACCATATATTCAACTAGTCATTATTCATACTCTTTATCTGTCTTATTTAAAAATACATATATTCATTATATACTTTTTCATATAACATGCAAATATATTGTGACTACTCATCTCTAACCATTTTGTGTAAATCTTTGATGAACTTGAGTAAAAAAAACTCTAGCAAAATATGCATAAAGTATTGATGTGATTAACAGTGTGCATGGTTGCATGTCTTTCTCATATATATATATATTTTTCTGCTGTGTTCTCATGTATGAACAACTATCTGCCTGATGTACATCTATACATACTGCTACCAATTATGTACATCTAGTAATACTTACATAATTTTATTTGTTATAGAGTAGATTAGTCTTAATTACCTGCAAAGTCAGAGACGTGTCAAATACAACTACCAAAGTTTGTATAACAGACTAATATAGATTTAACAGAATCTATATATTTGGATAATTACCAAAGTTTGTATAACAGACTATAATATAGATTTAACAGAATCTATATATTTGGATAATTACCAAAGTTTGTATAACAGACTATAATATAGATTTAACAGAAGCTATATATTTGGATAATTACCAAAGTTTGTATAACAGACTATAATATAGATTCAATAGAAGCTATATATTTGGATAATTATTTCTAACGTGTATGTTACCACTTCTGTTCAGTTCATGGTAATAGTTAAAAACATTTCATAAGAAGGATTTGATTTGAATTATATTATCATATCAAGATTGGAAACATTAGACGACAAAAGACTATAATATAGATTTAACAGAATCTATATATTTGGATAATTACCAAAGTTTGTATAACAGACTATAATATAGATTTAACAGAAGCTATATATTTGGATAATTACCAAAGTTTGTATAACAGACTATAATATAGATTCAATAGAAGCTATATATTTGGATAATTATTTCTAACGTATGTTACACTTCTGTTCAGTTCATGGTAATAGTTAAAAACATTTCATAAGAAGGATTTGATTTGAATTATATTATCATATCAAGATTGGAAACATTAGACGACAAAATGCTAAAATATATTTTATTATAAAAGATATAGAACAAGCTGTATGATGTAGGTACCATAATTTACATTTGAATGCATTTAGATTTTGTTGAAAATTTTAACATTCTAAAATAAACTTGCAACATAATTTGTGTGTATTATTGAAGTGTTATTGTGTTTTCAATGTCTTAGTATTCAAATAATATAAACAATAGTTAATGCAGAACACTGATAAGAGTTATTTTGCATAAATTATTTTTGCTATAAATATGATTTTGCATATAAAGTGATATGTTTTATATGTACTCACAGATGAAAGCCATACCAGGTTCACGACACCGAGAATTGACCTCAGTGAAATTTTAACTCAGAAAAATACTTTCACATGGAAACCTGACTTTGCATTTACCGATAAGGGAAGTATTTTATCCACTTGGAACCCTGCAGCTGAGTCTGCTACAGTCAAACCAGAACTACCATTTGTAAAAATTGATACATCTTCCAAACACCAATCACAATATAAGCCAGATGTCGTCCCTGATGAAACGAATGAAAGTATTAATGGTGTTGTGGACAAGTTTTGTGAAGAAACTATGGAGAGAGGAGTGTTCTGGCCTAAAACCAGATTTGGAAGAATTGCAGAAGAACGCTGTCCCAAAAATTTGAGAGGTGAATACTTATATTCATTTAGCATACATATATTCTCCTTCTTCTCTCGTTCCTTCTTTACAGCCAATTTTGTCATTCTTTGTGTGATATATAATTGATCTTTGACAAGAGCAGATTTTTACGTTGTGCGATTATGCACCCCTGGTGACTAGACCCACCCACTCGATCTCAGCCAGCTGTTTATTTACTAGGGTAGCTTGCCCTAGAACGGTCCATTGTGCCGTATATTTTGGCTTGGATCTACGCCTTTACGATCATCTTTTTGCTGTATATTTGGGCATACATATATATGTTCACAATAAAACTGACCATGTGTTGACACTAGGTACTTGATAATTATACAGACTTCTTCTTAGAATGCTCCATATCGACCACTTGTTAACCACTCTGTGGTATTTGTATGTGATCTGAGCCTAAGAGCGGTTGTACATTGTGTCAGTTATGCGCCTACAAGTAGGCCAACACATCCAATTTCTGTGATGCTTTTTATTTACTAAGGTAGCTTTCCTGGTCCTACATCAGTCGCCTCTTACAACATGCCTTGTAGGTCACAGTAGTACTATTCTTTGCTCTCCTTGTGGCCATGGCACCACACCGGCGATACAGAGACATTACTTAGACTCCTCTGTGATTTCTTTTTCTTCTCTTAACTCCCCTTGAAGCATAAGGCATCAACAAATTTCCTCCAAGCCAATTACTCCCCTTGAGCAAGCCAGTCTAATTCATTCCAGGTCTTTCCCGCTTCTTCTCTTTCTCTGTCTACAGTTTGTCTCCATGTCTCTCTATGTCGCCTCTTACCTCTCTTGCCTCCTGGATTCCATTTCAAAGCCACATGTGGGTGTCTGGTCTTCTGCATTCTCAATATATGTCCCAACCACTTCATCTCCTACGTTTTATTCCTGTTGATATTTTGATGCCTTTGTCGGGTGATCTCAGCATTTGGTATTCTCTGGTTCTAGCAAATTCAGAGAATTCTTTTGAAATATCTTCTCTGTCATCAAGATGTGTATCCCTTATAGGACGTTGCCCTCTTTGCAGCACATCTAAAATTCACTCTGTCTCTAGCCAGTTCACCCACTTCGTCGATGGTCATATTCATGGTTGCTTTAATATCCTGTAGCCATCTTTTTCTTGGTCTGCCTCTGCATCCTGGGACCCTGCCCTCTAATATTGTTCTCTCTAGGTCATCCAGGTTTGATATGACCAAAGTATCTTCTATGTACCCTCTATGATACCCACATTTTATTTCTGAATTTGTTATTGATAAATGTTTTTTTGAAAGACTAAACTATCATATAATAATTAGAACTTACTTTTTACTTGTCAATAGAAACTTTTATTGCATTCATTAATCATATGTGAATGGAAAGCAGTGATAGCTCAGAGTTAGTGCACTCACTTCTTACCCACATGGTACGGGTTCAGTTCCACAGTGGGAGTGGAATTTTTCTGCCATAACAGCTCTCAGATCGACTCTCAATTTGCTACAGAAAAGTGCTGAAAAGTAAAGGCGGTGGCCCCGGATGGGATCCACATCCCCATTGTGTGCCAGTGGTCAAAGAAAAGTGATAGTCTAACACCATATTTCCTAATATACCTCATGGTATGAAAATGGTTTCCTAGGTCTACTTCAATGCTATCTCTCCATTGTTTTATTGGTCTGCCTTCTTGTCTCTTCTCCTTCATCTTTTTTAAATAAGCAATTTTAGACTCTGTTCTTTGCCATTCTTTCAATATGCCCTAGCCATCTTATTCTATTAATCTGCATGATGGGAGAAATTAGGGGTGATTTTAACAAATTAAAAATATATTTATTGTTCTATTTTTGTTCATTCTTGTGGAGTCCAAAATTTTGTCTTAAGATTCTGTTTATCAAATGTCTGCATTAATGTTTCATCTTGTTTTGTTATGCTCCGGATTTCTGATCCACATAGAACAATTGGTCTTATTTCTGTTTTTTGTGTAATGTGATCTTTGTCTTATGGGACAGATACTTGTATGTTAGTTTGTGTTGTAGCAAGTGTATTTGTCTTGTATGTTAGCGAGTGTTGTAGGGCAATGTATATCTTATTTCCTGAATGCATTCTAAACTTTATTTCTGTCCTTAATATGTTGGAGCTATTAAAGTTTGTGTCCATATACTTATATATAGGCCTATCTGTTCTTTTGATTTTTCATATTATCAAAGGCGGGGTTTCAAGCCGAAAGGTTGATTTCAGTGCATCGGGTTTTACCCCATATAGCTTGGTCTCTCTTCGCAGAAATGGCGCGTCACATGCCACCCGAGAGTATTGCACAAAGCAAGAACTTTGTAGCTCCAGCAACAATCTTGGGGGTATCTGACAAAAAATCTATTCATGATTATAATGGTGTGGTCCGGATTAGAACCCACGACCTTCGAAGAGCAAGTCGAAGGCTTAACAACTTAGCCACAGATTTTCATATTGTCTATTTGTGTGTATTGAGCTTCCTTTTCTATTTTTCTCATTTGTTATTATCATATATTATTTTCCTGTCTAGGTTGATATTAAAGTCAACATTTGTAAACAAAAAAAAAATGTAGAACCTTTAAAAACTAATTTCTGATTTATTATAATTCATTTAAAGTGCTTATATTTGCAATAATGATTTTAACTAGCGCATAAATCAACTGTGGAAAGAACATTGGTCAACAGAGACAGACATCAACACAAAGCTATCTGGAAGCCTTGATGAACTAACAAACACAACAACATACATCCAGATAACCAGACTCATTGTGTAGACATTGAACATCAGCGAACGAGAAATATAAGGAAAAAGACTAGTGCATGAATGATGCACACACTCAAACTGTCTGAGCTCATTCAAGTGTTAAATTGCAGCTCATCATTTTATAAAGCAGAGATTGAATCAATATTACTTTGTCTCATTGTTCTAGTGTCTTCTATGCACTGTCTTGTGGCTACTTATAGACTATTATTTCTGACAGTGATTTCATTAGTTTTGTTTTGCTGAATTAGCACTTATTTATAGATAGTTTTTAATATGCTGTAATTTCTCAGAGAAAAAAAATGTCCATTACAAGTTACATCTTGAAGTTACAAGTTCGAACACCATTTCAAAGAAAACATTTCCATTACAAGTTATATATTGAAGTTACTAGTTCCAACATCTTCATCACAAAGAAAAACATTTCCATTACAAGTTACATATTGAAGTTATTAGTTCTCTTTTCTCTCGATCGATCGTTCTAAGGCCATTTTTATCATTCTATTGTGATATATAAACAGCCAAACATCAGAACGTAATCTACGTGCACCAACCTTCAGCACCTATTTGAGCACAGTTGCTTATCCTTCGGTGGGGTGTTTGATTTCAGCCAGCTATTGTGTGCGGTTCGCTCTCCACTAGCCTTTGACTGTCCCCAGCCGTAAACCACAAGGCAGTGGGTTGCCATTTTCTTTCAGTGCAGCGACCCTTAGACGGCCTGCCTTCTCGGGCTTACGAACACCATCTGCCCAGCTAAACCGGTCGTTTTAATGAACACCTTGGTTTGCCACCCATTCAGGTTTGTTTGCAGTTTGCTCTGCTAGTCTGTGATTGTCCCCAATCAACTACAAGGCAGCAGTAGTTCCCTGCGAGCGGAAACGCGCACAGGCTTTACCTCGGCTGGGCTTTCCAGTTGTTTTGCACATTTGGGTGAGACGTACACCCTCTTATCTACCATGCTTGCCGCGCTTGCACTGGCCTTGCCTCTGCTGGGCTTTCCAGTTGTTCTGCTCATGTGGGTGGGACGCACACCCTCTCGCCTGCCACACTTGCCGCTGTCGCGCTTACCTCGCTTTTCACGCTTGCCGTGCTGGCCTGCTCCTCGATGGGGCCCACTATGGCTTTGCCAACGTGCGTGCTCGCTCTGCCCTGGTGCCTACCTCACCATTTCCGTCAATTCCCACTGGGCTATCTGACTTCGGGGGGCAAAAGGGCAAAACTCGTTGCCCCATGATGCCCACGTACATCTCAACTCGACTCGCTGCATACTCATATGCTCTAGAGTAGTGCCTCAATAGAGAGTATGCTTGGGCTCGAATTTCGCCACGGTCAATATCTCTTCGATTGCTTTGGGCCATGCTAGGATCTCTGTGATGGGGCCAGTGCTTTAACCTATGTTGCCCAGCTTGCGGTTCAACTCGGCACCCAGCATACTCATCGGCTCTAGGGTTGTGGTCCAAGAGAGAGCATGCTTGGCTTCGAATTTTGCCACATGCGGGTCAACGTCCCTTCGTTGGTTTTGATTCTGACTTTTGACCCATGTGGACCAACGCACGGCCCAACTCATCACCCGGCATACTCATCGGCTCAAGAGAAGTGGGCTTCGAGTTCCACCCTGTGAGATTCCACATGTATCGTTCTAGTATTTCCATCGTCCAGAGAGGCGAGCATTAATAGTCACTCTGGGAGTTCGCTCGTCTGTGTTGCCGGCGGATCCCATCAAGCATGACTACCTTTGCATCTCTACTTGCCCCAGAGTAGCTCTCCCACGGCACCTGCCCTCTTAACCAGACTGGAACTACCGTCTGTTACCAGGGTCACCACTTGGAGGTGAGAGCAGGGGATTAGAGCCATCTCTCTAATCCTGGCGCACCGCTTCCTTGCACCTTTGACCCCAAGTTACTAGTTCAAACACCTTCATCTCAAATAAAAAAGGAAAGTAATCCCTTTTCATACCATGTGGATTATTGTGGAATATGGTGTTTGGCCTGTATTATTCATTAACCATTGGTGTGTGATGTGGTCATCATCACATCTACTATCTTCAACTCCAGCTAACTAATGAAATGAATTTCTCAATCCCTCTCAAACTAATTGTTATAAATCGTACTTGACCTTGTCACTGCAGGGATAGCAATCTGGCGCTGTTTGAGATATGGATGGGATAAATCTGGTCCAGATATCACTGACTGCATCTCTCCATGGGTATTCAGGCTAGATGAACAGATACAAAGGGTGGTAAGTGTTAATTCTTCTTCAGCAATCTCTGGTCATGCGCTTAATTTACTGTGGACCACAAACTGGGTGGTCAGCTTCAGGTCTGTCAGGTTTCTCCAAAGCTTAGTTTTGAGGTAGACTGGGTGTGACCACATGTTGCTTCTCAGCTCACCCAGGAGAGGACAGTCTTGCAGGATATGATCCGGTGTTTGTTCCGCCTGCTGACACTGGCAGAGAGCTTTTTGACTTATTCCTAGTCTATATAAGTGTTTGTTAAGTCTGCAGTGTCCGTCAGTAGTTGAAATATAATGACCTGGTCTATTCTACTTAGGTCTTTGAGGGAGTCTTTTCCATAATCATATTCAGTGTTTGTCTTCAAGTCTACTGCAGATTTTCTCTGTATGAGGGTTTTGACCTCTTGAAAAGACAGAGGTTGGTAAATTTGCTCTTTGACGCTGCCCTCCTTAGCTAAGACATCGGCACTATCATTGCCTGCAATGCCACAGTGAGATGGAATCCACTAAGTGTTAATTGACAGCCGTCTAATTAACATTACTAATACTAAAAATAAACTGGCATGACAAAAATTTCAAATACCAAAGTCCTCATAAGGGCAAAGATCCCAAGTGTCAACACCCTGTTGCAGAAAGCACAAGTGAGATGGGCTGGTCACGTTGCTCAAATGCCTGATAAACGCATCCCAAAACAGTTGATGTATGGCGAGCTTGAAGGGGGCAGATGTTCTGCTGGTGGACAGAAAAAACGCTTTAAGGACACTCTGAAATGCTTCGATATAGACACCACGTGCTGGAAATTCATGGCACAAGATCGCCAAATGTGGCACTAAAACAACACAAGAGGACCCACATAGCTGAGAATTGTCATGCCATTGAGGCACAGAGAAAACGAGTTGCGCAAAAAGACAGAACACATAACGCTCACATGTCTAACCTTGATCATGTATGCTCCCCCCCCCTCCTTTGGTAGGGGATTATGTTCTAGGATTGGACTCTAGAGTCACCTACGTACACACCAGAGAGGTGCAGCAGCAGATGTCTGAGACTGTTGTCATCATCGCTTGCAATGGACAGCTATTATTAATGAACATTACTGATCTCTATCAAATCTCATGATAATATGTTCTGGCAACATGGGTGTCATTGGTAATGAGAGAACAGACAGGCTGGCTGGCTCTGCCACCATATCAGAGTGTCAGCCATTGGATAGAGCTGACATTCTGAGTGCCCTCATAGAGTGTGGCCACAAATAAGATTTTCATTTAAACCAATCCACGTCAACTGCTAGATTGTAAGTAAAGGGGTTGAAGATTGGAGTGGATAGAAAAGAACAGCTTAACAGATATATGAGTAGGCTCATCAATCAACATCAAACTGGTACGGTCAGTCACTGGACATTGTTAAGAGATATTGCGAAAGAGATCAGCGCACCTATGGACATGTCTGGAGTGCGTTGAAGATACTCCAAACTGAAACAGCATTGTTGTCTAGATTTCTTATCATTCTCAGGTAGAAATTAGACAATAGAAATAGTCTTATTAAAATATAGATTGGGATATATAGGTTTTTAGTATAGAATAGGAGTTGTCGGAAGTGGAGTTGGAATGACCATTTCGGGCGATATTTGGAAATGCTAATATGGAGGATTTTTTTTTGTTCATACAGTAGTTATCCCCTCTCCACTCCACACAGATGACAAACACAAGAGAACAGCAAGGCCAATTCAGCAGGTGGTGCCAGAATACTGGAAAATAACTAAAGATATAGCAAGCAAGTTGAATGCATTTAAAAATAGATGTCTGTGAAAAATAATGAACATAAAATGGAATGAATTCAAGAGAAATGATGAAATCAGAGAAATGTCTGGTCAACCACCAGTAACAACTGTTATAAGAAGGAGAAGATGGAGATATGTTGGACATACCTTGAGAAGAAATGATCAAAGAATATCAAAGCAGGCATTGAAGTGGGATGCAAAGGGTTCAAGAAAAAAAGGACGACCTAAGGAGACCCTGAAACAAACTGTGCTGAGAGAGGTAAGAAATATCGGTCTCAGTTCCATGGAGGAAATTGAGTGAGTTGCCCATGATAGAGCGGTATGGTGAAATTGATTGCAGGCCCTATGTAACGTACGTGAGGAATTGTTATTATTATGATTATTATACTGCCTTAAGAATTCCTCCTGTGTAGAGTAGACTGTGAAAAGAGAACTGATCTGTTACTTTTCTTGTGTTAATAAATATCTGACTTATTCAGTAGTTCTGAGTCGACTCTTTAACATATATTTGTTAGTCAGCTTCCATTGTATCTATACAAAGGTCGGACTATGCAGATATCAGTTGAGAATATTTGGTTTCAGGTGACAGGAAATGAACCATCTTATACGGCAGCAGTTGCATTGAATGAAGCCTTGAGAGATCAGGACCTCACATCTGGTGACTTAAAGAAATCATCCATGAAACTATTGCCAAATCTTGCCCAGGGTTTTCAGCGAGAGGATCCATTTGAAAACAGACCTATCAAAATAGAGAGAATGAAGATATTCAAAAAGGTAAATATGAAATGTCATATTTATTTTGTTTCAATAAACAGGGGGTTTTTTAAGAGTATTTGGGAGAGAAATATCTATACAAAGTTCTCTCGAAAGGGTCTAAAGTCAAAGGATTGACTTCATTGCACAAGGTTTTACTCAATATGACTCTGCCCCTCTCCCTTTTCATATTCCTTACTGGTTCTAATCTTGTGTTCAGTTCACTCATTAATCAGTATGGAACCATAGCTAGATACTTCTATATAAAATGTAAAACAAAATGAAGAACCTACCTGTTTTCATACCATGAGGTATATTTGGGAACTTGGTGTTTGACCTGTACTTTTCCTTGATGAATCGCACATGATGGGAGATGTGATCAACATCAGACCAGTTGCCTTTACTTTCTAGTGTTTCTCTGGTACCCAATTGAGGATGGGTCGACCTGAGAGTTGTTGCGATAAGAAAATATTCCACTCCCACTGTGAAATTGATTTCAAAACCTCATATCTACAAAGCAAGTGCACTACGTACTATGCTGTCACAGCATATATTTCTAATATTTCCTCTGTATAACATTTACTTAGAGTGGGGGTCTAATTCATAAACTTATCTGCTCGCTTGCTAAAGAATAAATTAGGTTTTGTCTTTTTATAGATGATTTGATATTTGTAAATGGCTGTGTCATGTATAGCCGCTACAAGAATTGTAATATAAGGGTTTTTAATGTAAGTGACAGAGGCATGTTACTAGAAGAATTGTGATAATACACTGAATACAAGTTCAAGAAATATTGCTGCATTGTGAACATTTCTTTCTTTCTTTACTCTAATCCTGTTTTGCCTCATAGCATCATGATAAGAAGAGAGAACTGACTTTTGTGTGGATCGCCTTTTGATTTGTATTCACTGTATCAGAGTTAACATTGCTCTTTGAGGTGCACAGTCTGTTGGTAAAACCATTGGTCGAACCATTTAGTTTGTTGTTTCTTGATGAAGTTCAGTACTGATGTTGTACCCACTTTTTTCCTGATGTCTCTTCTTAATACTTCTAGAATTCTACATTGACTCTCTTTCATCTCTTTTGTGACTAGTTTTCTTTTATTGTGAATGATGTAAGTAAACATGATGCAACCAACAGAGTCACTGTAAGAATACTGATATGGGTGCACTTGATAATATAAGGATCAAAGAAAAAAGATCTGAATCCAAAACAATATCATTTCATTTTGTTGCAGGCATTTGTTTCTGCAAACAGCAACCTGTTATCCCTAAGAAATGCCCAGTCCTGGCAAAACTTATCAAGACAAGATCAAAGTCAAGCTGCTACTTCTATACTTGTGACAATGGAAGATACAGGTTTTCACATTGCCAGTTTGATGGATATTGGAACTTCAGAGATGACAGTGGATAAACATCTAAGTATGCTCAATTTATTCTGTTGTTAAATTTATGCCAAAATAATTTAGCTTTATTTTTCAATATTAAGTCTAAGAACACTCATATGTAATAAAAATCTAACTCTTAGAGTAATTTTAGATTCTGAAAGGCAAGAATTGACTTCATTGAGCAGGGTTTCCCCATATGGCTCGGTCACTCTACTAGAAATGACACACCACTAGCCAAGAGCATTGCACAAAGTACAAACTCTGCAACAATTCTTAGGGTCCCTAGAAAAAATACACCTGTGAAATGAACAACACATTGTAGATCTGAACCATGACCTTCAGAATGCAAGACTAACCACAATGCCACATCCCCACCACTGATTTCATCATTTTTAGATTTGATTCTTGTCATTGTAATGTTACTGTTGTGAGTAGATTTGTTAGTATTTCTGCTTCCTGCATGTGTCTGTACATTTTTAAAAAAAATACTTTTACTTATTTCTAATTTTCATATCATGACAAAATTGTTGCCTATTTCTGTTTTAATTTTTGTTTCCATTTTTGTTTTCATATCTGCTTCAGTCTTGGGAGTGAATGTGATTGATGCCCAGCAGGTTCATAATGACTTTACATTCCCATCCTACAAGGATTTGTCAGACACTTCATGGGACAAAAATAGTGACTTCATCACTATCAGCAGCGCTAATTTGAGATTAATTACATTGAGAGGTAAGTTGGAATAGGATCTATGGAATGGTATTGGTAAAACAATTTTCTAAAATTTCATCTCTATTTCTGATTCTTGAACTGAAAATGAGTTATAAACAATTAATGTAAAATTAATTTTAGCAGTGTTGATAATGTCTTCAAACCAACACTATGCTACCTGTGTCAAACTTGGCCACTGACAAAAGAACAAGAAGGGAACCTGTGAAATGAAATGCTTGAAAATGAACCCGACTACACCAGTTGCAATCGCATATAACTTGTAAATGGAATCATGAAGAGGAAGAGGCAGATAAAAAAAAATGGATTAATGGAGTTACAAATGCTGTAAAAATCCAAAAAATATCACAGCATGTCAAGCAACCAAATATGCACTATCTCAGAAACTGATCATAGTTAAACCTGCGATGCCTAATGACATAAAAAAAAGAGAAGGACAAAAGGTAGAAGAATAATGTCCTGCGTTGAAACATTGATCAATTGGTTCTTTAACTTCCATCTCCTTGTGAAGCATTTACCTTTTATGTGTTATCTGCAAGTCTTGTACAATTTTCTTGGGTTTTTCTCTCTCTCCTTTCTCCTTCTCTCAGCTGTTTTTGTGTGTGCATTGATATGTTTGAGTCTTAAAATAGAAGTGAATTGTTGTTTATACTTAGCTAGTTTAAAAAAATATTTAATTTCATGATCGCCCACGCCGGCAGGCATGGCACTTGATTTATTGAGTTGTTAGAAACTATTGCCACACTCAGCAGTTGCTTACCATTTTTTTTAGTAACAACTTCTTTTACAATAGCAAAGTAACCTGTGACCTGCAGACATACTTTCACACACAGACATGTAGCGCACACACACACAGCACGTCTTCTTTTACGCCATATTGACCACTTGTTAAACCACTCTTTATGATCTGTATGTGATCTGAGCCTAAGAGTGACTGTGCATTGTGCCTGTTATGCATGCACTTACAAGTAGGCTAGCGCATCCAATTTCCTTCTACGCTTTTTATTTACTAGGGTAGCTTCCTGCCCTACCTTAGTCACCTCTTACGACATGCCTTGTATGTCGCAGTGTTACTATTCTTTGCTCCACCTGCAAACCCCGAAAACACACAGGCAACAACACATGTACACAAAAACAACACTCACACAATGTATTTATTTGGAAAGACTACAGGATAATTGAAACCAAAAATTGACAGAACATTCAAACATTGTTGGTAGAAAGACCATAAGAAAATAGTTCTAGTACAATCTGTATAGACAATGAAGAAAATAACCTCACACAAATTTCTTGCAACTTGTTTCTTGCAATTTCTTGCAAGTTCTCTTGTTTGCAAATGTATATTCTTCTTCTTCGAAACGCTCCATATTGATCACTTCACTCTGTGTGATTTGTATGTGATCTGAGCCTAAGAGCAATTGTACGTTTTGCCATTTTGCACCTACAAGTAGGTCAGCATCCAATTTCTGCGATGCTTTTTATTAACTATGGTAGCTTCCCTAGGTCCTACATCAGTCACCTCTTACGACATGCCTCACAGTGTTAGTATTCTTTGCTTACCTTGCAGGCCCTGGCACCACACGGATGGCAACTGTCTTTTAACTGTTTTAACTACCCAGAGTTCCATGCTTTTCCCATTGTTGTCATCTACATACACTGTTGCATATGTTTGTTCCCTTATAATTTTTTCTTGACAATGTTCTACATATTTTATTCACAATTTAATTTTGCACATTTTCTACCTTACTTTTTCCATTCTTCTTCTTCTTCTTCTGCCAACATTCTTCACGGCCAATTTGATCATTCTTATTGTGATGTATAATTGGTCCACTGGCAAGAACGGAGTGATCTACGTCGGACGATTGTGCGCCCATGGTGACTAGGCCCGCCCGTCCGTTTTCAGCCAGCTTTTGATTTACTAGGGTGAGCTTCCCTAGGTACGATCCTTTCGGATCTACGCCTTTCGATCAACTTTGCCGTATATTTGGGCTTTGTGATCTACGCCAAGACAGTGAGTTACGCTGCTTTACCCGTTCTGACTGAGAAATATTTCTCGGGCTTGTCAGCTTGTCCTCGGACGGCGTCTTACTCGTATAAAACACCGTGTAAAGTATCGGCCTTCGCCAATGTTCAGGACCGGGCTTCCTGTTTGATCCGTACATTGTCGGCCTTGCTTTACCGTACATTTTTGAGTTTGATCCGGGAAGGAACATTCTCAGCCTTTTCTAGACGCGTATCGGTGCGTGGCAATTTGCAATTTACCTCGAAGCACTGGCGTGGGCAGTACAAGCAATGTAGAGGGTCGTTTCAGTGGGCACTATAAGCGTAACTGAGGATTTTGCGCTCGCCGCCATCACCAACCTCAGTTCTTCCGGGATGTTAATTTTAATCGCACAGTACCTTGCAAGGTTTTCCCAGGGCGGGTAGTTTCGTTATGCACTAAACGCAACTTGTTCTTTTGCGCTCGCAAACCTTGCCCAGTACATGTATCTGCACCAGGCTACCAATGCGGGTCAGCTGCAATCTTCTCTCACACCAACACGAGGGTAGACTTTCATTCGTTACGGTCCTGTCTTATTTATTCTTGCCGACGGGCTGGCAATGTTTTCCCCTCCTCAGGGCTTCGAGCTTCGCCCTACGTGGGCATACGTTTGGTCACTGGATGCACCTCTCATCCATGTCTGAGTCGTTTCGTTGCTGTTTCTTTGCGTTCAGGGACTTGGGCAATATCTTGTTGGACATCGGTCATGAGAATTGTGCATTTTATTTGTATGTATCTTTATCGTATTTCCGTAATTGCACTGCTACCACTACCAGTAGTTTCCTCTCCCGATCCCTGCCCCTCTTAGCCAGACCAGAACCAGAGTCTGTTTCCAGGGTCACCGCGTGGAGGTTAGGGGCAGGGTCTTGGTTAGCGCGCGCCCTCGCTAACCCTGGCTCATGTTACCACCATGACCTCATGAGCCTTTTGACCCCTTTTTCCATTCATCATAGTTTGTCTTCTTTTTTTTTAAAAACTTACTATTTCAATTAATTGATTTCTTTTCAATTTCACCTAATTTCTTCCTCTAAAATAATTTTTTTCTCTTTCCTTCCATTTCACTTTATTCTTTACCAAACATTTTAATTGCATAAATCTGTAAAAATCCTGAAATGTTTACAAATGTTTGATGTTCTTTTCTTATAGAACATGTCAGTTTGGTGTTCACTCTCTATAAGAACATGGAAGATCTGATGCAACCACAGTCAAACACTATTTCTTCTATGCCTACATCCCCCATTATGAGTAATGGTAATGAATATAACAGGGCAGGGCTAATCGAAGATGAGAACTCTGTAGAAGGGCAAATAACCAGTTCCATAAGAGTTGTCAACACAAAGATTATTGCAGCTTCTATTAACAGTGCCAAACAACGAAAACAGCTGATAGAGCCAGTTAGATTTACTTTGCAACATCTTCAGGTAAACTTTAATTATATTAGGACTTGTTTGCATACTTGAAATATTTACATCTGGTTTCTCACCAGGAAAACTATTCTACAAAATGTGGACATCAGAAGCAAAATGGGCATAACTTCATGCACCGAATACATTGAAAGACAACAAATGCAGTGGTTTGGACATTTAATGAGAATGGAATACAACCAACCACCAATAACAGCATACAATAAAATGAGATCAGGTACTAGAACCAAGGGAAGAAAAAGATGAATAGACATTATCAAGATCACACTAAATAAACACGGATATAATACAACAAGGGCGACTCATTTGGTCCTGGAACGCAAATTATCACCCCCACCCATAAACTTAACAGCAAGAGTGGGCAACCAGTTCCATCATCCACCTGGTAAAAGACAGTAGACAGTCTCATAACTTTTTTTTATGATACATTTTAAAGCATAAAGTAGTGACATATTTCTTCCTTGTCTGCTATTCTGTGTCCACCCAGTTTAAATGACAAATTGTTGTCATTTTTATTTTATTTTCATTTTGACTCATAGATTATAACCATTAGAACTCAAGATCCTGATATACAGCTCTGGAAAGTAAATTTTCAAGATCCACTTTCTCACTGCCCAAATCTCTATATTTCTTTCCAAGAGTAATAATGATGTGGAAGTTTGCGATGTTTCCATCTATATGGATCAATTCTTATTGCTTTGGTAGGGTCACAATTATTGTGCTGCGAGACCATATTTGCATCACTGTATCTTTTGTTTCATATGATGTTTGTAAGATTGGCTGTAATCATAAATTAGGTTATGTCAAGATAGGGCAGTCTGTTGAGGTGGTCAGTTGGTTGCCAATTTGGTAAATAAGCCTGAACTGTAGAGTTGTTCAAAGAACACCACAACACACATGCTTTCTTAGGATGAACATGAGAGCTAGACTCTTCACATAATTATTGCAAGATGGTATATGTTTGCTCCATGTATATCATGGACCATTCCTTGTCTATCTAATCTAGTCATTATGTTAGGATGTCACAAACAAAAGTAAGTGTCTAGTTCAGATCTGACGGTTAAATGTGATGGTCACCATTGCTGTGTAGATGATGTACAACACATGTGATGAAGGAGAACAATGTGACAGTTCTAGACATGTGTGCACAGGGTCTAGCGTTCATGTTCCTAAACATAGTACAATAATCTCCATTAAAACCCTCTCACACATAGTGCCCACTGTAATGGACAACTAGTATTTGTTCATTTCATAGCTACATACGCATGTTTAGGGACCTCTGACGCATGCCTTCTACTGCTAAGTACTTGCAATGGACTATTGTCAAAGTCGTAAATTAACTTTTAATTAGAATGTATAGTTAAGATGGAGAATGAGACAATATCCATTCACAAAATTCATGCATGAAAGGGTTAAATAAATAAGTCATTCAGTCTACAATTCAAGGATTTATTTCCTAGTTTAGTTAAGAGTGAATCATGATAGTCAAGTTCATTTTGCTACAAGCATCCTTCAATTCAGTCAACAATGTGATAAAAATCTCCAGCTTGGTTTAGAAGACTTCATAACTTCATATGTAGGCATGCCAATATTATCACAAGCTCCATTCATTGTCTGGCAGCTACCAAGGGCATCAGGAAGGATGTGTTCTGCTACAATGCTGCACATTTGTCTTACTTGCTAATATCTTCTCCAGTAATTTGCATATACATTTTGCTAAGTGATAATATGGTAGCTGTTGAGTAATCCTTTGCATGTTTATGAAGTAGTCATAAATAGGTATAGAGCCACATTCTGTATACTGTTGCTGAATTCCATTTCAGTTGCTTTAACACCTGTTTTGTTAAGCTGCTTGATGTGGTGATACTGGTCACCATCTGACCCAGAAATAGTTCTCTAACTAGCGTTAAGTGCATGCACTACATTACCCTTAGATATGAATTAAACATAACGTCTAGCACTGTCAAAAATATCACAGATAACGTTCATGAGTTGTAATAACATATACTGTGAAAGTCATTTAAAAGCATAGACAAGGATAGAATGATGACATAAGCGTTTGTTCTCTTTTTACTAAAGGCTACAGATGTTCAACCAGTGTGTTCATTTTGGGACATACCCTCACAAAGGTAGGTATACTTTTTTGTGAATTATAAAATGAAGTAATGGGTGTAATATGTTTAATGTGACTGACTTTTACGTGTACATTAACTCTTTCTGTACGCAGTTATTTCCTCAGTTGTACACAGTTATTCAAGGGAGGCAAAAAAAAAGCTTATATTCGTTAATAAATAAACATATATATATCTTATTATATACTAATTTGAAGAAAACTGGATAACCTATTAGAATAACAAGGTTCAAAAATAGTAGAAGTAAAACTAGAAAGACTTGTAAAAGGGAAATAACTGAATGGCCCAGTGTACAGCGAATGGTGTTCAACGGAATACACTGTAGTGCAGTGTGCAGCGAATGGTGTTCAACGGAATACACTGTAGTGCAGTGTACGAATGGTGTTCAACGGAATACACTGTAGTGCAGTGTGCAGCGTTTGGCGTGGAAAGAGTTGAGTGATCAGTAAAAAAAACTCCTAATGCTGAAATAGAAATAAAATCATCTAAATTAACCAACTGATAAATCAACATTCAACTCTGAACACAGATCAGTCATGAATAATGCAGTACTAGCAAATATTGTGCCAACCTCTATTTCCGACTATTTTTTGACAAACAAACTGGTTGTACAAACACATTTGTTGTGTGTTGACAAGATAATGAATTCCTAATGGCATGAATAATGTAAAGTTCAATGTGTCAACATTTCTGTACTTATTAGAATTTACCATAATATCCTCATCCTTATTGTGATCCATTTCATTGTGATTTTGAAGCACAGGGTGTCATTACTGCATCATATTGAGAAGAAACACTAAAGTACTTTATGTACAGTCAGAATTCTTGCAGAATTTTTCTACACATGATGGGACAGTTAGATTTGTCCATAAATCTCACCTTGCCTTGTCCATACCAACCATTTAATCAGTATTGCCACAGCTTCCCCACGGTTTTCTCCAGATCTGATCTGGTCTGTAGATTTCCGTACATTGCCAAATCTTCTTCTTCAAACGTTCCATATCAACCACTTGTCAACCACTCGGTGTGATTTGTATGTGATCTGAGCATTAGAGGGATTGTGCGCTGTGCCAGTTATAGACCTACAAGTATGCCAGCACATCCGATTTCTGCGCTACTTTTATTTACTAGGGTAGCATCCCTAGGGCCTACATCAGTCGCCTCTTATGACATGCATTGTAAGTTGCAGTGGTACTATTCTTTGCTTCCCTTGCGAGCTCTGACACCACATGGGTGGTTGCCAAATCTGATTAGTGACTTTTTTTTAACATACTTGGTTGAACACAATGTTTCAATTATTTTCTGTCCAGTATTGAATGTCTCTGTACCTTTACTACTTTCTTTATAATGAACTAACTAGAATGAAATGTGGCATATAATGTTTTTGTAATTTGAAAATCTAAATTATATTTATACTGCACAGAAATACTTCTAAAAATATTTGATAGTAGATTTAATACAACATTGTGACAGTTTATAAATTGATTGATTGATAGCACCATCATCATTGAATAATCATCATATGTGCTGGGTTCTCTTGCTTACATAGAAAGATGACCATGTATTTCTGTTGATACTGATTTGTTTTGTCATGTTTATATGATACTATTTTCTTGATTTGTCATTTTTTAAAGATATCATTATTAATTTGTACTAGTTGCATGAGTTGTCATTGCTCTTTGATGTCACATTTCTCTGACTCCATTTACTTATCTGTTTGATCATCTCATATCTGGCATTTTATTCTACAATATAGTTAGCAAAGTTGGCTTTATTTCTGTTGTCTGAAATCTCCTCCCTCTCCTTCAACGCTCCATATCGACCACTTGTTAACCCTTCTTTGTGATTTGTATGTGATCCAAGTCTAAGAGCGATTCTATGGTGTGCCAGTTATGCGCCTACAAGTAGGCCAACACATTTGATTTCTGCTAAGCTTTTTATTTACTAGGGTAGCTCTCCTAGTTCCTACATCAGTCACCTCTTACAACATGCCTTGGTCTTGTAGGTTGCAGTAGTACTATTCTTTGCTTCCCTTGCGGGCCCTGGCACCACACGGACGGTTGTCTGAAATCTAGTTTTCACTGCAACATTATCAGACTGGTTCTGATAACTGGTTTTTGCTACTACAACATTATGCTATCAGTGCCAACCCTGGACGCTGACATCAAATGATAGAAGAAAACTAGTCACGACATAGATGAAGTGTCTACGCAGAATGCTGAGAGTAACAAGAAGTGACCAGTTTCGAAATGAAGACATCAGGAAAAAAATGGGTACAACATCAGTACTGATCTTCATCAAGAAACAACAAACTAGATGGTTTAGCCACATAAGCAGATTACCAACAGACAGTGCAACTCAAAGAGCAATGTAACTCTGATACAGTGGAAACAAAGCAAAAGGCCATCCATGGAAAAGTGGACCTTAGAGATAAAAGAGTCTGTGAAAAACACTTTATGAATTTCACACAAAGCCCATTCTAGAAATCTGTTCTTATCCTGACGCTGCGAGGAAAAACAGGATTAGAGAAAAGAAAGAAAGACAGTTCTGACAACTAGTTGTTGCTACTAGAACATATAACTGAATGGTTCTGATAACTGATTTTTACTACACAATTTTAGTGAATAAATCTGTTCTTAAGACTTTTGTTATACATTCCATATGTTGTTATATATATATTCCATATGTTGTTATATATATTCCATATGTTGTTATATATATATTCCATATGTTGTTATATATATTCCGTATATATATATGGAACTGCAGTAAAACTATTTGATTGGCAAAACACGTAATTACAAAGTACTGTAGTTTTACAAATTACAAAAACAATGACAAAATACAGCAACGTTTCGACCAACAAGGCCTTTATCAAGCAAACGAACAAACAGGAGTGACAAATTAAAATGAAACACAAATGGACGACCAAATACAAACGTATCTAAGGAAAATCTGGAATAAAAACGAATAACGAAATAAATGTAAACACAAAAAACACACATAAAAACTAGAAATAGAAAGGAAAAGAAACAATGAAACATCTAGTAAATATATAACTTGAATACATGCAACATATACCCATATAGATTACAAAGCATGGGAAGAGAAGTACTAAGAAGCATAAGAATGTAATACGTTGAGCCAGCGTGGTCGCAAAGTACCATACAAAGAAATCAACCGATTCTCCAGAGCAAATCGACTGCGATCATCCGAGGAACATGATCGGATGGCTGTGACCTGGACATCGTGAGCACCTAAATGGCCAGTGTCATTGAAATGGGTGGCTACAGGGGTCACAGAGCATTGGCGTATGTCGCGTAAGTGTTGGGCGAATCGGTCACTGAGCCTCTTGCCTGTCTCGCCGATATAAGCCTTGTTACACCGCTTACAGATAATAGCATAGATAAGATTACGGGACTCGCATGTGAACCCATCGTCAATAAGAAACGTGCCTAAAGGAAAAGATACAGTACGCGTCTGTATCACATAAGCACACGTGTTGCAACGCCGACGACCACACTGGACAGTGCCAAAATGAGTCTGGATATTGGACTTAAGGCGACTGTGTACCAACATATCCTTAAGACTTCTGTCCGTCTGTAAGACACCAAAGGATAGTTGGGAAGACCGAGACGGTCTCAGGATCTGATCTAAGGAGAGACAGATGACGGAATAAAACATTTTTCACCAGGGAACTATGGGGTGGTAAGTTAAGATAAGTTTTACTCTGTCAGAGTTAGTAGTCCTATGCTGACTGGTAAGGGCCTGCTGGCGAGTGATTTTCTGAACTCGATGCATAGCCGAGACAAGCACCCTCTCCGGGTATAGGCGCCTACGAAAGAAATCAAGCATCTCGTGAGCTCTCTCAAGAAAATCATCGTCCTCACTACAAAGGCGAAGAAGGCGTAAGAGCTGCGAGAATGGCAAAGAGTCACGACAAGCCCGGGGATGGGAAGAAGTATAGAGGAGAAAACTATGTGCATCAGTAGGCTTGTAATATACTGATGTATAGATAGTGGATAGGCGTAAGGTAATAGTAATGTCAAGAAAGTTGACACAAGTAGTGGAGATGTGAGAAGTAAAACGAATAGAAGGGTTGAAAACATTAATGAAATTAATGAAGCGTGACAAATCGGCTTCAGGCATATCAGTGATGCCAATACAGTCATCAATGTATCTGTGATAGACAGCCGGAAGGGGGCCATCATATGTAGTCCATACTAGGTGTTCAAGATAGCCCATGAAAAGACAAGCATAACTAGGTCCCATTTTAGTACCCATAGCAACCCCACTGATCTGCTCAAAGAATTGGTCATTAAACTGAAAGGAGTTAAGAGTGAGAACTAGTTCCGCAAGACGAAGGAGAGCAGAAGTTGACACAAGTGGATTAGTTCTCCTATTGAGAAAGAACTGGAGAGCTATAAGGCCGTCAGGATGAGGTATAGAAGTGTACAATGAGCACACATCAAGGAGGAAGAGACGGTAGGTTCTCTCGGGTAGCAACTCAATGGTAGAAAAGACAGACAAAGCGTGGTTTGTATCCTTCAAAAATGACGGGAGTGTGGTGACTATGGGATTAAAGATGCTATCAAGGAATTCGGAGATGTGTTCCGTAGGGCAGGAGCAAGCAGAAACGATAGGCCTACCGGGATTGTGGAGTTTATGAATTTTGGGGAGCATATAAAGGCGGGTTTACCCAAACAGCTATCGATCACACAGAGTGATGATGCACTGGATGGAAGGTCGTTCGTGGCAATTAAGTTCTTAATGACTTCACGAACCTTATTATTATTATTAGACTGAGTGACATCAGTAGGGCTGGTTTTATAAAACTGAGTGTCACGCAGTTGGGTATGACCTTCCGTATGTTGTTATATATATTCCATCAGTTACAAAAGTGGCAGATGGTCTCAAGATGGATGCAGACTAATTGAAACAAACAGAACGCACACAACATGTGAGTGTGATCACCTGACCAATTTTGCAGTCCTGATGGATGTCACTGGTATTAAGGTTAGAAAACATTTTTGGTTTTTTTCCGATCCAGAAGCACTTCAGCTGAAAGCTCTTCGGCTCGGTGTCATGGACATCGTAACCCTTTGGCTCTGTGCCACGAACACCGTAAATCTGGGGAACCTGTAGCTTTTCTGCAAGTCCGCGGAGTTGAACCCGCACTTACAGAGGACTAGTCACCCGTAGTCCAACGCGCTACGAACACGCTGGGCACGCGGGAAGAAAACATTTTTAAAGAATAACAGTAAATGACTGAAATTTGGTGAATATTTCTAGAGATTATCATATCCTTTGTAGAGTTTTGCTCTCATCACAAACCCATCTGAAAGAATTTGGATCTTTAGTCAGTCCTTTGTTCCCTCTATTGTTGTGTTCAAGGTTTCTATAATGTTGTGCTGCCACTATTGACTTGATCATCCCCTGCCTCATCTTCCAGGAATCATGCAAAGTTTCCTATTTGTTGAACTGCAGAAAGGTTAACACTCTCATGGTGACTAAAAGAAGCATTTAAAGACTCCACTGAAAGCTTTTGGTATAAACACTGATGTACAAGGAGACGGTTGCATAAGACCACACCATGTGGTGTACACTACTTTTGTCACAATGAAATAGTTTGTGAGAAATTCAGAACTGCAGCAGCAGAACAGACATGCCAGAAAAAATAGTACAACATCCAGCAATTGCAAGCATTACCTGTCCACACTGACTTAGAGAATTTCAGATTCGATTCAGATTCATCATTCATTATGTACCAATAGACTCAAATAATCTTTTTTATATTTTAATGAACAGAGTGGTCTTTGTCACTCATAATGGACAAATAACACAACATTATCATCATCATCATTGGCCTCTTTGTCTCAGGAGACAATAAGTGTTGCGTCACGTAGTATGTTCTGTGCTGAATCACAATGTTTCATGTGGCTGTAATGGCCTATTCTGGAGTGGCAATCCTTGCCACAGTTGCTGCAGGTAAAACTGGAGACTAGAGCCGATGCATGGGGTGTTCTCTCTGCTCTCTGTGCTCTCTTTTGCCTCCACATGTGATGTTGTTTTTCTTCTTTTCTTTTGAGCCGCCCCTCACTGCCGCTCGCCATGCTTGCCTGTCTTTGCCCAGCCGCTCCCAGTCTTTTTGTCTATGCCGCATGAAGTTAGATCACGCTTGCAGGTGTCAATGAAGCGTAATAATGGGCGCCCATGCTGTCTAGCATCAGATGTGAGTTGACCATATAGAATGTAACACAACATTATATATATTTATGAAAATATATATATATTTTCTTCCTTACTTGGGGATCTAATTTACAAGTACCTCTGAAGGCGCAGTAAGGCTGAATGATGAGGAACACTGGTGATAAGGAAAACAAGTCTTCACACAAAAATAAGTCAGAGACACCATGTCTACACCTGAATTTGTAGCGGTGATCAGGAAAAAACATAAATATATTTCTCTTGCACCATTTTACGCCGTTATGTAATTTCTGCATACTGCTCTGTCCTGGGCAACTCACTCAATCTCTTCCATGAAATTGAGTCCAATATTTCACGCCTCTTTCAGCAAAGTTCATTCCAGGGTTTCCTTAGGGTGTCCACTCTTTCTTGAGCCCATTGTAGATTAATTTTAATGAACAGAAGATAGTATAGTATGAAGAAAGTCTTCTTCTTCTTCTTTGCATTCGGTCTCAATGACCAATTTTAATCACTCTGTGATATGTTTGATCTTTGCCAAGAACGTGTATACGTTGCATATTGGTTTGGTAGGCCCCTAAACGCAGACTTCTACATGTTTAGGAAATGTGCATTCAATTTCAGCCAAACCTCCTTAGTCGCCTGTTACGCGTGGCAGGTAACAGTGGTTCTATTCTTTGCACCCAAATTTGGGCCCCGGTAACCACTTGAGCAGTATGAAGAAAGTGATATAATGTAGGATTTTATTAGTGAACTAGACATTGAGCTCTAATAACTAGATATATGTATTATTGTTGTAGAACATGTGATGTATGTTATACATATTCTTATTTAACAATATTTAAAGAGAATTGTTGTTATTTGCAGCTGTCACAAGGAAATGTGCTGGCATTACGAATCATAACATTTGTTGGATGTGTAATCTCAGTAATATGCCTCATGTTGAGCTGGATTACTTTCCTTGTGTTCAAGTAAGTTACTCATTCATTTCTCTATCATGTATGCTTTTCTTTTCTGTTTCTGGTTACAGAGTATCTCTTGTTTCCATTAAAAATAAAGAAAAAACGGTCTAAAGGTGAAGGATCGACTTTGTTGCACTGGGTTTTCCTCATATGGCTCAGCCCCTCTCTGCAGAAATGGCATAGCACCTGCTGAAAGTATTGCACGGGCCTTGTATTATTCCTAGGGGTATACATGTGCTTGTTAGCAGAATGGTATAGCCTGGATTTCAACCCTTTACTTTTTGAAATGCACTGCTTAACCGATTAGCCACAAAAAACCCCTCTAATGAGGTGATTTAGTCAACTGGATCGAAGATGTAAGATTTACAGTCATTTAATTTAGTGCTCTTTCTGTTATTATTTCTTTCTTCTAGCTAAGGTCTCAAATGTTGTATTATTTTAAGCATTCCTATTTTCCATCTATTTCTGTTCTCATATTTGACAGCAGCAATCACCAAATTCTTTTATTTTCTGACAAAAAAGTCAGTGATATGCAAGTTTGAATAGATAGTATTTCCCTACATTTCCAGGATGTAGTTTTATACTTTTCCATACAGTTAGTTTTTAACTCTTTCCACCTGGAGTTATTTCCTCAATTTTTAAACAGTTAATTCAAGGAGGTTAAAAAAATCTCAACTACTCATCAATAAATAAATATATATATATTATTATATACTAAATTGAAGAAAACTGGACAACCTAATATAATAACAAGATTTAAAAGTAGTAGAAGTAAAATAGTAGAAGTAAAACTAGAAAGTCTTCTTATAAGGGAAGCAACTCTATGGCGCAGTGTGTGGCTAAAGCGTTCAATTGACTTCACTGTGGCGCAGAGTGCAGCGAAAAGTGCGGAAAGAGTTTAAATGCTTCCCTTTTTGTGAGTCACTCTCTAAGCTGATACATTGGTTGTGGACATTTCATAAAAATCCATGCACCAAGTGGCCAGCACTTGGAGTGAACACTGACACAAATACTGCAGGTAATTTTGTACAAAAAAAATGTTAAAGTTAGTTGGTAAGATCTTATCCTAACAAAGCTAGCAACTCAAGAAGTATTTAGATAACATTTATATGAAAACAAATCTGTTCTGTAAAGGTATTGGATTGTGAACACCTGAAGTTTTTTTTTCATCATGTGTGAAAGAAATGAAGTTTTGATAACAGAACCTGAAATTAGTGCTAACCTTAAAAAATGAGTATTTGAAACAAGAATAACCATGGTTATTTTTTTTTTCACCATAAAGAAATTTGCAGTGTGACAGAAACACAATACACAAGAATCTTGTGTTCTGTCTTCTACTAGCAGAAATTGTGTTCCTTGCTGGCATTGCTCAGACTGATTCAAAGGTGAGTAATCTTTTCAGCTTATATAGATAAATATGTAGTTTGTGTTAGTTTGTAGCTAGTCACATAGGAGATAATACAATAAAACAAATTGTTATGTCATTTCAATTATAAGAGAAATAAAAATCACATGAGAAATGTTCTAAAAATTGCAAGAGAAAGAAATGTTCCGCAAAAAATCAATTGAGAAATATTCTAAAACATAAAGTATAAATGAAAGCTGATTTACTTATCTATGATTGATGTGAATATAATTGTTGTTATTATAGTTAGATAAGCATTGCACAAGAAATAAGTCCATATAAGTACTCTGATCTTAACCCTTTCACTCTATAATTTATCTTACATCTGAATGTGTTTACTTTGCAATGTATACTAAATTAGCCAGCGTACTTCTTCTTCTTCACCTTTCAACTCCCAACAGAGCACAGGTCTTCAACAAACTTCTTCCAGCTCTTCCTCTCTCCTGCCATTCCTTCCAATTCTTTCCATGTTTTACTTATCCTTTTAATGTCAGCCTCCAGCTCTCTTCTCCAGGTATGTCTAGGCCTTTGCCTACTCCTCTTTCCCTGCGGGTTCCAAAACAGTCTTTCAATGCTTTTGGTTGATCTTCTCAATGTGTGTCCTATCCACAACCAGCACCTCTTCCGTAGCTATTTCTCCACAGGTATATGCTTAGTTCTTTCACTGAGTTCCTCATTCGTAATCTTATCATACCATCTTCTTCAATTTGTTACCATCCAGTGTACTGGCTTTGAATAATTTTTCAAACTTCAGTGTATCCATCAGCACATGATGACTGACAATTTCAGTCCTGTGTTGGATAATGAAACATTGTTTATGGTGAATCTACAACACTAACCAGACTGCAAGAATTCCAAGTCAAGTGTGATTTAGCTAGACAAGAACACTATGCTGGTAGCCAAAGAAAAATAGTAAACCAACAAAGAACCAGGGCTGTTAGTCGCTTCACGCTGAGAGACATACTGAGGGGAAGATCCGAACACTTATGGACTAATTGGTTCTACCTGCAGTGATGATGATCAGACAACTAAACTACACATTGTCTACTCACCATATAGTGTTCAAATCTAGCAGCACCAAGTTTGAATCAAAGTTCCTACAGTCAGGATATGGACATAGAATGCAAGTCACCACTCTAGTCATCTGTCCAGCCTGTATCCCTAATAACATTCATGATAATAGACATGTCCTTTATTAGATATCACACAACATCATATTTTATATAGTTATTTATGTTTCTCAACTGAGATAATATATTTCATTGCTAGATACTTTGTTCCATTGTTGCCTGCATCCTGCACTACCTTTTCCTGGGTGCGTTTGCATGGATGTGCTTGGAGGGAATTCAGCTTTATGTCATGCTGGTTGAAGTCTTTGAACAGGAGAAGTCCAGAGTACATCTCTATTATCTATTTGGATATGGTAAGATTTGATTTGCTAATAAATGCTATAGAGTGTGTAAAAATAGTCTCTTTTTGGTATGTACACTTTTGACGTACTGAGATGTCACTACAGTAGCCATCTTAATAAGTCGATAACAGGACACCTTGTTTTCTTTTCAAAATTGATTGCATATTTTGTGTTACGCTCAATTTTGTTCACTATTTGTGAGGAACTTTTGTACATTTGGGGCATTCACTTAATTGTACCAAATTATTCTAGTTACACTGTGTCCCTAAATAACATGTAATATCAAATTTTGTTTTGTAAACTAGCATACAGACTTTATTACTAAAAGAGATAAGCATAGCTATTTTAAAACAAATTGAAAATGTGGACTGAGCTCATAGACTCATTCTTAGGTTGAAAACGACATGCCTCTGCTTAAAGAAGCTTTAGTCCCCTCAATATAGCAAACAAAAGACTGAATTCTAATGATCATGTCTAAATATGGGAATGTCATTGTAATCATGTCTCTCTCTATCTCTATATCTCTCTCCCCCTCTCTATGTGTGCATATAATCTACTAGACTTATTATTAATAAAATAATGTTGTTAAATCTTGAAAATTTCAGGCTCTGATAAAAGTTATGTAAGCACAGAATTATTCTTTACTCTAAATATCTAATATCTGATATGTAACTGAAGGTAGTGGGATATATTAGTGTAATACATAAGCATTTGCCTATCGACTCAGATATAAGAGGGTTGTGCGTTCAATCCCACACTCAACATTCCACACATGAGGAAAACAAGTTTCCCTACTTTCTCCTGTGCACTAGGGGCCTTGAAATATGAAGTGTAGTAACTTCATACACTAAGATATGAAAAGGCGACAGGATATTTTTTAAAAGTAGGTTGTATAGGCCTTGTTGGTCAAACGTTGCTGTTTATAAGTCACTGTTTATGTCTTTTTAGAAACCTATAGTACTTTGTTTGTATACGTGTTTCACTATTGTCAAGTTTTACTGCAGTCTTCCCCCTATTTCGATTTTTGTATTAGATTGCTATTTTTATTAACAAATGTTATGATAAAAGAATGTAACATACTGAATGTAACTTAACAAAACCGTTGTTGTCTGTTCTTATTTTAGAGTTAAGGTCCTGAAATAAGTTGTTGATGTATCTCCTTTTACAAGTAATATATCTTGTTTTTCTACTTTGTCAAACTTCCACGCTGCAGAGACCTCATGAACTGTAGTAGTGAATCATGTATTATTCCCTTTCCAACAAGCAGTCATTTGCTCTGTTATGATTGACAGACTTCACCGACTTGTGGTGACAACCATTATCAAATATCTCTAATTTGTTGCTTGAAACTAGCTTCTAGTTTTTTAGATGAAATGCATGTCTGTCTATGTTGTATTTGTATATATATATTTATGTATGTGTTTCAGGTATTCCAGCTGTGATAGTTGCTATCTCTGCAGGTGTGTATCATCAAGGCTATGGAACAGTTAAACAGTAAGTAAAACCAGCATTAATGTCTATTTTCTAAATTGTAATGCATAACGAATATAGTGTGCTTAGAACAACTACTGTAGCAGATAGACTATAACTCTTTCAGTATCATTTATCTTACAGAGATCTGGCTTCAGATGTTTTAGAATCATTTTGTTATGATGAAACACATAAAAACAAAGTACTATAGCTTTACAAAGTACAAAAACAATATACAGCAATATTTCGACCAAAAAACCTTTATCAAGCAAACATAAGCAAAGACATTTTGAGTTCTTGGATGGCAGATCTAACATATACATTTAGACAATAAATCCCTAACAGCTCTAAAATTAAATGTCTCCACTAAGCATAAATGGAGAGGACACTTCATCCTTGCTTTTAACTAGGACACAACATGAAAAGCAACAGCCACATGAGACTTAAGGATGATCTAAAAGGCAAGAGAGACAAGCCCAAACTCAGAAGTTGACTCAGTAAAACACTTGCCAATTGACCATCTGTAATGACAAAAAAGGCCTTCCATATATTATAATTTATTGTTCAAAGTCAGAAATATAATAAATATAAATTTATTTTGCAGTTGCTGGCTGACTACAGAGAAATATTTTATTTGGAGTTTTGTAGGCCCTGCTCTTGCTGTCATGCTGGTAGGTTGACTTGTGTTGGTGTTTAGTGTTTGTTTATATTATCTAACTGGACTCATGAATAAGATTCATCAGTCCTCGTCACGCTCAAAGGGTACATAAAGCAAAGATTTTAAAATTTGACTTAATTCATTCTTTCTGTATCTTTATGTAAGTTTTGTTGTTTTTGTCACTATTTAGGGCCCCATTTCCATTCTTTCTTTGTCATCCTTTTACAACATGTAAGAGGAGATAGTGGTTCTATTCCTTGCTGCCCTGCAAGCCATCTTGGGACATGAACTCGATTATGTAAAAATAATTTAGAAAGGAAAGATTTGGGGTGGCTCATTTAAAATATTTTGGATATAATGTTCGACCTGTTCATTTCTTAACCAGCTGCATTATATAGGTTATATGGGACAATATCACATCTGTCAACTTTACTTCCAGTGTTAGTCTGGTAAAGAGTTGAGACGGTAAGAGTTGGGCTTGGTCAAGAAAGCTGTTTACAATCAGAAAACTCACTTTAACTGCAGCTGCCAGGTCATTGACAATTCTAAAAACTGAGATTCTGAATAAGACATTATTTATGATTCTTTAATGTTTAGTTTGTTAAAGAATTATGTGTATGTACTTCTTACAGATCAACATTGTTATGCTGAGCATTGCTATCTCTGTTATGTGTCGTCATTCCAACATGTCTGCCACTATGAGAGATAGGACCAAAACCACTAAGTTTAGGTAAGTCCATAATGAGATATGTACATTTCTTCAACATATATAACAAAATGTAGTCCCATACGTTGCTGATGTATAACCTTATTCTGGCTGAAAAAAATGTGTCTAGTTAAGTGAGATATATGCAAGAGGTTTTACTCTTTGTATCATATTAATTGTATAAATAGTGTCTAATGATTAATGGTGAGAGGCTAATGTAAGCTTGTTGATAGTCTGGTTTATAATGTAATTACCTCAAGTAATCTGATTTATAATGACCTGAGGTAATCTATTTTATAATGTAAATGACTCTAGGTAACCTCATTATAATGAACTAAGGTAACCCCATTTATAATGACTCAATATAACCTCATTTATAATGATCTAAGGTAACTATTTATAATTACTCAAGGAAACCCTCAATTATAATGACTCAAGGTAACTTATTTATAATGACTCAAGTAACTATTTATAATGACAGTAACATCAATTATAATGACTCAAGGTAACCTTATTTATAATGACTCAAGGTAACATCAATTATAATTACTCGGTAACCTTTTAATGATAAGGTAACATCAATTATAATGATTCAGTAACTCAATTATAATGACTGGATGGAATCTAATTTATAGTGTCCTAAGGTAATCTCATTTGCAATGACCTGTGATAATCTGTTTGATTGTGCACTGAGGTAATCTTATTTACAGTGCACTGAGGTAATCTTATTTATAATGCCCTGAGGTAATATTATTTACAGTGTCATGGTGTAATCTCATTTACAATAACCTGAGTGAATGCAGTTTAAATAAATGGAAATAGCTTTAGACTAAATCAAGAAAAAGAAATATTATAAAAACCAACATATTAACTAATAGGCCTTCATTCAGGCTGCAACAAAACAAACAAGACAGTAAGTTTAATTCTAAAATAAAAGATTTGTCACAAAACCATCAGAGATATATTCAGACATATATTGCTAAATCTGTGTTCACCAAGGCAATCATTTATTTCAAAACATACATATTAACTAGTGTCTCACAAGGTCTATGTAATTTAACAGTTAATAATTTTCTTGTTTGTTTCTACCATCCTGGTTAACTTATATTTTTCTACCATCCTGGTTAACTTATTTTTTTCTACCATCCTGGTTAACTTATATTTTTTCTACCATCCTGGTTAACTTATATTTTTCTACCATCCTGGTTAACTTATATTTTTCTACCATCCTGGTTAACTTATATTTTTCTACCATCCTGGTTAACTTATTTTTTGCTACCATCCTGGTTAACTTATTTTGTTTTAGTACAATCCTGTTGTGTTCTTTATTTCTATACCCTATGACTTAGCAGCTCTTCTTTTGAAACATAATCAATCAAGTTTAAGTAGATGTGCAGATCAGTGGTAGAGAATAGACAATCTCTCATCTTGCTAAATCTTGTGAGTTGTCAGTCACATCCACCAAGTTTCCAGGATTTTTGTCAGCAGTCACAGCTTGAAGACTAAACAGTACCAAATAATTTTACAGTACATGGTCAGAAAGTCATTGTCACTGTACTTTTGTCAGATATATTTTCTGGACTGGCTTTCCTTTTTCACCTTTCAACTCCCAGCGGAGCACAGGTCTTCAACAAACTTTTTCCAATCCTTCCTCTCCCTTGACATCCCTTCCAATTCTTTCTACATCTTGTCTATCTTTTAAATATCAGTATCTAGATAGTTTGGGATAGCTATAGACTGGATCATGCGCAAATGCACCCAAGATGATCAACTAGGCATCAAATGGCTTAATAACAGAGACTATTTGATCTTGACTTTGCCGATGATGTGGCCATATTGAATTCAACCACACAAGCAACCCACAAACTGACAGAGCAATCTTTGCACACTTGCAGAACAGGTTGGTCTCCAGATTAATTCTGCCAAGACCAAAATTATGGACCTCACGAACTCGACAGACAACATCGTAATAAATGGCCAAACACTGGAGAAAGTTGAACATTTTACATATTTGGGTAGTAAAGTGTCAAACAACGGAGACACGATGAAAGAAATAAACTCTCGTATTGCTATAGCAGCTAGTGCCTTCACTAAATTAACGAATATCTGGCAATCTCAAGACCTTAGTATATGCACAAAAGTTAAATTATTTAGGTCATGTGTGATTCCTGTACTGACCTACGGTTGTGAAAGTTGGAAATCAACAAAAAAATTGATAAGAAACTGGACAGCTTTGAGAATAAATGTCTACGAAAATTATTAAAAGTAAAATGGAGTGATTTCGTTTCTAACAACACAGTGAGATATAGAACACACCAACAACCCGTATCAAATATTATAAGGAAGCGAAGGTGGAAATATTTAGGTCATGTTCTTAGATCAGCGAAAGAGACTAAATCGACAGGTCCTTATGTGGTCACCAGTTGGGAAAAGAAAACGTGGAAGACCAAAGACCACTCTTGAAGAACCATCCAACAAGAAAGTAAACTATTGGGATGTAAAACCATACAAGATCTCCAACTGCTAGCAAAGAACCGTATCACATGGAGATCTAAAACCTCTGCCCTATGTGCCACCTTTGGCTCGAAAGGAATAAACTAACTAACTATCTAGATAGTAGGTCTTCTCAATGTGTGTCCTATCCACCTAGCGTCTCTTCCTTAGCTCTTTTCCCATTATCTGCTTTGTTCTTTCTCAAAGTTCATCGTTCGTAATCTTACCATACCATCTCAGCACCTCTCATCATCATCATCAGGTGCATGCCGGCTGGCATAGGCGATCATGGATCTCCACATATCTCTGTCTCTGGTGTTTGCTTTCATCTCAGAAGTTGATGCTCTTCCGTGACATGACATCAGGCTATCCAAAATCTCTCTTTTATCTTCCTGTGTCTTGTCTTCCCTTGATATTACCAGTTGTTACAATGCATTCTAAACCTCCCTTTCTAATCACATGCCCGAAAAATGATGATTGCCTCTTTCTTATATTGATAATAGCTTTCTCTGTGTCTTGACCCCATTCAACACCTCTACATTAATCATTTTAGCAGTCCATAGGATTCTCATCATTCTTCTGTAAAACTATATCTCTGTGGCCCTCAGAGATTGTTCTTTTCTATTCTACGTAAATATGGCTGGCTTTTACCTGGTACCTTAGTCTTAAATGCACAAATTGTGTTTTTTATTAATCTTAGTTGTCAACTTGTTTTCTAATGTTTAAAGAAATGTATGTATTTTCATGACGTTTAACCACACAATTGATAATTAACCAAATGCAGCATCACAGAAAGTCTCAGCAGTATGGAGACTATTGCTCCTCCAAAGTTACGTTTCCCAGATCTACCGTAAGAACTCTTGGTCATTTTTGTTGGCTTTTTTTAGTCAATGTTTTTTAGACTTCTGAGCATTGACATGAACAAATCAGTGATAATTATTGTCTTGTTTTATTTTGCTATTAACATTTCAATGATATTATAATGTTGTTAGCATGTCAAGTGTTTTCAGATTATGTTTTGAGAAAGAATGTAACAATAGAAATGTTTTTTTTTTTTTTTTTATGGGCCGTCCCAGATGTGCCATACCAGGTGGACCCTCAATGGAACGTGAAACGTTTATAAAACTATCAAGCCCCATCAATCCTTCGATCGATGGCACTCCTAGTTTTGTACAAGGATAGCCATGTGGCTTAATGAAGGCTTCCAACCTTCAGCTTCGATCAAAAGGGCACTAGTTCCGTAACACAAGCTGATATCTTTGTAAACCCATATAATGAGCCACGTGACAGATATCAAGCGATACAGATACTACACTTTGATCTTAGCCAAAGGGCAGAGGAGCGATCGAGGTTTCTCCTGTGCACAAACGATCAAAAGATTTAATCGTTTGTGCAGAGAAACCAGAGAAATGTTTATTGGCACAAAAAGATGAAAATTAACATCTAAAAAAAATAGTAATTTTGCAAGAAAACTCATTTATAAATATGAGTAGGTTCATCAATCAAAATTGAGCTGGTATAATCAGTCACTGGACACTGTTGGAGATATTGCAAAAGAGACCAGAGCATTTATGGACATGTCCAGAGTGCAATGAAGATATTAATAACTGAAACTTCTTTACAACTGAACTACTTATGATAAAATTAACTCTTTCCCTGTCGAGTTATTTCCTCAATTTTTAAACAGTTACAAGGAGGTAAAAAAACAAAAAAGCAATCCAACTATTCATCAATAAATAAACATATATATATTATTATATACTAAATTGAAGAAAACTGGACAACCTAATAGAATAACAAGATTAACAAATAGTAGAAGTAAAACAGTAGAAGTAAAACTAGAAAGATTTCTTACAAGGGAAGCAACTCTATGGCGCAGTGTGCAGCTAATAGTGTTCAACAGACTTCCACTGTGGCGCAGTGTGCTGCGAAAAGCATGGAAAGAGTTCATCTGTACCGCTCATTTCACTAAAATTATGTCCACCAACAAAGCAACATCTCGACCCAAAATTACCATTAATAATGAAGACATTGAGAACATCACAGATTTGGAATATCTTTGCTCTATAATTACCAACAATGGAGATTGTATGAAAGAAGTTAGAAGAAGACTAGCTATGGCTTTCCAGAGGGTTGCCAGCATGAAGAAACTATGGCATGACACAAGCAAAAAAATAAAAGTAAGACTTCTGAGCACATGCATATCTCCTGTGGCAACATATGGATGTGAATCGTGGACCATAACACAAACATTTTTTTTTAAATTTGAAGCTTTTGAAACAAAATGCTATAGAAAAGTTCTTAGAATATCCTGGACAGAGAATAGAAGAAACAAAGACATCCTACAAGACCTGAATATCAAGGAACACTGCCTCATAAATAACATCCCGGAAGATGAAATATTTTGCCACATTAAACGCCACAGTGGTCTGGAGAGAAAGGTAATTGAAGGCATGGTTCCTGGAAAATGAGGCAGGGATGACCAAGATGAAGGTGGCAGCAGGACATCAAAGAAACCTTGAATATGATGCTGGAAGAGGCAGGAGAACTTGCAAGAGACAGAGAACTTTTCAGTCAGACTGTAATGAATGCGACGTTCTGCAAGGGATATGCTACTACTTGAGCTCATTTTATTGGTAATCAGAGGCTAAAAATAATGTGAACATTTTCTTTGTACAAGAAGAGAGTAGAACTGCTAGAAAATGATGTATACGCAATAGTCAATATTTTCATAATTTGTGCTATATTTTGAGTTTTGATATATTTTGTTGCTTGCCTGCCTAAACAATATCCTTGTGCTATCTACATTTCCGCTCCTTCCCCTTCCTCCCAGACACACATAACTTCCATTCAGTTCTACAAACATGTCAAACAGAGCTTGAAGTTATCCATATATTGGCACATGGAGAATGTATTGTAATGAGAATGGGCTTTCTTATATGTTTATATTTATGATGACTAATACAAAATCATACATGGATGGATAAACTCCATGCTCATGGTCACCAAGAGATAGATGGAGAGAAGATATTGCTTTGTTTGTTGTCTATATTTGACCTGATGACTGACTAATACATGATCATACATGGACATCTCATGGTCACCAAGAGATAGAGAGAGAAAAATATTGCTTTGTTTGTTTATATTTGGCAATCTTCATAAACTGATTTTTTTAATACCAAAAAAATGAATGTGTTCAATTGAGGGCCAGTATAAGACATTATGTTTTTGGGTGCCACATTGATAAATACATAAAATAAAAATAAAATAACATAAACAGGGGGTGGAAGATTTTCAGGAATATTGACAGCATTTGTTAAGTCACCTTCTTTTTGGTTGCTATTTATAATTGTGTTAATTGCTAAGTCTATTTTTGTTGCAGGAAGCTCTGTATTTGCATGTTTTATGTGTGCCTATGATTTTTGCTTTAACATAATTTATATTAATGCAGGAATTTTCCATTAAAATACATATCACATGGAGAAACTATGTTCCACCAATGCCATTTATGATAGTAGAATAAAGTTACATTAACATATATACTACCAAGTGCCATAGCCTATGCTCGTTTTTCTGTCCACATTGGTCATGTACTGCAGACTGTGCAATGATTAGCTTCATTGTCAGGTTAGCTCTAAATTTACCATAGTGCATTATGATTATTACTGGTTATTAATGTATTCTTTTTCATTCTGTTAGCTTGTGATAAGAGTACATTCATTTATCTAGAACAATTACATGTCATTTGTTAAAGGCTAGGCAAACTACAGTTTAATTTGTACATACACCTTAACTTAAATATCTCCCATAGCCCTTTTAGATGTTAGGATATGAAGTGCCTATAATTTCATATTTCTGGGCAACAGTTGCTGGAGATAGGACGGCTGATGCCTTTCCTCACCCCTGAGATGTTGAGTGTGGGACTGAACCTCCCATATAAATTAACTGGAGCGAGTTCGAGAATTAGGCGTTAAGTGTGGACATGCCAGACAGTGTCGTCTTCGTGGTAGAGAAAGAAGATATAGTAATCAACTTCTCATGGGTACAGTGAGCAAATGGACTTTAGGATGGCTGCTGCAGCGGAGGACAGAACATGCATGGGAATGCCCAATGTGCCGTGACATCGATCGCATAACATAACATAACATAAATTATGTTTGGTTTGATAAGCTCTATGCATTACACTTAATTCATCCCATACACATACAGAGTGAAGAACATAAACTCATTTTGCAATAATGTGCTTTTTAATGTTGTAGTCAATGTGTTATCAAAGATAAATATCTAAAAACAGCATGAAAAGAGACTGATAGGAAAACTAGGTTAGAATATTAAGAGTATGCATATTCCCAGTGGTAACATATTGGTGTGAAGCATGGACATTTAACAAGACAGTGGAAAATGTGTTTTTGAATATAAATGTTACAGAAGATTACTCTGAATATCATGGACAGAGAAGAGAATAAGGAGATCTATCCAGAAAGAGCTCAAAATCAAAGAAAACTGACTGATGCTACAAATAAGAATGAAATAATTGTAATATTTTGGACATATAAAAAATACACAAAGGGCTGAAGAAAATCATTATGGAAGGAGGCATCCTAATAAATAGGAAGACCATAGTGAAGATGGATTCAAGATTAACTAAAGACTTGAGCATGATGGTTGCAGAGATGGGACATCTGGTCTATGAGAGAGAGAAATTCAGGATGAATTGTTAGAGTGTCAAAGTTCTGCTTAGAACAAGCTATTTGATGATGAGTCAATGTTTTAAGTAGGTATGCATCAACAGAACAAAAAATAATTAATGGACTGTTCACAATCAACAGGGATATGGTCATTAGCTTCTTTATCTATGTCAGCTTCTATTTCAAGTGCAAGTAACAGCACATAACCTCTATTGTCTGAAATCATACGTATGCTTTATTTTCCTGTTTACCTGTTTGTCTGTGATGGTTTGTAATTGGGGGCACACTTTTTCACAGAAGTTGACTTGATCAGTATGTATTTCTTTATCACTTTGGATTGTTTTTACTAAGGGTATGGATCTGCTGGTACCCTTTTCAGCACTGTCAGTTATCTAATTAACTCTTTCTATATGCCGTTATTTCCTCAGTTTTACACAGTTCAAGGAAGCCAAAAAAGCATTTTTTAAAATTGTAACTACTCATTAATAAATAAATATATATATCTTATTATATACTAATTTGGAGACAACTGGACAATCTATTAGAATAACAAAGTTAAAAATTAGTAGAAGTAAAAATAGTAGAAGCAAAACTAGAAAGACTTGAATAAGGAAAATAACTTGAATGGTGCAGTGTACGAATGAAAAGGTAAAATAGACCTCCCGTTCGAAGCAATGGCAAACTACTGAACGTATAGTGGTGCCTGAAAATCACGACTCGTTACTGTGGTTGATGGCTACGTCCTTATGATATGCCACGATTTTCATTTTCAGGAATGGCATTCAGCGGAATACCCTGTGGCGCAGTATGCAGCAATTGGCGTGGAAGAAGTTAAGATCCTCAGTGGCTAGAGCACACTGGCTTCCTTGACTGCTGGTCTCTGAATTGTTTTGTTACGCTAACATCTCTCTGGTTTGCCCAGCCTCAGTGCCAGAACAGCTTTGAAAAGTAAAGATTAAACAAGAAAACATGCATACAGTAGAAGAGATAGAGAATAAAATAGAAATGAACGTAGTAGATGGACTGGACAGAAATGGTTTAGAAGAAAGACATAAAAGTGCCCGCAAGTAACTTATCTCACAGCTTGTTTTTCTCTGCGCCTCAGCAGTATGATGATTCTCAGCTATGCAACTTACCCTTGTGCTGTTGCAGCTCCACATCTGGCAATATTGCACAAGGGATTCCCAGCACATGGTGTCTATTTCAAAGAAATATGATATAATAAAATAATGGGAATAATACTCGTAAAACTAGGATATTTCTAGTGATGGCAATAAAAGTAAAATTTCAATTAATATTTAAAGTGACGACAACGTGAAGTAATATTTCCTTAAATCACTTATTACAGATATATGTGTATAGAATTTAGTGTACATCAACCCGTTTGCTTAGTTTCAGAATTCTTTTATGGTTTCAGGGGTGGCTTATTGTTTCAGGGGTGATTTGTTTGTTTCGAGGTGAATTTTTTCCAAGACATTCCTTTGAATATTTATGTAACATGAAACTTGTTTGTTCTTTTATAGTGCCTGGTTGAAAGGAGCCATTGTCCTTGTTGTTCTGCTTGGTCTAACTTGGCTTTTAGGAGTGCTGTACTTGAATGAGGAATCTGTGGTCATTGCCTATTTCTTCACTGTTCTCAACAGTCTTCAAGGATTGTTTATTTTTGTCTTCCACTGTTTGAAAAATGAAAAGGTTAGTAGTTATTCATTTGATTTATTCAGTTCTCTGTAATTCAACACCAGAAAAGACAGAGTCACAACATCAGCATAAGAAAGAAAGTTGGCACAAAACCGTGCTTGAATTACATAGAGAAACAAAGAATGAAGTGGTTTGGCCACTTAATAAGAATGCATCCAAACTCCACAGTATACAGAGTCTTCTACAACAGAACATTTGGAAAGAAGGCAAGAGGAAGACCACGGAAAAGATGATTAGATGGCGTAGCAGAATCCTGTGAAAGAGAAAAAAATAACAATCACAAAAGCCACCAGAACAGCGCAAGACAAAAACAGAAAACCACGAAACTGGGCAACAACACGGTAGCATTGTGACAACAAAAGAAGAAGTTCTCTGTAAAGTCATGTTTCAAGTTTACAGAAGGAAACATCAACACACTACATTCATGTGCTTCCTGACACTGTCTTCTCTAATGTTTCATTATTTATGTGTATATAGATGTCCTGTTCTTAACCACAGGTCTATGTTTGTTTTTAGCAGTTTGTTTTTGGTTTCTGTAACAATCTCCTTTTTTAAATGGATGGGTAGTTGGCACATCACACAACCCTCAACCTAAAGGACCATGAGGACACATTTAGTCTGACCTCTCTCCTTTGACCTATCCAACTTGGGTAACCCTGCTGGCATAGCTCTTTGAGTCATTGAGGTACACAAGCTCCCCCACTCACTACTACAAGGTAATGGCCTCATGGAGATATAACTGTGTGAGATATAACCTATGTTATATATATAAAGTTGTATGATAGAGTTGTGGTAGATATTATATAAAGTTGTATGAGAAAGATGTTACATGTATCATTTACAATTATATACATGGTGTGCAACATGTGACATGTAATACATGATGAAATTGGTATTACATCGGGGACCCATGCTGGTGCTACGTAGTTTGTGCTGATATCATCATGTAGAAGAAAGAGATCGAACCACTAATAATTATTCGCAAAGTGTAATAATGATATCCAGTCATTTAACAGTAGGCCCTATGATAGAAGTGTAACACATATTTAATCAAAGATGTATGAGAGAGAAGAGTATTATACAAAGTTATACAGGGTGTTCAACTTAAAAGCAGCCTGTGAATAGAGCTAATCTGGCATATATGTATGGAAATAAGAAGGTTCAGTTATGACGTAGTATAGGTCAAGGTTGTGTGACGGTGTGTAATTGTAGTGCAGGAAGGGGCCATGAACAAATGTGACGTAGGGCGAGCTAGTCAGAACCAGTTTAAATAGTAAATAAACACAACTCAATTTGTACCTGGCAACTTTTGAATTGTCAATGGGGCTGCTTTTAAGTTGAACACCCTGTATAAGAAAGGAATAGGACATATTTTATACAATCTAAAATATGAACGAGAAGTGATAATACAATCCTAAGTAGGAAAAGTGTACAACCATATTCATTGTATTATAACTCAGGTTCTTTCATATCTAATCACCTCAAATCTTTTAGCTTCTGGGAATTGCAATCATATTCGGGAGTATTTCTACATTACATACAATTTTCTACTGTTGGTATGTGTGATATAGTGAACTAAAAGTGAAACACAAAACGTTTCACAAAGCACAAGTACTTTTGACCAAATGGTCTTTATAAAAAAAAGAAGACAATGGCTCAATATGAAAAACATCATAGACAAAATGAAAAAGCAGTAATTTCATAGGTCTTCTTCTTTTCTCTTATCCTATTTTGTCTCAGAGCGTCAGGATAAGAAAAGACTTCCAGAACTGGCTTTTGTGTGCACTTTATGAATAGTGTTTTTCACCGCCTTTGTTTCAGTTTCAGTTTGGAATATCTTCATTGCACTCTGGACATGCCCATAGGTGCTCTGATCTCCTTCGCAATATCTCCAACAACGTCCAGTGACTGAATGTACCAGTTCTATTTTGATTGATCAGCCTACTCGTATACCTGTTGTACCATTCTTTTCTTGCCACACCAATCTTCAAACCCAGTTCTCTCAATCTAGTAGTTGAGCGTAGATTGGTTTAGTTGAAGGTATTCTCTGCGGCCAGCTCTATAGGACGTTCATGATCTCAGCTCTGTCCATTGGCTGGCCCTCTGATATAGCGGCAGAGCCAGCCAGCCTGTCTGCTCTCTCATTACCAACGACACCCATGTGCCCCGTAACAAAGACAAGTTTAATTCTGCAAATTGTTGACGCCTACAGTGATTCAGTCCATTGCCTCTGTTATTATTTAGATACACCTTTTGCATGGACAGCCTTTTAATTTGCTATCACTATATTAAGTCTTTGCTCTTGGGTGCAACATCTGGTAATTATATATAGTGAACCAATTTATGTTGGTATGTGATATGTGACTAAAGTGAAACCAAACTTATAATACACAAACTTTTCCAAATGGTCTTATAAAAGGACAATGGCTCTTTTTTTGAATAGTAAGCAGTAAATTCCATAGACTCTTCTTCTCTTATCCTATGTTTCTCTATCTTCAGTCAGGATAAGATGAGACTTCGAAGGATATTTGTTGCACAGACTGTGTTTTACATGCCTGTTTTATTGAGGTCACCTATGACAGTTTGCTTTAAATGTAGGTGATCCATTTGTCCTAAATTTAGTTAGTTAGTTATAAACAGGTTACTGCCATGCATGTCAAAGGCACTGAGGAGGGGCCAGGAGGTTTTAAAATCTCATGTGTGTGGGTTCAATTGCTACGTCAGTTGGAGATCTTGATGGTTTTTCGACATCCCAATAGCTACTTTCTTGTTGGATGGTTTTTGATAGTGGCTGGACCCTTCAATGTTTTCTTCTTCCAACTAATGACCCACTATTTCTGGACTTTATTCTAACGTCTCTTTGTACTCTAACATCTCTAAGAACTTGACCTAAATATTTCCAATCCTTTCCCCAGTTTCACTGATAAAAATTTTGATAAGACTGGGTTGTTGTGTGTTAGTGATCTGTCATGTTTGCATTTCAAAAATTGCCATTTTCTAATCTCTAGATAATGTAAATAATCAACTGTAATAGTGAAGCAGCAAGACATGTTTTGTTTTATTACACGTGTCCATTTTGCCAGGTTCAAAAGGAATACAGGAAGGTTGCCCGCCGCACAGCATGGCTGCCTAAATGCATCCGGGTAAACTATGGTGGATATACTGGAGTGGCTTCATCCTCACCAATTGGTTCATCTGGTTCTGGAAATGTAAATAGAGAATTTATTTTGTTTTGCTTTTTTGTTTATTAGACTGACCTGTAGTTCTTATGTTCACTCAGAGACAATAGTTTGTGATACACAGTTGTTTTCATAGTGGTTTACAAGATGCTATGTATTCCTTATGAGCATGCAACTAATGATTTACAGCTATATAATTGGTTCTGTGTATGACTTAGATTATGAGCACAACTGTAAAACTATGATCAACATTTTGAACTTACATGAGAAATAAGCAAAATATGAAGTATGAAAGATTTACAAAGTACAGGAATAGACAGATATATTTCACCAAAATGTCTTTAGGAAACACAAGACTAAAAAATATGCAAATAAAATTAATTAACGAAAGAGCACAATATGACAAATGATGACAAAGAGTACCAGATATTGTCATTCTCTCCAAAATAACAAAGAGTTATTAAACTTGACAGTTTAACAATCATACTATGAGAAACCTACAACACTAACTAAACTGCAAAAAAAAATCTAGTCAAATGGGGTGTAGCTAGACAAAACTTTGTCTTTCCTGTTGTTGAAACAGTAGGGTAGAGAAAAGGGGGTTTGTGCAAAATGGACAAGGCACATTTCCCATATCAGTTGTCGAGGTTAGGCATAAATGGAGAGGGAAAAATGGATAAGCTGAAAGGCAAAGAGACAAGCACAAACTCAGAAGCTGTCACAGTAAAACACTTGCCAATTGAGCGTCTGTAGAGATTATTGGTTATTGGTTACTAAACTGACGTCATTGCACTCCGGGCAAACCCATAGGTGCTCAGTCTCCCCCAACAGATATCGAAGAGTATGCATACTGATGGTTCCTGTGGCTCGCTGATTAAACACACCTCTCACTCTGCCTCTCAGGCATCCAGTTCGACTTGAACAAAGGGTAATTCCAAACTGCTTAAATCGCTGATCGATTCAACATCGATTTTAGTGTCCTCATCCAACAGAGAGTCTCGAAGAGACCGAAGAACATCCCCTTATCCATCAACTCCCCAACAATCGATGCTGTTGATGCAAGCCTGTCCGCTCTCTCATTACCGTAAACACCCGCATGCCCAGGACAGTATATCCACGTAAGCCGCTGGAGGTTAGAAACTCTATAGACGACATCCACTCATACGAAACCTGCCCTTCTGGATCTTGTGAAGCATCGACTGAGAGTCAGATACAACAACTGCCCCAGTAAATGAAGTCCCAGAAATTCAATGGAGGGCAGCAGTAACGCCTCAACCTCCATCCTCATACTAGAAGTAGTTGTCCTGTATGCCCCACTTCGCTCTGCAACAACCCTACCATGCGCATTAGCCAAGAAACCCCAGCCGGATTTCTCACCACTTTGAACCGACCCATCGGTATATACAACAACATCATCATCCCTTGCATTATCTTCTATCAGCTGCTTAACTGCGAGATCAGCCTTCATGTTGCCCCAATCTCTACATTCTCTTCCAAGAGTAATGATAACGTTGAGATAGTTGGTCATGCTACCATCTGTTGGGATCCATTCATGTCTGTAGAGATTAAAAAGGCCAAATAGACAAGAGCATTATACTGGGTCAAAGAATAGTAAACCAACATAGAACTAATGTCGTTAGTTGCCACACGCTGAGAGACACACTGAGAAGGAGATGTGAACACTTTTTGCTAATTAGTTTGATGTGCAGTAATGATGATCTAACAGCTAAACTAAACCATGAGAAAATGTACTATTTTTGGCAATTCTTGAAACTTAGATTTTCTTGGGCCTGTGTTCAAGTTGAGCATGCAAAATAAGACCCCATGACGGTTCCTGACTATAAAATTAAGCTGGAAAGCTGCTGCCCAGTAAAAAAATCAATCAATTTCAACCCAACTTCTACCAATTTTCACCATCCTCAATATTAAATCAGAGACCTTCACTGCTGCTAGAAGTTTATTCAATAAAGTGAAGTATGATGTCAGTCAATTAATCAAGACAATGAAATTTGTCTTTTCTAGATTAGGGGATAGTTTTCATGAAATCATGTGTACGTTTTTGGTTTTTTTAATACAGTAATGAGACAGGGTCTGATTGTAGAGAGAAGTGTATATAAGAAATGACATCATATAACCCTTAAATGTTTGGTTACTACAGCATAAATATAAATCAGTATGGGATAGAAAACTGATACATCAGACTTTTAATGACTAATTGTACAGACATCTTAAAGGTCTATCTAACAAGATAACATTTACAAGGAGCGTGTGTTTGGTGTTGTTTGATATCACTTCTAATTTATCATGTTCTGTATCTTCTAGTATCTTTCTAAACTGTTTGGACAACGGAACAGAAATTCTGCAGTCTCCACAAACAGTTCAGCTAAGCCATTCTTGAGTAACAGTAAGTTATGATTTTGTTGTTGTTCAAGAAAGCAATTAACAAAACAGTTCAAATTTGACTTTTTTGTGCCTTGCAGCATTTTTACTATATGATGACTTATCAACAGAAGTTTATAATATTTTATGTCTAGTCGAAGCAATGTTACATTATCCCTTTCTTGTGACCAGCATCAGAATGTATTCTTCCAGCATGGACTATATAAACATACTAGACAATATGAACTGGATTTTCTTACCCATGTATCAGAGTAGTAGGGTTTTTCAGATGATAGTGACTTGTTAAGTAAAAACAACCACATTATGCAAAGGAAAACATACAACTTATCCATAGCATGAAAAGTTGGATTGCAGATAATCTATAAAAAAAACAAATATAAAGAAGGTACCTATGACAAGTAATGCAGATATCATGAAGGAATCCAAAATGATAAATATAACAAAGCCGTCAGAGAAAGTACTTTTTTAAACACCCAGGGCAGGCATTGGTCAATGAGAGTTCCACAGAGAGTGACATTGTTATCCACATGGATGGATCAGTTGTTTGTCTGTTGTGTAGCGCATGGACTTTCACAGTTCAGTGCAAAAAGAGAATTGTTATGCAAGAGTGGGATACTTTGCTGCTACTTTAGCTATGATCACAAGTACAGGGTGTTCAAGATAAAAGTAGCCTGTCAAGGGAACCATTCTGGCATATATTTATGAAAATGAGAAGGTTAAATTATGATGTAGTATAGGTCAAGTACACAAGTCTTTTTTGTGATGTGTGTGTAATTATGGTGCGGAAAGGGGCGATGAACAAATGTGACAAAAGGACGAGCTAGTCAGAACCGGTTTAAATAGTAAATGGGGATCGCGAGAGAGAAAAATAGTAAATGGACAAAGCGCAATGTGTAACGAGCAACATTTGATTTGTCAATCTGGCTACTTTTATCTTTAACACCTTGTAGCATGACTATGGAAGTTAGTATATATATATATTGTACAAGTCAACTATGGAAGTTATACATTTTACTAAGATGATGATCTGGCTGGAGACACAGAGGGCCACATATATCTGCATTCTTAGTGTCACAGTGACCATGCTAAGGAAAGTCTGGCCAGGTTGTGTGCAAAGACAGTGACTGGTATCTGTGTTGATGGGACTGCAAAGAGTCACCTTCTTTTTCATATATAGGACATCCCAATAACAGTGTGATGACAACTGAAGAAGAGAATGCATACTATCTCTGTAGTTTAGCTGGATTTTATAATGAAAATAATGTAAATAAGAAAGGAACCAGTTTTCATACCATTTGGTTTATTAGTAAATACAGTGTCAGACCCATCATTTATTTTTGCCAGTAACAAATGATGGGTGATGTGGTCAATATCATGCCAGTTGCCTCTACTTCTCAGTGCTTTTCTGGTTCCAGATTATAGTCATTTGTGGTTGGAACAATTCTGTCATAATGGAAATAATTTGTTTAAATTTTCAGATGCTCATAGAAATGGTACAGAAAATTCTACAAGCAAAGATTCCAGCAATACCCCTTCTTCACTCAATGGCTACGTGTATAATCCAAGCTACAGCAATAGTGGTAATAGCAGTGGAAAACCTCCATTGAGCAATAATGGTGTTGGAGTAGATGGGGCAGAGAGAGATCAAGATCCTTTAGCTAACAACTATGAGAGAGTGAAGGAAATGGCTTTGGATCTTTCTGAATATGTGGACTGCTCAGTAGTTGATTCAGAATATGTCTCAGAGTACTGCAAGCATAATATGCAGGTAATATTTTGTACAAGCTATACATAACCAGGATGTGTGTGCTCCATATATATTTATTTAATAACGGTGTGTCTGAAAAATGCTGTCTTGGCAAAATACTATGAACTATTTTAAATAAAATTCAAAAAATATATTTACTATCAACAAAATTATATAAGAAACCATTACTTGTACTATAGAGTTTGTGCACCTCTGCTGAGATCTTCCTGTGTAAGAAAAAGATAAAAGCACACATGGTTATTCACCAAAGTGCAATTATGATGGCGATATCAATCAATTAAATGACTCCTAGTATTTTTAGCTTTACTTCATTCTTATCTCTCCATCATTTTCTTGATCTGCATTATGGACTTTTCCCCATCTTTTTAGTAAATGCATTTTTAGGATGTCTGTTCTCTGCCATTATTTCAATATACTCTAGCTATCGTATTCCATTATCCTGCGTGATGTTGGTAATTAATGTTGGTTTAAACAAATTATACATCTCCTTATTGTTTCTCATTCTCCATTATTATAATATAATTATTAGAATGAATAATATTCATTTGATTTATACTCTTTATGTTTTTCGGAATGTTTCTTCTAGCTAAATGTTTTGAAAGTAATCTTGTGATTCATTGTTATAATTTCAGATTAGCAGAGAAGACTATAGGTACTCCACTGGTTCTGAGGACAGTGATAGTAAAAAACCTGTCATCCCTTACAGTGATGTGCAGGCAGACAACCTATCCACACTGTCTCTGGCCTCAAGTGGTACAGATGTTCTTGATCACTCCGTTGGTGATGATTTGAACACAAATCTAGAAGAGAAACCGAGGAAAGAGACCTTAGATCCTCGTCTGAATCTTCATCAATATATTATTTCTGTAACCGGAAAGAATAGCAACAACAACAACAACATTGATGTTAAAAGTATCAACGAAAAATCAAAACCAGGTAATAATATTAATGCTAGCATGAATAAGCTAAGCAAGCCCATTCCATCCCTTACCAGCATTCCTGAAGTACATACCTCACCACAACACTCCAGTGCGCCAAATCTTCAGTTCAAATTGGATTGTACAGACAAAAGGTCCCAATCTTCATCAGTCAACTCACCAGAGGACAACTACATGACTCAAGACACTTCAGAGCCTGTGTATGAAGAAGTGGGAATAGAACTAGGAAGTCCATCATCAGTCAAGTCCAGCATGCCTAACCTGAGTTTGAATGGACTAACTGTTGACTGTGGAGATAACACAGATTACAGTTATCCCATAATCAAACACTCTTCTGACACTGACATGCATTTTAGTCCCTTCAAGTTTTCAGCAAATCATTGTTGAGAGAAACTTGGACTGTAAATTGTGTGTTTCATCCAGTTTCATTCTATCAGTCTTCAGTTTTAACAATACTTTATTCATCAGGTCCTGGGTGTTGTTGGTTTTTTTCTACACGCACACTTCTACCTCCAGTCATCTTTCATTCAGTCACACACACACACACATATACATATATGAGGTAGTTTTGTAAAGTTCCAGGAATGTGTGTATTGTATAGAAATAAATTCAATACAATTATTTTGAATATTTTTCCTTCAAAGTGGTACTCTTTGACAACTACACACTTTGTAAACATTCATAAAGCTATTGGAGACATTAATTGAATTAATTATTTTGGGCAGCAATCTCAACTGCTTAATCACATTGATGATTAAATATTGTAATCCCTGTTCTTTCAGTGGAGATTCAAAGTCAGTGAACCAGGAAGAAATCAAGTGGAACCAAGTCGGAAGTATATGGAGGTTGTTCTAGAGCAGTAAGATTGTACGTTGCAAGATACTGCATCACTAGTATGGATCAGTGTGATGACACATTGTCAAGCAGCAAAATCCAACTGTTTAGTTTCCATTTTTCTGGGTATTTCACAGAACTGCTTGTGTCACTTGAAATTCTTGCAATTTCTTCATTGCAGTTTCACCTTATACCTTTTTAAACAAGATTACTGTCTCTGAGGGTGACTTCTCAAGTAAAACAACAATATTTACATTTGTATATTGTTCAATCAAAGACCGTACAGAAAGCAATGGCAAACTACTGAACATGTAAGTGGGGCATAGAAAATCAACGACGCGTTTACAGTGGTTGAAGACCACACAAAAGATGGAGTGACGGCATCAAGAACAGCCTTGCAAAAATGAGTATCAGCTTACAAAGTGCCTTAAGACAAGCACACACAAAATCACTACGTTTCCACCCTAATACTTCTATAAAGAAGTAAATGGTGTAAGAGAAGAAGAAGATGGTTAAGTCCTGTGAAGGATATGCCACAATTTTCATGTCAATCAAAGACATTTTTTACTCCAGTGATGCTACATGCATAACATGCAATCAAACCTCTATAACTTTTGTTTAAAAGAAGATGTTGTGTTTACATCAACAAGTTGTTTCATCAAGATGAGACTATCCATTTTTAAAACTATATTCTCAATGATATAATCACTCATTTCAAAATTGGTTGACTATTCCAGGAACTTTATAATTCTACCTGATGTATATATACTATTTACTGATTTTGATAGATTTATAGGACCATCATTATTACACTTTGGTGAGTTACCATATGTGCTCCGATCTTGTTCTTTCACAGGAAGATCTCAGCGGCAGTGCAGGAATTCTGTAGCACTGGCAAGGGTCCCGATGTAATTTAGAAGATGGTGAAGATAGTTTGTAGGTATTTAATTTTTCAATCTTTTCTAGGGAATCGACAGCGACTTTCCAGCCTGAAACTTCTCGATTTTGAACTCTCAAGGGTTCTTTTACTAGCTCAAATTGAACACAGACCTACGTTTTATCATCAGTCTCTGATAGGACTAGGAACTTGATCACACCTACACTGAGATCAGGATCTCTGGAAAAATATCTTGATGGCTCTACAAGAGAGTGAACCGAGTACCTTTGGTACGAGAGGCGAGCACTTATTCTGTACGCCACAGAGACTTCATTTTGGTTTATATATATATATGAATGAAAATCGTGGCATATCCTAAAGGATGTAGCCATCAACCACAGTAAACGAGTCGTTGATTTTCTAGGTACCACTTATACGTCCAGTAGTTTGTCATTGCTTTCTGAGACGGTGAGGTCTATTTTTACCTTTTGTAAAATTCCACAGAAACAATTTGCTTCCAAACTTGCCCACCGTGGGGTTTGAACCAGGTATACTTCGGTTCATGATCGAGCTCACTACCGCTTATATATGTACTGATTTGTATATATTAGAGGTGACACACACACACACACATATATATGCTGCTTATAAGAATTTATCCCAGATATTGCCTCCTTCATAATGAAATCAGTAATGGTATTATCACTTTCCAAGCAGAATGGTTAGTTTCTCAACACTAACACACCAGGTCTATAAATTCCTGTTATTTTATCCATATCATTTTCTCGACAAAATTGTTTAGCATAACCAAAAACATTGACACTGTAATGACATATTTCTTATTATGTGAATGTATTATGTTTATTTTATGTCAATCTCTGAAAATGTTCAATGATATTATTATGAGCATGCAGAACACTACTTGCCAAAATATGCTTAACAAGTGACACCTTATCTAAGTTTCACATCCACCATAGCTTCATTAGGTTGCGGACATTTGTTCTTGACTTGCTCTTCAGGGCAGATATAAATGATCTAAGCAGTTGAAGACAAATGTTGGTGTATTTAATTTGTTGTTAAAATAGAAACTAGTATTGGGTGTCTATGTTTTCATTAAATTGTTGATTGAAAGGTTACTATTTTATTCAAAATTGAACCTGTATAAAGACACAATTATTTGTGGTATGTTTTGCTTTGTTCAATTTCTGTCATTCCTTTCATTAACTTGTTTTATTACTAACTAGCCTGTATAACGGTAGTTATGGTTCATTAAAGACACATAGAAAATTATGTTACTTTCTTGGGGACCAAGACACAGTATTTACATATAATTTTGTCCTTTATATTATTCAAAGAGTTTATTTTAATTGTTGTTGATTTTTACATGTGACTGTCTTCAGTGAAAAATGTGAATATATAAGAATGATTGTTATGTAGTCATTCTTGTTGTTATTATAGGTATATTCTCTGTCTGATAAAACTTGCTGGAGATGATCTAGTGATAGAAAAAGCTGGAGTGAAGTGTAATGATTCTGTTGTAGTCTGTATGTAGTGTGCTGTGAAATTCGTCACTCCTGTTGTGTTGTTTGCTTGATAAAGGCCTTTTGGTAGAAACGTTGTTGTGTATTGTCATTGTTTTTGTATTTTGTAAAACTATAGTACTTTGTTATTACGTGTTACACCATTTGTAACGATTCTCAGAAGTAGCTATATATTACCCTATAATCAATCAAGTACCGTGCCTGCCGGCGTGGCGATCATGTCTCTCCACAACTCTCTTTGCTTGGTGCATGTAATCAGTTCTGACGTCGATCTTTTGTCCAACGATGATGTCACGCCATCCAACATCTTTTCCCTCTATCTTCCACAATCTCTCCTTCCCTGAATTTTACCTGTAGTCACCAAATGTTCTAAACCTTCTCTTCGCATTATATGCCCAAAGAACCTTGATTGTCTGATTCTTATTCTTTTGATAAGGTTTCTTTGTGTGCAGACCCTATAATTGCTGAATTAAATTGGATAATGACTCCATGATGGTATCAACATGTTGCCATTTTTCCTTCTCTAGAATTGAGATTTGGGAGTTGGCATAGCTTCAAGGGCAGTTAGCTAGTTTCATGTTCTAGTGAACACTGTTAATTTTCCTCAATAGTTGATGTTCATGTAAATGTTGCTAAATCCACTGTGTAAGTGCTCTAATAGAAATTGTTTTCACTGACAGGAGGAAGCCACGCACATGCTGAGTTTCCATGTGTGCATTCATTCTTCTTAGAACCAGAGCTGCGAGCTTTCACTCTGTTGACAGCTAATGCCAGTATATAAAGTCTACACATTTTCAGTAACTGAGATAGATTGCCATATATGGTGTTTTGGGTAAATGGACATGTTAAAAGGAGGTCTTACTTGTGACTAGGGCACCCAAACAAGATATGCTAAACTGTTTTGTGTGTTAATTGCAGTGTAGTAGACGAGTTGGATTTAAGGGGGATTGGTAGTGTGGGGATCAAGAAGCTATTTTTGTTGTTTTCACATTAATGTAAAATTTGTATAACCATTTTGAAAGATTACGACTTAAAATAGTAGAAAAAATTAGTAAAAATAAAATTCAAAGCGTTGCTATGGAAACAATACAAAATGGCACTCAAAAACAAAAATTCAAATCCTAAGGCTCTGAATCTAATGAATGTAAATGAATTCTGTTTTCACTCTAAGGTGCGCAATTGTAATATCTAAAATATTACACATGATTTTTAGTATATATTAAATATTTAATTTTTACAAATTTTTGGGTAAAATGCCTCAAAATTCGGTCAAAAAAAGCTGCCTTTGGGTGGTGTGTTTACCCAAAAATTCATTAAAAATGTAATATTTAATATATCCTAAAATCATGTGTAATTTTTTATATATTACAATTGCTCACCTTAGAGTTAAAACAGAATTCATTTATATTCATTACTTTCAGAGCCTTAGGGATTAAAAAATTTTGTTTGGCGACCATTTTTAATTGTTTCTATGGCAATGCGTTGACATATTATTGTTTACTAATTTTTTCTACTCTTTAAGTCATAATATCTCAAAATTGTAATACAAATTCTACATTAATATGAAAGCAACGAAAAAGTTTCAAGACCAGAATCCCCCCTTAATCCTTTTAGGTGGGAGCTGAGCCCAACATGTTCTGTTCTAATTTGGAAGCTGATGCTTTACTCGCTTCATTGCAGCAGATTGATGTTGTCTTCAGATCTTTGTTCTTTCATCTCATTGTGCATGGTCCAGCCATTTGTTCCAGCAGACCATCAGTTCTACCATTCTTCATGGTGCTCAGTTTGCATAGACATTTATTCTCTTCAGTTTATAGTTTGATGACATATAAACACAAAACATAGATTTAGTTACCAGATTGTGAATTTATAAGTGTCAGTTCCGACACACAGCATTTGGCCGAATGAATTAGAGCGTGACTTCCATGCGGGAGACCCATGTTTAATTCACAGTAAGGCCAAGGATTTTTTCTGTTGGGGGCATAAATGAAAAATCATAACCTGAACAGCTTTGCTGCAACTGTGCTAGTCATGTGACCATTAAATTGCCCAGGCTCTTGTCCCACCTGTCTTACAAAAAAGTGGTACTACAGACAGTAACGACAGTTGTTGTTTTTAGTTTTGGTTTTAGTTTTAGTTCCAACACTCATCGAACTAGCAGTTTATGTCTATGTAGTACTGTACATTCCATTGACCATCACTGTTTGTTGTTCTACATACAGTTTGTTCTATTTCCATACTTTTTTTTTAGTTGTTCTTTCAGATCTAATTATTTCAGTATAATACAATTGTGTCACTTAAAATATTTGGAATTTCTTCAATGTAGTATCACCACAGTGGGACAGATTAGTATAATGCATAAGCTTTTGTATATCAACTCGAACACAAAAGTGTTGTGGTGGGTTCAATTCCACTCTCAATGTTCCACATTTGAGGAAAGGATTGCTTACTAAGCCTAAAAATGTAAATTTAGAGTGATCTTCATACCTTAGTTGGCCAAAATACACTACCTGATTTTAGAAGTAGCAATCATATACGGTTGATTGACACCTTTGACCAATCATCACACTACCTGGTTGGATTGGACACCTTTTTTTTACCAAGAGTCACACTAAAGGGAGTTTTTTATTCTCAAAACAAATAGCTTGTAAAAACATGACCTTTGCCCTGGTCCACTAAGAGTTAAACAAGATTACCATCTCATGAGGATGACGTCTTAATTAAAACAATAAAATTTACATTTTGTAAATTATAATAGAACTAGATGTCGGAGGGACAGAGTGAGGAACATGTTTAAATAGTGAGCCACAAGAACCATAAGTATGCTTACTCTTTGACAACTGTTAGGGGAGACTGAGCAGCTATGGGTCTGGACAGAAGACTATGATGTCAGTTCAGTAACTAATCATTAGAATATATATATTGATGATTCTTGCGTCAGCTTCTATATATTTTACTTGACCACTAGTTTTCTAATTTTATATGAATTAAAATGATACATCATCATTATGTATCATGCATTCTGGCATAGTGGTAATCAATTTCTGCAATTGCAGGTCCAAACTATCAGAACTAATGTTAATTATCAGTTATATGAGGACTATCATCACCGAACATGTCCATAGGTGCTCCAATCCTTGCCTCATCATATCCAGCAGCGTCCAGCAACCCAACACATCAGTTTAATGTTAATATCCCCATATGTTGGTAGTGCTTGAACCCTGTGTTGTTATTATTATAACCGATTCTGGTACCAATGTACACATCATCGTAGCATGGCCATGTTGGTATATTTAACATGTCATAAAACTGGACTGTCCAGAGTTATCTTTCTGTGTCCCTTTGTTTCATCCGCTGTTAATTTTACTGGTTGTCAGAATGTGTTCTAAACCTCCTCTTCTCATGACATTGCCTTTGTAAATTATTTGAGACTATTTTCTATCAATTTTGACTCTCTCACTTTAACCTGCAGATCAATTTGATTGTTAGAAATTTTATTATGACAAGTTATCTCTTATCTTTTAAGAAATAATACAAAGGCATTTGTATGATATAAGATGTACTTAATCTCAAATAGTTTCTTTTTAGGCAAATAATTCTTATGAAATGATGAATTCCTTTACCAAATTCTCTTCTGTTATGTGTCATTTCATTTGTTTTTAATTTTTCCTAGTTTGAATGTTCTTGATCTGATATCATGCATTTTTCTGTGTGCCATATTTGATGTAAATAATTGTCTCTTCATATCTTTAATTTTTCATGTACTGCAGTGAAAATTCACTGTTGTCTGTTGTTTGATTAAACATAATAAAGTGCATTGGTTTTATGAGATTTTTGTTTGTCTAAAATATTGAATACAAAAGTAAATTGGATTCAGCTTACACCAGTTCTACATGAGTTTTAATTTTGTGAGAGATGGTGATTTGAGAGTGCAAACTAACAGTAGTGTTTCAAGGCATAATCACATTCATGAACTGAGCAATTTGTATTATTTCAAGTTCAGTATTAATTAGTGTTAGAATTCAATTTTTATTTTCGCCCACGGTGGTTGCATTATCAAATGCATATTCATAAAATGGCAGACAGCTAGTTGTCAGCAATCTAACACTGCCTTACAAAGTAATGCCTATCCTGTGCACACTACTATGTTTTGTCGTGATGGCTGTTTCCTTCTATCTGAATTGCAAATTAAAGTAGCAGATGGTGATGTTGGCACTCTGGCGGTGACTTTATGCATTTAATATGTTTGGTTTGTGTTGGGACTTCTGTTTCCTACACTAGTTCACATGAAACAATGATGAACATTTTGAGTGGTGTTTGATGACATAAGAACAGAGCAATTATAGGGCAACTTGTTGCCATGAAGTCGGAACGATGACTATTGGCTGATGGTCTTAGAAATTGTGTTGCGTATGATATTAGCTACAGTTACTATTTATGTTTCAGCTCTTAATGAGGACACACATTCCTCTTGCATAAGCACACTCTCCACTTCTTGAATACTCTCACTTAAAGATACATGAAGAAATGAAAATTGTTGTAGTCAACTGTAAACTACACTTGGTATGCGAAAACATGGAAGTAAAGACTAAATAATAAAGGAATTTTTAATGAATGTTCTCAGTTTGTTGTGTCTTAATGATGTGATTTTGTTTTGTCTTACTTATGTGAGTTTGTTTTGTCTTACTGATGTGAGTTTGTTTTGTCTTACTGATGTGAGTTTGTTGTGTCTTAATGATTTGATTTTGTTTTGTCTGGCTGATGTGAGTTTGTTTTGTCTTACTGATGTGAGTTTTGTCCTACTGATGCTTGTTTTATCTTACAAGGGTGTGAGGATTTGTTTTGTCTTACAGATGTGAGTTTGTTTTGTCTTACAGATGTGAGTTTGTTTTGTCTTAATGATGTGAGTTTGTTTTGTCTTACAGATGTGAGTTTCTTTTATCTGGCTGATGTGAGTTTGTTTTGTCTTAATGATGTGAGTTTGTTTTGATCTTACAGATGTGAGTTTTTCTTACAGATGTGGTTTTTTAGTCTTACAGATGTGAGTTTGTTTTGTCTTACAGATATGAGTTTGTTTTGTCTTATAGATGTGAGTTTATGTTTTACATTTCATGACAACGTTGCTCTTGTAGTCTGATACATTTAATTATTAGCCTTTTCATTCGTAATTTTGGTTTAATTTCAGGGCACATTTATATTGCAATGTTTATAGAATTAACTAGTATACTGGCTTTGCTTCATCTTAAAAAGTGCAGTGAGTCAGTATAGCTGCTTAGAAGGATGAAAGGGTTAAAGGACATTGAAATCAAATTGGTTTTGACATCATTGCTTTTTTCTCCATGGTTGTAATTTGATAGAGGCGCAATTTTGATAAAAGTATCATCAAAAATACATTGTTAAAGTAAATTGTGTATGATTATTCCTCATTATAAGATTATCTGGTTGTGAATTGTTAACATTTGATACTTGTTGACAATATTGAAGTAAATTTCTGAAATATGGTTAATGGTTACTGAACTGACTTCACAGCACTCCGGGCAGACCCATAGGTGCTCAGTCTACCCCAATATATATCGAAGGATGTGCATACTGATATTTTCTGTGGCTCGTTGGTTAAACACACTCCTCTCTCTGCCCCTCAAGCATCCAGCACTACTTCTACAACATGTCATTCTAAACTTCTTAAACCGCTGAATTGATTCAATATCAATTTGAGTGTCTTGATCCAACAGTAGGTCACCAAGATACCGAAGAACATCAGCTTATCCATCCTTATCTCCCCGACAATTGATGCTTTCAATGCAACCCTGTCCACTCTTTCATTGATGTCAACACCAGCATGCACAGGACAGTAGATCCCTGGGAGTCTCAGGATGTTAGAAACCTCTATGGGGGAGCATCCACTTGTACCGCAATCTGCCATCCTGGATCTTCTGAGACATCGAATGAGAGTCAGAAACAATAACCCCAGTAAATGGAGTCAGAGCCACCTGAGGGCAGCAGTAATGGCCTCAACCTCCATCCTCATATTGGAAGTAGTTCTCCTGTATGTCCAACTTTGCTCTAACATGACTCTACCATGCATGCAAGTAAGGAAACCATAGCCTGAATTATCATCATGATACACACACCAATTGGTATAAACAACATCATCCTCTGGTATCAACATCATTGGTATAAACAGCGTCATCAGGGATCTCTGTGGTGTAGAGATTAGGTGCTCATCTCTTATACCAAAGGTACCAGGCTCGCACCCTCATGGAGCCATCTGGATATTTTTCAAGAGATCCATGATCTCAGTGTAGATAAGATTGAGTTCCTAGTCCTATCAGAGACAGAGGATAAAACAAAAGTCCCGTGTTCACTTTGAGCACATAAAAGAACCCTTGTCAGTTCAAAATCGAGAAACCAGGCTGGAAAGTTGCTGCCCAGACAAAATTCATTAGAAAAGATTAGAAATAAAATTCCTACAAAAATATCTTCACCATCTTCAAAATGACATCGGGATCCTGCCGATGCTCCAGAGCTTGTGTACTGCAGCTAAGATCTTCCTGTGTAATAAAGAGATCGGAGCATATATGGTTACTCACCAAAGTGCAATGATAATGGTCTATCAATTAATCAATCAATCAACATCATCCTCACCTGCATTATCTGCAGTCAGCTGCTTATTATCAAGTTCAGCCTTCATGTTACCTAAATCTCTATATTCCCTTTCAAGAGTAATGATAAAATTATGGAAGGTCATGCTACCATCTATACTGATCGGTTATTCCTCCTTCGGTAGTGTCCCAACTGTGGTCACCTGGCCAATTGTTCACTCAGCTTGGGCCATCCACAACATGTCCCACTTAATTCTAGTGCCCTTAGCATAGTTAGTATTCTTGTGCAGTGGATATCTCTGATCCACAGTAACTAGCGCATACGCTTTGGTTTGGGCGACAGCATGACGAGAATGTAGTGACAAAATCTATTTATATCTTATTCACGCCCCATTTGACATACAAGGCTTTAACAAGAGATTTTCATTGTTGCCATTCTGTCCCCTGTCTACCAGTTGTTTCCCATGTCAGGCCACAATCTTTCAACTCCCTTTCCACAGTTTTTGAAATGATTCTTTTGGACATCCCAGACTTATTGTTCCCATTCGATGCCCATTGAAGAGCTGTTCTAGCCAACTCCCTTACTGGCATACAACATACATGACCATTCTCTCTCCATCTCTGTCTTTTAATAATGGTGTCCAATGATGCACATTTTCTTTGTTTCAAAATCTCTTCATTTGCTATCAGAATTCAAGAATTTATCTCAATTATACAATAGGAATATCTCTAGTGCAGCTGAGGACTATACACATTCTTTCATTCTGAACACTTTCTAGTGGTTCACATTGTGATCCAGATATTGTGAGGGTGACAAGTCCGTAATCTGTCAGACATAATTAGTTGATGGAAAAGAAGGGCAAGAAGTCTTTGCACAAACTCCTTAGCAGCAGCAGAAATACTAAGTGATCTGTAGAAAAAAAACAATGCGCTAGTTAACCAAATGATCCTGTCTGGATTCAAACCCACAGCATTCAGACCTCAAAGCAAACTGTTTTTTTGGTTTTCCGATACAGAGGCACTTGAACTTTCAGCACTTCGGCTCAGTGGCATGGACATTGTAACCCTGCGGTTCAGTGCCCCAAACACCGTAAATCTGGAGAACCTGTGGCTTTTCTGCCAGCCTGTGAAATTGAACTGCACTCATGGGGGTGGGGGGCTGTCACCGTCATCCAATGCGCTACTAACACGCTGGGCAGGTGGGCAAGCAAACTGTTTAATCACTTCACCACAGAGACATCCCCTAACACCTCCTTGGCTTACTCGGTTTAGCTGATAATAGGCATCATCTTTCTGGCGATATGGATGTATATTTTGAGCTTTCTCTTTGCTTGCGCAATATGAATTTAGGCGTGGTCATGGTACCTAATGTCGCCTCTGTCTGATTTTAGCATGGAGGCTTGCTTTCCTTCTTCTTCTTTGAATGCTTCATATCAACCACTCTGTGTGATTTGTATGAATACCATGGACAGAAAAAGAAAGAACACTGATGTCCTGAAAGAACTAAATGTTCAAGAAAATTGGCTGATAAACAACATACTATACAGAAAAATTACATACTTTGGTCACATCAAGCGTCACGATGGCATGGAAAGAACAATGCTAGAGGGCAGGGTCCCAGGACGCAGAGGCAGACCAAGAAGAAGATGGCTACAAGATATTAAAGAAACCATGAACATGACCATCTGCGAAGTGGGTGAACTGGCAAGAGACAGAGTGAATTTCAGATGTGCTGCAAAAAGAGCAATGTCCTATAAAGGATACGCACCTTGATGATGATGTGCACTCAAATGTCTTAGAATTGAATGATATAATATTCTGGTCATCTACAGTCTATATGGTACATATTATGGTCTTTCATTCAAAGTACAATTCATCTTATGCTATTGCTAGTCTATTTGTTCACAGGTGTATCTTCTGTGTCTGACTTCTCAGATATGACTAACTTTCCTAACACATCTATCTAGACTCCCTGGAGCACATCTGCATTATGTGCAGATCCATTTATATATGAATTTTCTATTGGTTGGATTCTGTTCAATTTATTTATTCTACATGTGCCATTGACCAAGAGGTTGTGCTAACATCACATGAGTCTAATCTGCCAATTACACCTTATTCTTCTTCTTTGCGTTTGTTCTTTACGACCAATTTTAATCACTCTGCGATATGTTTGATCTTTGCCAGGAACGTTTATACGTTGCACATTGGTTTGTAGGCCCCTAAACGCATAGACTTCTACACATTTAGGACACATGCATCCAATTTCAGCCAAACACCTTATTTAAGACTGTACGAAAAGGTGGATCTCAGAGATAACAGAAGCGGCGAATAGCACTGTTTATGAAGCGCACACAAAAAACAATTCTAGAAATCTCTTCTTATCCTGACACTGCGAGGCAAAACAGGATTAAAGAAAGAAAAAGAACTCGAGACTGTATTCAGTTATAGGAGAACTATCATCATAGCACTCCGGACATGTACAGAGGTGTTCCAATCAATGCCTTCATAAATCCATCAGCATCCAGTGTCTCAACACAGTTCAATGTTGATTAATTAATCTTTTTGCATATTTGGTATATCGTTTTTTTTGTGTTGTACCAATATTGGCACCCATCTCTCTCGACATGGTCAGCTACTGGCACTCCCAACCCTGAAGCCACTCTGTTTTAAAAAATTCTCTCAGTATGTTTCAAGACTGTATTGTTTACACCAAGAGGACAACATTCAAAAGTTATCAATATAAGTGGAAGACTTCAGTAAAACTATGTAGCAAAGGTAAAACACGTTAAAAACAAAGTAATGTAGTGTTACAAAGTTGGGATTTAATGTCTGACTGTATCTGTAATATCAAGTGTATAAGAACAGCCTCAATCTCATCATTTGTTTTGTATACTATGCTTGAGAAAGACGTTTTGGTCAAAATGTTGCTGAATCTTGTTTTTGGACTTTGTAAAACTACATTACTTAGTTTTTACATATTTCACCTTATCCAGTGTTATTGCAAAGGTGTATCCGTCTATGAAATATGATCTGTGGTAGCTATGGGGGTTGCTTTGTTCCTGTTATTAACTCATGTTAATGTTCCTTATCCTCTGACAACATATATGTAAACTTGTACATACTTATATATGTATCTATGTATGTTGTATGTATACACATGTACATAATCTAGTTAACGTGAAGCCACTGTGCATGTCCTCTAACCAGGATTTTGCCAGGCACACATATCTCATTCAACGGTTGTGACTTGTAATTATCCATTCCTGAATCAAGGTTGTGTTGTAATAATAACTATAATTATTTTGTTTACTTTCACCATTGTGCCTGATTAATCATTTACTTATATGTCTCTGGTTGTTATTATATTTATAAATGAAGTTGCTCTTATTAGTTTACATATTTTTGAAGATGTGTTCATCAACTTTCAAAGAAATTCTAAAATCCAACATTCCTTATAATAAGAGGTTGTGAATTTTGTGTTTCATTCCTTGCATAATGAAATAATTATAATCATGATTCTTCTTCTATGAGCAGCTTCATATCTGCCACTTATTAAACCACGCTTTGTGATTTGTATGTGATCTGAGCCTAAGAGCAATTGTATGTGGTGCCAGTTATGCACCTATTAGTAGAGCCAGCACATCCAATTTCTGCTATGCTTTTTATTTACTAGGGTATCTTCCCTAGACCTCTACCGTAGTCGCCTCTTATGACATGCCTTGTAGGCTGCAGTGTTACTATTCTTTGTTCTGCTTGTGGACCCCCGCAACATATGGGCAAAAATTATGATTGAAACAAATTTCTGCATATCATCAGAGACAAGACTCTATGGCATATGTATGTATGTATTCTTTTTATATCGTTAAACTTGACATAAATCCTGAAAGTTCTCCATATTGCTTTACCCTGGGAAGCTCATTCCCTCTCTTCTATATTACTTACTTCTTATATTTCTCACCTCTTTCAGTAAAGCTCTTTTGAGGGTTTCCTTTGAGCATCCTTTCTTTATTGAACTATTTAGTAAAGGAACCCTTTCATACCTCGTGGTATATAGGTCAATACAGTGTTAGGCCTGTATTTTCATTGACCGTCGGCACACGATGGGTGATGTGGTCAGCATCACGCCGGCCGCCTTTACTTTCCCAGAGCATGTCTGGTACCCAGTTGAGGCTGGGTCGACCTGAGAGCCGTCGCGGTCGGGAAAAATTCCACGCGCATTGCGGAGCTGAACCCAGACCACCAGCCTTGCGAAGCGAGTTCACTAACAACTACACTACAGCGGCTCTCATTGAACTATTTTCCTTACCCTTAAATGTCTGCATTGTGATTCTTTGATCATTTCTTTTCAAAAGTAGGCTCAACATATCTCAATCTTCTCTCTCTTATACCAGTTGTTACTAGTGATTGACCAGACATTTTTCTGATTTCATCATCTTTCCTGAAAATGCCCAATTATATGTTCATTATTGTTCTCAATCTATTTTAAAATGCATTCAACTTATTATATATATATATATATATATATATATATATATATATATATATATATATATATATATATATATTTCGAGGTTCCATGGCATATTGTATCTATTAAACATGCTGGGTAATTTCATGGAGAGTGAGATTATATTGTCATTATTAGTTTAATTTGGCTTTGAGCCCCCAGTATCTGAGACGACTGGGACATGTGATTGGGAGCCACTTGAGAGATAGTAGAATGTCAAAGGACATCATATATGGCCAACTTACAAATGCTACTAGATAGTATGTGATACCCATTACCAAGCTTCATGGACACCTTCAAACGTGATCTAACATCTTGCAGCATAGACATAGAAAATTGGGAGCAGTTGGCCAGAGACAGGCAGACATGACAAACAACAGTCAGGGATGGTTTAGAAAGAGATGAGAAACTCTGTTGCCTATCGAGAAAAAAAAGCTATCAGAGAGCAGAGAAACCATCAGCTCCTGTCACTGGATTTACCTACAGCAACTGTGGCAAAGATTGCCACTCTAGAATTGGTCTCTACAGCCACAACAGGAGATGTGACTCTGCATAGAGCACAATACATGATGCAAAACCTACAATGTAATGAAGGATATAACTGATAGCTGTTCACTTAGTCACATTTGAAACAATCAAGGGCAGTAAATAAAACAAGATGAGACCATATAAGAAATGAGGAAATTAGAAGAACAGTCGGAATAACACCTGCTATTAGATTCATTGAAAAACAGAGACTCAAATGGTTTGGCCACTTGGTGAGAATGAACTCAAATACACCAGTTGCAAGAGCATCAACCGAAAATGGAATCATCAAGAGGAAAGGGCAGACCAAGAAAAAGATGCGTTGATGGAGTTACAGACATTTTAAAACTCCACAATACCACAGCATATAAACGACCAGGTCCACTATCTCGAAAACCGATCATCAGTTAAACCTGCTACTCCTAACTGCAAAAAGAAGAGAGGGGCAAAAGAAGAAAGAGGAAGGCAACAGTAATTTGTGCAACTTTTTTTATGTGAAAATATAGCTTCATATTATTTAGTATAGTTCATTTCTCCTGATTCACATCCAAAACACATTAGACAAGTCCATACGTACTTTGTCCTCCGTGTATTATCGATTAGGGAAGACTGCAGTAAAACTGCATGTATTGGTTATTGGTTACTAAACTGATGTCATTGCACTCCAAGCAGACCCATAGGTGCTCAGTCTCCCCCAACAGATATCGAAGAGAATGCATACTGATAGTTCCCGTGGCTCGCTGATTAAACACACCTCTCACTCTGCCCCTCAGGCATCCTGTTCTACTTGTATAACGGGTAACTTCAAACTGCTTAAATCGCTTGATCGATTCAACATCTATTGTAGCAATGTAGCTTATATAGCAATGGCGAAAGATGTAAATACAAAGTACTGTAGTTTTACCAAAACAATAACAATACACAGCAACGTTTTGACCAAAAGGCCTTTTTCAAGAAAAGGATACACTGCACACAACATATAGAATCAGACAATAAATCTCTAACAGCCCTAAAATCCTCAAGTGTAGCAGCCATCCTAAAAATCTCAAGTGTAGTACATGAGTGATATTGGCTGGCATATCTTCACTCTCTGCTCTGCAGACAGCACCAACATCCTTGTCCTCATTTAACTCTCATTTCAATAAGACAGTTCTTTTTTTCTTTTTCGAACTCTCCATATTGACCATTTGTTAATCACTCTGCTCGATTTGCATGTGATCTGAGTCTAAGAGCCATTGTATGTGGTGCCAGTTATGCGCCCACTAGTAGGCCATCACATCCGATTTCTCGCGCTTTTTATTTACTAGGTAGCTTCCTTGGCCCCTACATCAGTCGCTTCTTACGACATGTCTTGTAGGTCACAGTGGTCCTATTCTCTGCTTCCCTAGCTAACTCCTGGCAAACACAGGCGATAAGACAGTTCAGAGGGCATTTATAATGTCCATACATCTTTCACTTGCAAATGGTTATCGTTCAAACTAATTTATCTGCACTTTCATTTCTTTTCACCTTTTTAAGTCCAGGCAAATAAAACAATTTGATGTCAATATCCAGGTTTGGCACTGGTAGCATAATGTCATGAGAAGGATTGTGTTGTACAATACTCATTGAGTTTTTATGGTGACATGCTTTTATATCAAAATTGGTGCAATTTGTCCTAAGATTTGATTTACTTTATTGCATCAATGTTGGATTTAGTTGGTTATTCTTCCATTTGCTGAAAAATGCTCCACAGATATGTAAAGCCTTTCAACATGTTTTAATAGACCTTGGTCGATAAAGAAATTAGTAGTGTTCTAAAGTTTGGTATTTGTTACAATAAATTATAGTTAACACTCTTATATCAAATAGGTGAGCCTGGTTTCAATGTGGTACTGATTTCGACCGGTCCGTATTCTGGAGTATGGTAGACGGATTATGTGCAACCTTGATTTTTTAAGGTCTCTGTCGTTAAGCCTAAGCATTGTGTTCTGAAGTTCATTGGTTCAAATATGGATTGCACTGTTCTATTCACAACTGCATTTTTCCAGAGACCACTAGGATTGTGCCGGAGCTACGGAGTTTGTTTTTTTGTGTTCAAAACTCTCGGCAGATGGCGTGCAATTTCTGCGCGGAGAGGGACACAGCCATATAGGGTAAAACACTGTGCAATGAAGTCAATCTTTTAGCTTTAGAACTTTCAATGCTTGATATATAACAGATGTTTCCTACTATAAATGCTGTTTGATAAAAAATAATTTGAGTCTTAATTTAACTACTTCATCAACTGATGTATCATCATTCAACAAAGAAGGTTGTTCAGTAACTTTAGTATATCCCATCTCTTAAATATTGAATGTACCAAATGTTGACTCTTTCAAATTCTGCTTTTTGTAACTTCAAACTGGTATTTCCAGAACAATAGATCCATATCAGGTGTGGAGTTTTGTCATCATCAAATAGCTTGTCCTGAGCAGAACTTTGCCACCTTAACTCTTTCCACGCCCATTTATTTCCTCAGTTAATTCAAGGAAGTAAAAAAAAATTGTTAAATCACGATCCCAACTACTCGTCAATAAATAAACATATATATATTATTATATACTAAATTGAAGAAAACTGGACAACCCAATAGAATAACAAGGTTAAAAAGTACTATAAATAAAATAGTAGAAGTAAAACTAGAAAGACTTCTTACAAGGAAAGCAACTCTATGGCGCAGTGTGCGGCTTAAAGCGTGCAACGGACTTCCGCCGTGGCGCAGTGTGCGGTTTAAAGCGTGGAAAGAGTTAACAGTCCTTCGTAATTTCTATCTCTCATAGGCCAGATTTCCTGCCTCTGCAGAGGCATGCTCAAACCATAAGATACATCCTGAATCTATCTTCTCCGTGGTCTTCCTCTTCTCCTCTTTGCCGGTATGCCTCCTTTCATGATGGTCCTCTCCAGCCTTTCATGTCCAAAATATCTCAATTTTCTCATTATTATTTGTAGCATCAACCAATTTTCTTTGATTTTGAGTTCTTTCTGGATAGATCTATCTGTTCTCATCTCTGTCCATGATACACAGATGACTCTTCTGCAACACTTATATTCTTCTTCTTTTGCATTCTCACTAGATTGGGATTTCAAATTCTCTAATAACGGCAGCTGCCGGCCTCAGATTATCAGCCACACAATAGTTTGTCTTGGATGCTGGTGTAAGTGGGCCATCTCTTTCTTCTCAAGTCTGCATACTGGGAGCAGTTCTGTAGAATATAATTCATATGATTTCTGCTTCCTCGTTTGTGCCGACCTCTGTCCGCAGTAAGTTTTGGTCACCCTCGTGATGATAGGTCTGACATTCTTACTGCGTGGCTAAATCTCTGAGGCAGATTGGCGACCGTAGAATCCGTTATCCCATCATTCCTCATTGTGAGGGGTTGTTGCACCATGTTATTTGCCTTACGGCCTGGTGCATCCGTTTTCTGCAAGTATTTGTTTCGGGTTAGCATTCCCTAGCGGACACATGCATCCAATTTCAGCCAAACCTCCTTAGTCGCCTCTTACAACATGCGTGCAGGTAACAGTGGTTCTATTAGTTACACCCCAAATTTGGGCCCCAGTAACCACTCGGGTGACACTTATATTCAAAAGGACATGTTTTTCCACTGCCTTGTTAAATGTCCATGCTTCACACCCATATGTAGTGGAGTTTTGTACTTTATATATATATATATATATATATATATATATATATATATATATATATAAAATATTTTTTGTTTGGATGTTATTACCTTTCTCATGTGCTTGGATGGTATATCACTGATTGTATTTTCTTCTTAAATTTTGTGTCATATCTCTCATCATTGATTACTATAAATATTTACTGATAATCTATATTTAATAGATACTTAGGATCATTTCATCATTTTCTACATTTGCTTTTTGTATTTGAGACTCAATGTAGTTCTTTATTGTAAACATCTTTACTTTGTATTCAGTGATTCATTTTGTTATTTTGATCTGTAACTTTTCATTTATATATTTATCATAAAAATTTGTAATTTTTGTTGTGTGTGTTTGATCAGTAACTTTTCATTTATGTATTTAACATGAAAATTTGTAATTTTGTTCTTTGTGTGTGTTTCTTTTCCTCACAATTTATTAAATAAACTGATCATAAATGATTTCATTTGTATTCATTGATCAAACTGTTACTGAACTAAATTGACTTTGTTTAGTTACAAAATAAAACTTTACTTCTTTACTTGAACATTGCAAATGTTAACTCATTCCATACTAACTGCTGCAGGGTGTGCCAAGATTGTTGATTAAAATAGCCCAACTGCCGCACACTGCGCTAAACATTGTTTCATGAAAAATTAGGGCTAAATTTAAGTCAGCGCATTCTGATCACATTTCCAGTTTTTATCTACAGCAAATGTAGTTATATCTACATTGTGGTTCATCAGGAGTTGTTAATTACATGATATTTATTCATTTTTCAAGCTGGAAAATGTGAACAAAAATGAATTTGTCAGTATCAAATGTTTCAATTTGTTAGTGAATGTTTTAAAATACACGAGTCTTAAAGTATCACACATTAACTTACTTAAATGATAACTATCCTTGTTTAAAAATCCTGTCAAAGGTAAAAGTTCATCATCTGTAACCTATAACCAGACAATAACTAACCAGAATAAAATAGAACAGATGATTTTCCCAGCTTTCTGAGCTAAAGACTGAATTTTTACAGACCATCTTATCCATACTTCTTCATTCTTTTATGTAAAACAGATCTATGGGCGAAGGATTTACTTCATTGCACTAGGTTTCCCCATATGGCATGTCATCTACCGAGAGTATTGTGCCGGGTTACCATCCCTGGCCCACAGAAATGGCACACCATCTACAGAGAATGTTATACCTGTTGTACCGGGTTACCATCCTTGGCCCACAGAAATTGCACGCCATCTATCGAGAGTGTTGTTTCAGGTTACCATCCCTGTCTGTAGAAATGGGACCCATCTACAGAGAGTGTTGTACCAAGTTACCATCCCTGTCTGTAGAAAAGGCATGCCATCTACCGAGAGTTTTGTACCAGGTTGACCATCCTGTCCGTTAGAAATGGCACGCCATCTATCGGAGTGTTGTACCATGTTACCATCCCTGTCGCAGAAATGGCACGCCATCTATCGAAGTTTGTACCAGGTTACCATCCTGTCGTAGAAATGGACCCATCTACAGAGAGTGTTGTACCAGGTTACCATCCCTGTCTGTAGAAATGGCACGCCATCTACCGTGAGTGTTGTACCAGGTTACCATCCCTGTCTGTAAAAATGGCACGCCATCTACTGAGAATGTTGTATCGAGTTACCATCCTGTCTGTAGAAATGGCACCCATCTACAAGAGTGTTGTACCAGGTTACCATCCTTGTCCGTAGAAATGGGACCCATCTACAGAGAGTGTTGTACCAGGTTACCATCCCTGTCTGTAGAAATGGCACGCCATCTACTGAGAATGTTGTATCGAGTTACCATCCCTGTCTGTAGAAATGGCTCGCCATCTACCGAGAGTGTGACACAAAGCACAAACTACATAGCTCCATCAGCAATCTTAGGGATCTCATGAAAAATTGCAAATGAGACCAGACCAGAATACGAGCAACAACCGTCAGAATGACAAAGAAACATCTTAATCACTTCACCATATGGCACCCTTCATGCCTCTTATCATATTATAATCAAGTGAAGAAGTCATCTCTTTTGTACGTTTTATAATACATGCCTACACACACACACACTAGTGATACACACTACCAATGTGTATCTATCATTTCTTGTGTACAAGTTTGAATGCATGCCTACACACACACACACTTAGTGATACATACTACCAATGTGTATCTATCATATCTTACAAGAAGGGTTTATCAGCATTTTATTTCATCTTGTATAAGTGATATATATTAGCAACCAATACAACTTTTGCTTTTAGAATCTAGCACAATTAAAATTGAGGGTTCAATTAAAAAAAACAAATTTTCCAGAAATGAGGAAAGAAGCGTGCCCATCTACATTCTGCATATGTGGATTTAATGAAAAATGATAAGGTATTTCGATTAAGGAAGACAGAGAGAGAAAATTGTGGATAACCTGACTTCATGGCACAGTAGAGCGTCAACATCTGAATTGAGAGCAAACACCAAAGATAGAGATTTGTGGAGATCCATGATCACCTACGCCAACCGGAACGGCACCTGTTGATGATTTTCGATTTAAATGAGAGGTAAAGAGAATTTGACAATCAAAAGTCTGCAAAGGCTATATAACATTTTCATTTTTCGCCAGACGTATTTATAAGTATTTTGTTTCTGTGGGAACATTAAATGAACAAAATAGATTTGAATGTGTGCAGAGATGTCTAACACATAGCACAAAAGTGCAGCTGTTTATTTGTGTTCTTTTCTTAGGGCTGTAAATATATTATTAATATAAAGCATGACACAATTTCACTGTTAGAAAGCTTTCAGATATTCTTCTTGATTTTATTATTTTGGAATGAGATGATTGTGTTTATATGTTTTCATGAATACGCATGCTCACATCTTCAATATTTCCACCTTTGTTCAGAGAAATCATTATCAATATCAGTATCAATATAATTATCAATATCATATGATATAATTTTACTCTACAATAGCTTTCTATATAAGAAATATTAATGATTTACTTGACATTCAGTTTGGCAGAATTATTGATGTCAAATAATATTAATGATTTACTTGACATTCAGTTTGGCAGAATTATTGATGTCAAATAATAGTAATCATTTATTTGACATTCAGTTTGGCAGAATTATTCATGTCAAATAATATTAATGATTTTACTTGGCATTTCCCGGTGTTTGGGCAGGAATTATTCATGACTCAAGGGAATTTTTAATGATGTACTTGGCATTCAGTTTGGCAGAATTATTCTTGTCAAATAATATTAGCATTTATGTCAATCATATTCATTCTCGTCCATGTAGTGCTGGGCAAGGGACGCAAAGAATAGTACCACTGCGACCTACAAGGCATGTCGTAAGAGGCGACTAATGTAGGACATTCTATTTTCGTGACCTACTTAAACCTCTTTCCACGTCCATTTATTTTCTCAATTTTTAAGCAGTTAATTCAAGGAAGTAAAAAAAAAAATTTTAATTACGATCCCAACTACTCGTCAATAAATAAACATATATATATTATTATATACTAAATTGAAGAAAACTGACAACCCAATAGAATAACAAGGTTGAAAAGTAGTATAAGTAAACAGTAGAAGTAAAACTAGAAAGACTTCTTATAAGGAAGCAACTCTATGGCGCAGTGTGCGGCTTAAAGCGTGCAACGGACTTCCGCCGTGGCGCAGTGTGCGGTTTAAAGCGTGGAAAGAGTTTAAGGAAGCTACCCTAGTAAATAAAAAGCATCCCAGAAATCGGATGTAGGCGCATAACTGGCACAACGTACAATCGCTTTAATGCTCAGATCATAAACAAATCCCACAGAGTGGTTAACAAGTGCTCGATATGAAGCATTCAAAGAAGAAAAAGAAAACTGAACACAGCTTTGTTGCCCACAAAAAAACCACATCTCAAAATAATACAATCAAAAAATCAAAATAAGAGCTGAACAATATTTTCTGAAAATATTCATAAAATCAGATGTGACAACCTTTTTTAGATAAGTGTGGTAGATGCAGAATTACGCAACAATTCACGGGTCATACTAAAAAAATCGTGGGTCGCACTAAAAATTCACGCTAAATGCGACACCAACATTTCATCATAACATGATATTTCTCTGATCTGAAAACTCAATTACATATATTATTATATTTTAATGTCAAGGAGATCATGCGTTATGAAAATGTGTTTCCCTGTGCAAATAGTGGGCTTACCCAAAACAAATAGATTTCCTTTCAATCCTAAAATCCAATCAAGCTTCCGATTTTGACTAGATAAAAAAAAAACGCTTTAAAAACACTCTTAAAGTGTCTCTGAAATGCTTCGATACAGGCAACACGTGATGAAAATCCCTGGCGCAAGATCGCCAAATGTGGCGTTGTAACAACACAAGAGGAGTTTGCATAGCTGATAATCGTTGTGCCGTTGAGGCACAGAGAAAACGAGCTGCGTGAAAAACAGAACACACAGCACCCCCATGTCTAACCTTAATCATGTATGCCCCAAATGTGAAAGGGGGTTATGTTCTAGGATTGGACTCTACACTCCCCTCCGCACACACCAGAGAGGTGCAACATCACATGTCTGATGATGTTGTCATCATCGCTTGCGATGGATGGCTATTATCAGATAACAAACGTCATGAATCAATGAATATTGAGGGTTTTTTAGAACCCCAGGAAGCACCGAACCAATGAATATTGAGAACCCAGGGAAGCACCGGAACCAATGAATATTGAGAACCCCAGGGAAGCACCGGAACCAATGAATATTGAGAACCCCAGTGCCGAAGCACACGGAACCAATGAATATTGAGAACCCCGTGGGGAAGCACCGGAACCAATGAATATTGAGAACCCCAGGGAAGCACCGGAACCAATGAATATTGAGAACCCCGGGTAAGCACCGGAACCAATGAATATTGAGAACCCCATGGGAAGCACCGGAACCAATGAATATTGAGAACCCCAGGGGAAGCACCGGAACCAATGAATATTGAGAACCCCATGGGAAGCACCGGAACCAATGAATATTGAGAACCCCGTGGAAGCACCGGAACCAATGAATATTGAGAACCCCAGGAAGCACGAACCAATGAATGGAACGGAGCACGGAACCAATGAATATTGAGAACCCGTGGGAAGCACCGGAACCAATGAATAATGTAAGAACCCCGTGGGGAAGCACCGGAACCAATGAATATGGTACATATATAGAGTGTAAACAAGTACCTCCGGAAAAAACAACAACACAAACCAACACAAACACAACCTAATTTCTTACGGCACTATTGCCTAACCCTGCAGACGATTTGTGCTCTAAAAACGCTCTTCTGTAGGGCTAGACAAGGTGTGCCGTAAGAAGAAAGGTTGTGGTTCGAATCCCGTGCTTACTGATTAACTGTGCGGTGGTTATATCTTCAATGCGAGTTGAAATTATGGATAATTTCACACAAACACGGAGAAAAGTTATCAAAATACGTTTCCTTATAGCAGACTTGTTGTATCTTGAGCTAGCCGAGTTATCGTAGTGGTTAGTGCCATTGATTCATATAAGCAGGGGCGGCTCGTCATTAAGGGCCAGTGGGGCCCGGCTCCACCAATAATCGAAAGGAGGAATAACTTCCCGGAATAGTAAATATTTTTTTTAAAACATGATTTTTCCGAAAATTTGTGTCTGGTCCCACCAAATAAAATGACCACGAGCCGCCACTGCATAGAAGGATAATCCTTCGATCAAATTCCACAGTAGGGATGGAATTTCCCTCGTCTGTATATACACAGCCAACTCTAGATAAATTTATAGTTGGCTCTGGTATATATGACACAATACTCAGACACCAATCATATCGTTTAGCGAAACACGTAATAACAAAGTACTGTAGTTTTACAAATTATTAAAAAAAAACAATGACAATATACATCAACGTTTCGACCTACAAGGCCTTTATCAAGCAAACGAGCAACATGAGTGACGAATTTTAAAAAAACAATAACATATGGACGACTACATACTGAGACATTCAAACGTTTCTAATGAAAATCTGGGAATAAAAACGAATAACGAAATAAATGTAACACAAAAATACACATAAAAACTAGAAATAGAAAAGAAACAATAAAAAACCAAGTAAATATATAGCTTGAATACATGCAACATAAGTACATATAGATTACAAGGCATGAGAAGAGAGAGTACTAAGAAGCATAGGAATGTAATACTTTGAACCCACGTGGTCGCAAGGTACCATACAACGAAATCAACCGATTCTCCAGAGCAAATCGAAAGCGATCATCCGAGGAACATGATCGGATGGCTGTGACATGGACATCGTGAGCTCCTAAATGGCCAGTATCATTGAAATGGGTGGCTACTGGGGTCACAGAGCATTGGCGTATGTCGCGCAAGTGTTGGGCGAATCGGTCACTGAGCCTCTTGCCTGTCTCGCCGATATAAGCCTTGTTACATAGATTACAGATAATGGCATAGATAAGATTACGGGACTCGTATGTGAAACCATCTTCAAGAACAAGCGTGACTAAAGGAAAAGATACAGTACCCGTCTGTATCACATAAGCACACGTGTTGCAATGCCGACGGCCACACTGGACAGTGCCAAAATGACTCTGGGTATTGGACTTAAGGCGACTGTGTACCAACATATCCTTAAGACTTATGTCCCGTCTGTAAGCCACCAAAGGATAGTTAAGATCATATTGTATAGGAAGATCTCTCAATGTAGTAGAAAATCTGCAACACAATAAAATGGAAATCCCCGATATCGTGAATCTGAAGACCATTTGCCAACCTATGTGGAAAGCTCACAATGCTTAAAGTACTGCAGAAGTTTGATAGACCAAAAGTATCACAAGTCTAAGTGAAAAGTCTATACCGACAAATCTACAAAGGACGACATCAGGAATGATGGAAGTTGTTTACTAATAAATAGTCAAATCGCACCGACTCATAAAATCAGCAACAGTGTTCATTCTAATAGAGCCAAACTGCCACAACCATGATATAGTTGTCCTTACGGAAACCAAATCGGTGTTACAAGTTTTAAAAGACCACAAAATCCCACCAACAGACTTAGAAAAAGACTCCATCAGCTAAATTGGGTTTATAAGACTGTAATTCTCCAATGGCTTCCATGACATTACAATATAGCAGGAAATGAAGAGTTACTGCCTGGAAAGCGGGTGGAGGAAATAGGATTTTTGGAACTATCTTTGGCAAGCCACGTTAAGAATTCAAGCGCATAGCAAAACAATATGAGACGTTTGGCGGGAAATTTCCAAATGATTCAATCAATTCTCTTCTCCGAAGGCAGAAGAGCTCGATCTTCCGAGTTCAAATGGGTCATAACAGGCTCATGTGTCACATGGACAGAAAGTTCAAGATCGACACCATAAAGATCTGCCGCTGTGATGGGCACTGCAAGACACTGCATACATTTGGCAGCCATGCTCACATATACAGCCGGGAAAACCCAAATATTGCCATTCCATACCTGAGGAGAGACTAAGTTCTACGATACGGTGGAAGAAATACACCGCAAAACATCCATCACAGAGACTTCATGTCTGCTAATCTTACGAACACTGGCACATAAAACGAAGAAGAACCGACAAAAATGTGTAAATAAACGTTACACCGGTAAGAATGGGCAATTTGTACATCACACGTAAGAATGAGCATCTGCTGAGTATAACGGGTGTGTTTAACGAACAGGAAAAAATATCCAAACACGAAATAATTATTTACTTGTTTATATTGGCTAGGCGTCTGTAGTGGGCGTCTATAGCTTAAGCGGTAGTGAGTTACATCACAATTCAAGTGTATCTGGTTCAAACCAGCGGTGGGCAATTTGAAGCAAATTTGTCCCGTGGATTTTACGAACGGTAAGATCTCACCGTTCAAAAAGCAATGACAAACTACTGAACGTATAAGTGGTTCCTAGAAAATGAACAGCTCGTTTACTGTGGTTGATATGATGGAGACGTCCTGTAAAGGATATGCCACGATTTTCATCATTCGCTAGGCCGATTAGGCACTCAACCTCTTATTGTGTCATTGTTTTTATGATGTGTTCCATATAATATCATTTTCAATATCCATTTCTGTCATGTATCCTTTGCTTGATATAGAGCGTTTGATCGAACGTCGCTTTAGTCTGTTTTTTGTGCATTGTGAGACCGGATTATAATCAGATCGGTTTACTAACCATTATTTTGTGAGATGGTTATATGTTAATTGGTTAATGAACTGACTTCACATCATCCCGGGCAGATCCATAGGTGCTCAGTTTCCTTCAACATATTTCAAAGGGTATGCGTACTGATGGTTCCTGTGGCTCGCTGGTTAAACACACTTCTCTCTCTGCCCCTCAAGCAACCAGCTTTACTTGTACAACGTGTAATTTCAAACTCCCAAAATCGCTCTATAGATTCAACGTCTATTTTAGTGTCCCCGACCAACAGTAAGTCGCCAAGAGACCGAAGAACTTCCTCCTTATCCATCCTAAACTACCCAACAATGGATGCTTTCGATGCAAGCATGTCCGCTCTCTCGTTGCCGCGAACACCCACATGACCAGGGCAGTAGATCCACGCGAGTCTCTGGAGGTTAGAAACCTTTATAGACGGACTCTCATTCATAACAACATGCCACGAGAGTCAGAAATCACAATGGCCCAGTAAACGGAGTACCAGAGAGCCAATGGAGGGCAGCAGTAACGTCCTCAACCTCCGTCCTCATACTGGAAATAGTTGTCCTGTATGCTCCATTTCGTTCTGCAACAACCCTACCATGCGTGCTAGCCAAGAAACCCCAGCCTGACTTCTCGTCACTCTGCACAGACCCATCGGTATAAACAACTATATGTTAATAGATAAATAAGCAAAAATATCAAACCAAGCCACTAGGGCAGCTCTAGATAAGTTTATAGTTGGCTCTGGGCAGTGCAAGACAAAAACGGAAAACCACGACACTGGGCAACAATCCGGTAAAAGTGTGGCGACAAAAGAAGGATAGATATAGATACAGCCACATTTGTTCAATGCGCATGCGTGATATTATTGATGGAGCTATGGAAGCTAGCGACATTGTCGTGTTTACATCGCTCAGTCTTCGTGTGTGTCGATTGCGCCATGGTTTGGGGAATATGGATCGATCTTTAGTGTAAGCGGGTTAAGTATAATGATGCAATACAGAACAGTTTGAAATCTGCGACTATACTTATTGCTGTCCTGTAAAAATGGGAGAAATATAATACACCATCACAAAAGTTGAAGACGACACATTTATTTCAGCAAAGGAGACTACATTTTTTTACCAGGAAAGAGCGAACCGAAACAGCAAAGCCTGTGTGTGCTGTTTAAATAAATCGACAAATTCTAAAATCCAGGTCAGACAGAATATCTAGAATTTTATTAAAATGTTTTCTCATTGTTCTTTGTGAAGTGATAACTTAAACACAAAAATATGTATGTTACTAACATTTTAACATGTATGTGAAATGAAAGTAATATCTGACTAACTACTAAAGTCTGGCATCAACAATCAAATTTGAGTCAGTGTCACTGTCGGGTCGACAAAAAAAACATGACGACGGTAGCTATTTTGAGGCTATTCATAACTAGTTGTCAAAAAACCCAGATTATAACAACTCATTAAGTGCCAGCATTATGATATCACAAGTACATTTTAATGATTTTACGCAGTAACTGGTATGCGAGAGAATCTTGTCTTATTATCATTATGTCTGTTACTAGACTAGGTGTTACGATTATTTTATTATATATAATATTTATATTATATTTAATATTTATAGTGTCATTTTAGTATTATATATTAAGTTTAAGTATTACTAGTAAATATTTAACTTAAAAACGATAGTCTGCCGGTAGTGAAGTTCAGTTAATATGAACTTAAACAGTTGTTATGATTTCTGGACTAAGTTGTCGGTAAGCAGAACGATGTTCAACCTTACCATCACCATGGTGCCACATCACTCACACTCACAGTGTTGTGAGTGTATTTTTGTTTACACATCGTCAAATAAGATACACATGACAATCACAGTCCGTGTAGTGTCCTCTTTAGGTATTATAGAGTAATTTGTCACAATATTTGTTTTGTTTATACTATTAAGTGTGAGTATAAGTAAAGTACTATTCCATTTTCTTGCTTTCAAATTTGTGTACAGTATATAATACAGTATAGTGAAGATGATAATCATTCTATATTTCATTTTCAGATTTGATTCCAGCACATATTTTCTAGATCTGACTATGACTGAAACTCTGTGTGTGCATTTCTGAATGCTATACTCAGATCATATACTTATTTTGTGAAAGCACAAAGACAATGTCAGATACATTTGCAAATGAGTTTGAAAAGTGGTTGGAGAGAAAAACAAGTGACAAAGATGAGGAAAGTACAGAAGAAAGTGATAGTGACAGTGATTATGTCTTGAACACAGTTGTCAAAGATGAAAATGATTCTGAAAAGAAGAAATATCCAGTTCAATTGTCAAACAAGCAAGGTAAACGAATCTCTGGTTCTATGAGTGACCAGGCACCGATTTTAGTAGATGATGATGATGATGACATTGATGGTGGTAATTGTGATGACCCATATCATAGTGAGAAACAACAGTTTGAAGATGAACCACCAATTTTAGAACCAGCACCAATGCATTTGATGGATTATAACATGTCCAATCTGGGGGTTCCCCAGTTTTCTCCTCAAAATTGCATCCGTGACTACAGTAGACAATTGCATCGTAGAAGATCTTCATTACAGAAAGAACATACAACCATGAAAACTTATAGTAATAAAGACAAAGTAAATCATTTTTCTGAAATATGCAATCCGTCTCTCATCAGCAATTCACTGAAATCAAAAGATTCAAGAGGAAGTGGTAATATATTTGACAAGTTTAATTCTAATAGTTACGAGCAGTTTCCACCACCTCTTATACCTAGTCCTGAAGCTCTGCGACTCCAATCCGAGTCACCAAAGTCAGAATATAAACATTCCAGTCATAGTCCAAACTTCTGTGCCATGGAGGCTGACTCTACTTCAGAAATTGGAGATAAAGCAAGCAGATTATTTAATTATCGAAGGCCATCTAAGAAATTTGTGCACTGTGATATTGCATTTGAATGTGATAGCACATGCATGCTGCACATCGCCACTGATTGTTTCCCCATCATCTGTCTCTCATGGTGAAACTGAGGAAAGGAGAGATCCTGGTGGAGGAAACAAAAGTGATGACATGTTCAGTAGTGATTCTAGCTTGCAAAAATTTGATGATCATCATTTTGCAGATGCAGAAAATGACCAACAGCCGTCAACAATAACAGAACCCACAAAATTAGTTTGTAATATAACAAGTGCATTTAAATTTGAGATCTGAATGTTTTAACAGAGACACTGCGTTACAAATGATGGAAGAACAGAAATCTCATTGTCCACAATTATTTGTTGCCAGCACTAGCAATACCGTTTGTAAATTATTTTCTTCCAATGTCTCAAATGAAACTAAAAGTAACAATATCATTGGTTTTCCTAATGAGCCTCCAATCCTTTCCATCATTTCGCCACAACTGAGGTCACATCCTAGTCGCAGGAGAAAGCGTCATACAGTTGATAGTCCAGATAATTATCTTAGATCAGAAAAAGTGCCACACACCATGTCCTATCAACAAGCGGATACTGAAAGTGCTGATTTTGATACGTCATCTCCACCCAGACTTACTCATGCATCAGAAACCTTCATTGCTTTCAGTTCTGAAGATGATTGTTCAAATGTGGTGTCGCAACGTTCAAAGAACTGCCATCAGAACAAGAAACCACACAGCAGAAGGAGAAAAAAGAGATTTAACACTTTCCCATCTTCAAATTTGACAGTTTCCAGCCATATGTCAGAGGATTTGCATAACCTTGTCATTCGTACATCACAGCTGTCACAGTTGCAGACTCATATGCATATGTTACTTTATCAATTGTTTCCCCAGCTTAGAACCAAACTTGATTCCATGAGTCCTGAGTCAAATGGATTTGAGGTTCTTCTTTCTGATATTATTATGTCTCTGGAGCAGCCTTGTGCACAGATTACAGTGCAAGATTATTTATCATCATCACCCTTTATCCCAGCTAAAGACATGAAACATAGCTCTGTTTGTAAAAGACCAGTTTCAAATATTCCACAGTTAGGTTGTACTTCTCGAAGTACATCTGGCAAGTTATCGTCATCTTCATTGCCATCATTACAGGACTGTCAGGCAGCAGACATTGTAAAACAAAATTATAATTCGGATGAATGTTGTTCTCCAACGTCACCAACAGCAGGGCCAAGTAACGCTAGTAGTCATTATGACAGACAACACTGTCATTTTCTAAGACAGCAGAAAGCTTTTCATTGCCGGGACAGTGATCTTGTAATTCCACTGTTATCTCGGATGACTCTACAAGATGTTGGGGAGCTTATAAGACCATCAAAGGTAGTGTTATATAAGGACCCAGGTGCATTATTAGAAACATTTTCTGAGCTGTCTTGCAAAGCATTGCAGCTTCTTTTACCAGATCTGAACATCAGTTTGTGCAATGAGTTAGCAGGGTCCCCACAAGACCTTATCACTTTCATTCACAATGTCATCGGAGCAAACTCAAGACGACGATCAAAACATTAGCAAGTATGTGCTACCATTATTACTGTTAAACTATTTAATTATATCTTTACCATTTAGTTATTTAAGAAACCTGTCACTTTCAGATCAATTTTATATAATTTTTCTTACATTATCTGTGACTAAGGACATTAACCTTTCATAGGTTTTGAGGTTAGTTTTTTTTGTGGTTCTTTTTGATGACCTGCACCAATACTAGCAGCCATATAAATTCCTTGTATTGAATATACAGACTATAGGAACATTGCACCAATACTAGCAGCCATATAAATTCTTTATTGATACAGACTGTAGGACATTGCAACTGAAAATCAACATATGTGAATAAACAAGTACAACTAATAATGTCAAGAAATCTCAAGAGCATTGTCTCTTGAACAACAAAATATAGCTTTTTCATAGCAGCCAGTTGCTAGGGATATTAAAGATGTATAACTAATGTTTTCTTGCATTTAAAAAAAATATAGCTCATCAAAATTGCTAAGTTATTTCAAAAGACAACAAATTATTGTCACAAAATCCACCATAGTCCCAATAACAAAAAAAACCAACTAGGTTTCAGTTTCATATGGGTAATGTCTAATGGTGAAAATGTAAATCATAACTGTTTGATTTAACAATTTTCTGTGATAATTACCTATATTTTCCTTCTCTTCAGCAGACTTGTCATCTTCTGATGTCAAAATAATTGAATCATTACTGGTGTCTTTATCGGGACAGTAATCCGAATCATTAGATGCCATTTTATAGGCATATTTATGATTTTTGCAAAAGCAAGTTGAAAGACGTCAAGACAGAATATCCAAAATGTAGAAACGGTTGAAAATGCCAGTGTAGTAGAAGCATGCTTTAGTCAACAAGATTAGAGATGTTTAAAATATAAAGTTGAAAACAAATTAATTATGGGATAAACATATGTTTGCATTAGTTAACATATATTCTACACATTTAAAATACATAAATAATTTTAAAAAATACAGCCATTTCATGAGTCGTGTCGAATCCTAATAAATATTTCGATATATGCAATACCCCGGTCGTTGGGAGTAAGTTACTTGAAATTTATAAATCTTCGTCTTGAGGCAATATATATCAATACATGTATCTTAGCAGGCTAGTTTCTGCCATTGAGTCAATATTGCAAGCATTTTAATGAAGTATGGCATCTATTTTTACTTTGTTAGTAATTGCTTTGTTAGTAAAAACACACCACAGAAAGTCCACTACATGCGAAATGAAATGCTTGAGGTAAGTGTTGGGTCAGGTCATCAGAAAGATAGACTACAAAATGAGGACATCAGAAGCAGAGTGGGCATAACTCCATGCACCAAATACATTGAAAGACAACAAATGCAGTGGTTTGGACATTTAGTGAGAATGGAATACAACCAACACTTAATAACAACATACAATAAAAAGAGATCAGATAAAAGTGCCAAGGAAAGACGAAGTAGATTGATAGATAATATCAAGACCACACTAAATAAACACATATACAACACAAGGGCAACTCATCTGGCCATGGAATGCAAGTTAAAGCTCCCACCCCTACACTTAACAGCAAGAGTTGACAACCAATTCCATCATCCACCTGGGGATAGACAATAGTAAGTGCTGAACTGAATATAAATTTAAGTTAGAAACGAATGCCATTGAGCAATGCAGAGGACCATCAGTGTCACATTAAGATTATGTAGGCCCTTGGGCTCTACAGTCTGCAAGATCACCCAGTAATATCTTCAACATATATAAAGCAAGAAAACTGCAGAAAATATACTCATTTGGTGGAGGAGACTTCTGGCCTGTAGCCCATAAAGCACAGCTATAATGCTGACTTGTTGACCGTTATTATAAAAATATAACTAGATATAGTGAGGCTTATATTTTTTCTATCTAAATTCTGAGCCATTGTTAAAAATACAGTCAGTTGTCTTGAAATTAAAACCACAAACTTTATTGCTATTATATTATTTTGTGGGAGATGTTTATTTTCATTGTGTTTGTTCACGAAAAAGAACATTTTAGTTGTGAATAAACTCTTATTGGTTATAATGTCTTATATAGTATCTATGATAAACATAGCATAGTAGGTTAAGTTATTGTAAACTTTTTCAACCAATCTTATCAATAATGATTGACATGGTCAGTTATAGCTTAAAAACATTGATTGATAATGTAGTTGGTTTATTGACACCCAGATTGTCAGGAAGCCAACATTATTAGAGTATCATAGACCTGCTAGTGATGGGAAGTTCTTCCCATATAAAAAAAAAATGTGGACACATGATGGTTGATGTGGTCAACATCACGTCGGCCGCCATTACTTCCCAGCACTTTTCTGGTACCCACTTACGGCTAGGTCGACTTGAAAGCTGCTATGATCATTAAAAAATTGCACAAGCATGTACAAGGGGAGAACTATGAAAGTCTATATAAATTATACACTGTGCAGCATTTCAGATTTTTTATTTACAAAAATGTAGTTAAAAGTAATGTTAATGCAATATACTGTATTATTATTTGACTGTTAAATCTAAGTCCATTATAATGGGGTCCATTTAAACAAAGGTTTACAACATTTTGAAATATTGGGTATGAGGGATATACATTTATGATCCAACTTTTGTAGAGATTGAAATGAAACTATTGTCTCATGTTTGTCATATTAGTATTTGTGTCTGATGTTGAAGATGTTTTGTTATACTTTACTAACATTTCTTTAGTTGTAATTGTATGGTTTATAACTTGGTTAACTATATAGCATTGAATAAAGATGTAAATGGGTGCTATTATTTTTAATTTGCACTAAATTTTACAGTAACATCTTTCATATGGAAGACAAAAAAAACACCTTACTTTTTCCATTGAAACTTGCAACAACATGTGTGGTATGAGTATGGTAATTAGTTAGTCATGCAAACATCAGATCTCTACTTATAATTGTTTTGTAACTTTCATCTTGTACATCTGACCTTTGTGCCTAAGTGGTTTTATTATGGAAACCTAATATTTGTTATGATGGAAACCTAATATTCGCGTATGATTTTTGTTATGTATGTTCACTGAGTTTTGATACAAACATTTTAATGATATTTGTGATTAACTTCAGCTTTTCATGCATATAAATTGTTAATTTAATTTTGTTTTGTAGAATGTTGTTATGAAATTTACTTGTATTATAATTGTGTATGCAACGTTGATCATGTACATATCTGGTGTATATTTATTCAGATTTGTTTTGTGTGTGACTAGTTCAATCATCTATTTATTTGATCTGCTTCTTCTTCGTCCAACACTCCATATTGACCACTTGTTAAACCTTTCAATGTGATTTGTATGTATTGTAAGAGCGATTGTACGCAGCACCAGTTATGCGCCTACAAGTAGGCCAGCATATCCGATTTCTGCGATGCTTTTTATTTACTAAGGTAGCTTCCTAAGCCCCTACCTCAGTCACCTTTACAACATGTCTTGTAGGTCGTAGTGTTACTATTCTTTGCTTGCCTTGCGGGCCTGGCAATTCGACCTACTATTTTTGATAGTTCAAGCATCGAGAAGTAGCTATACAAAACTAGCTTAGTTACCAACAAAACTATATAATTAACATTGCAACATGTTAATATATTTGACAAATGTTCACAATTTTCTGGTTTTAGTTTCTAGTACACAAGAAATACATGTAATTGTTAACAGATTTTGTGATAAATATTGTCATTATATAGATACTGATTATTTTTATCATGGAAAAAAGCAACTGTACATTCAGATATTCAAGTCGCCCGTGTGTTGCCGAGGTCCTCAAGGGTAGCAAAGAATTAAAACACTGCGGCCTAGAAGGCATGTCGTAAGAGACGACTGAGGTAGGGCCCTAGGGAAGCTACGCTAGTAAATAAAAAATAAAATGCGTAGCAATCAAATGTGCTGGCCTGGCCTACTTGTAGGCACATAACTAGCACAATGTACAATCACTCTTAGGTTCAGATCACATACAAATCACAAAAAGTGGTTAACAATTGGTCGATATGGAGCGTTCGAAGAAGAAGATATTCAATTAATATTTCTAGTAAAATAGTAGCAAAAAGTCAGAATTTATATATTGAAAGCAAAGATTGAAATAATGGACCTCCCTGACACTGCAAGAAAGGATCACAATACCAAAGAGGGGCCTGAAAATTAGCTGTTAATATAGAGTAATGAAGACAGAAATAACAAAGCCAATAGCAGCATGGATTTGTTAACAAATCTGGCGAAGGCTACATTTCTCACTGAATCCGAATATAGTTTATAAAAATGAATACATTTACAAATAACAGAATTAGGTAACACTTTCATTCTATAATTTTTTTTTTTTTTTTTTAAACCTTCGGATCCATTTATTATGCAATGTACACTGACTTAATACTTGTATTGCATTATCTTAAAAAATCGAGAAGAGACAGTATATCGATTCAGTAGGGCAAATTGTTTATGCAGGTATATAAGTAAAGGTAAAGAAACCCTTGTTATACCACATGGTATATAGTGTAATACAGTGTCAGGCCCTTATTTTTCATTGACCGTCAGAATGTGATGGGGGATGTGGTCAACATGCTGGCCGCCTTTACTTTGTCTGGTACCCAATTAAGGTTGAGTCTGCCTGAGAGTCGTTACAGTTAGAAAGAATTCCACACCCACCATGGAATTGAACTCAGACCACTAGCCTAAGAAGCCAGTTCATTAACAGTTACACTACTGCAGCTCTCTATACCTCCTTGCAAAGACACTTGCAGTCAGGAAGAAAGAGGGGAATTATTTCAGCAATTGTTCAATGTGATGACTAAAGTTAATGATAAAGATGAGCTGATTGGGATGCAGTGATATTCATTAGGAGATGAGGAAAGAAGAGAGCATCACACAAACAATGTATAGGGATGTACAGTGATATCACAACAAAATGTTACTGAAGAACTTATACATTTTTGTATCGAGCATGGACTTCAAATAACAAGCATCTTTTATCGACATCACAGAAGTCATAGAAACTTGGTTCAAATAGAAAAACATAGAACAAGCATCCCATCTTAATTGCACACACATCAGACAAAGACAAGAAAAATACAACAGACACTAGAGTCATCCCCAACATCAATATAGATACTGTCCATCGTCCGGTCATAATGACTACATAGCATCAGAACTAGAACAGCTGATAAATCAAAAATAGAGATACACTACCATCTAAAAAAAAGTTTTAACTGAAGATAAAACTAAAAATGATGAAGATCGTCAATATTCTGCAGATGACGAAACACATAAAAACAAAGTACTGTAGTTTTACAAAAACAGTAATAATACACAGCAACGTTTCAACCAAAAGGCCTTTATCAAGCAAAGGATACAAGAGAGATGAAGAATTTCACTTCTCACACAACATGTAGAGTCAAACAATATTCTGCAGACAGAAACAATATCAGTGGACATTGAATGGAACATTTAAAAAATGGTATGATGGAGAGACTAAATGTGCAATGAGGTAGTTAGAAAAATGGTATGATAGAGAGACTAAATGTGCAATGAGGTAGTTAAAAAATGTATGTATGAGATAATAAAATGTGCAATGAGTGGAAAGATATAAATGTGCAATGAGGTAGTTAGAAAAATGGTATGATAGAGAGACTAAATGTGCAATGAGGTAGTTAGAAAAATGGTATGATAGAGAGACTAAATGTGCAATGAGGTAGTTAGAAAAATGGTATGATGGAGATACTAAATGTGCAATGAGGTAGTTAGAAAAATGGTATGATAGAGGCTAAAGGTGCAATGAGGTAGTGTAGAAAATAATGGTATGATGAGAAGACTAAATGTGCAATGAGGTAGTTAGAAAAATGGTATGATGGAGATACTAAATGTGCAATGAGGTAGTTAGAAAAATGGTATGATAGAGACTAAATGTGCAATGAGGTAGTTAGAAAAATGGTATGATAGAGAGACTAAATATGCAATGAGGTAGTTAGAAAAATGGTATGATAGAGAGACTAAATGTGCAATGAGGTAGTTAGAAAAATGGTATGATAGAGAGACTAAATGTGCAATGAGGTAGTTAAAAAAATGGTATGATAGAGAGACTAAATGTGCAATGAGGTAGTTAGAAAAATGGTATGATAGAGAGCTAAAGTGTGCAATGAGGTAGTTAGAAAAATGGTATGATAGAGAGACTAAATGTGCAATGAGGTAGTTAGAAAAATGGTATGATGGAGATATTAAATGTGCAATGAGGTAGAAAGAAAATAGGATAAACCAAAAAAAAATGAATAGCCAACTCCAAGTGATTGAGTCAAATGTAACTATCCTAGTAGATTAGTGATTTTCAAACATTACATAACATTCATCATTATTCTCAAGTAGCTTGTCCGTTCTGGAACTTGGCTCCCATGACAGCAGTCCTGTAAAACTCTGTTCTGTACAAGTTGGCTGTTGTCAACAGCAGTCATTCTCATATCATCACTGCCATCTTGCGCCCATCGTGATTATATAGCATTAGGACTTCTCAATAGTCTTCACTGCTCAACAATTGTCACTGTAGTTGATATACAAGAACTTCTATGTTGTGATGGGTTCTTGTAGTTTGTTATTAGTTAATACAGCTGGCATTGCTGAAATGTGGGCAGACCCATAGGTGCTCAGTCTTCCACAGCAGATGTTGAAGGGTATGCTTACTGAGTATAATGATGGTGTTGTGAAGATTTGTCCTGTTCTAATTATTCCTTATCAATCCTTTCCCCCTTTTGTTGTCTTTCCAACTGTAGTCACATTTGCCCAATTATAATTTCCACTATGACATTCAGTTACTTATTCTCCTACCCTTGATATTAGTATTGTTCCTGTGTAGTGAGTTTTTCTAGTCTACCCTTGATATTAGTATTGTTCCTGTGTAGTGAGTGCTTCTAGTCTTTGGTGACATGCATTTTGACTTGTCAAACTAATGTATTTATTTCAAGTATTTATCCAAGTATTTATTTCATTTTTACAATGAAGATATCTTGTGCAGATTAGTACTATTCTTATACCTTCAATCTGTATTCTTCTCAGATGATCACATTGCCATTGTACCATTTTGAGAATTTTCAATTATAGCCCCTAACTGATTAATGCTAGTGCAACCAGTTGTTGCTGTAGATGTGCACATGATGGATGATGTGGTCAACTCTGGTCGCTGGTGTTGTAGTCAACGCTGGTCACTTTTACTTCCGTGCTATATACCCAATTAAGGCCGGGTTGATCAAAGAGCTGTCACGGCCTGGAAAAAAACTCCATTCCAACTGGAAAATTGGAAGCAAACGCACTAACCACTACGCTATTGCAGTTCTTCAGTTTGTACAACAGACTAAAATCTGATGTTATTCCAAGATATTGAAACCTGTTATACAGGTCAATGTTTTATGTGTTTGTGAGTGAGAGCAGGTAACTTCTGGTGGTGTGTTGTAGATTGAAACCAACATTTACAAAACAATTTGCCATTTTTAATTTGGGAGCGTAATGAAACATCAATTCAGTTTGTTAATTTTTGCAGCTAGTCTGCACTAGTCAATTTTATCAGGAAAACTGCCAAGAAATTTAACAGTCACATTAACTGTATTTTATTTTTGTGCTGCTTTTCCTATTTCTGTTAATCATGGTAGACCTGATGATTTCATTGTAAACATTAAATGATGAAGATATGAAACATTATTATGCAACTTTTATCTTTGATTTCTGCACATACTGTGAATCATCTTCAATGTTGTTACTTCTTTCAATCGGTAATCAGCTGTTACTTGCATAGACTTTGTTCTGGTGACCGCCGCTGTCTCTGGTCCCCATAAACATGTTATATATATCTTTTAACTGTCTTTCCTGCTTATTATACCGCTGTTTTAGGATGGTGTAGGACTGAGGGGACATGAGCCTGAGGAATATAATGGTTGTGTGACTAGTACCATCCCTACAAAACTGTTTAGTTTATGATTTTTTTCTTATTTTCTTTATTAAGAAGAAAATTTCTTGGCCTTACCGGGATCGAACAGGTACACACAGGAAATGGTAGTCTGTGCTCTAATCCATTCTACCAAACGCTCCTCCTTATGTGTGTATAATGTTAAAAGTTGGTCCATTTCAAATCTTGATTTTAGATTCACTTTTATATCAGCACAATGTTTGAGATGGGCGTCACTAAAATAAACAGAAACATACAATATTTACTGCCATTTTCAATGTTTCATTTACTACATGTTTTAATAAATACTTAAATTGATATCATTTATACATTTTCTTACTTTTCTAGGACATGTATGTCAAACAGGGATGACCTGTTTTATTATATCATTCAAAGCTGAAATCAAAAGTAGATTTATATCAATTCTCCATCATCTAAGCAAGTTTTTGTGGGATTCAAACATCAGTTTAGTGAGAAAATTGATTTTGTGATCAGGAAAAGTTTGAATTATTTATTAACCTTGCCTCCGATATTATTTGATCATATTCTCTATATTTAAATAGAGTGGTGGCGGCAGTAAACACTGTTCATAGTAATAAGTTTAAATACAATATATTTTTTGACAAACGGAATAGGATGGTTGTTGTGGTCAGCATCCTGCTGATCGCCTTTACTTCCCAATGTTTCTCAGGTACCCAATTCTGGCTGATTTGACCTGAGAGCCATTTAATTAGCGATGTCCAATGCTGTGTCAGCGGGCTCAACGACACATGTGTAGTACATAACTCATCATCATCAAGGTGTGTATCCTTTATAGGACGTTGCTCTCTTTGCAGCTCATCTGAAATTCACTCTGTCTCTAGCCAGTTCACCCACTCCGTCAATGGTCATATTCATGGTTTCTTTAATATCTTGTAGCCACCTTCTTCTTGGTCTACCTCTGCGTTTTGGGACCTTGCCCTCTAATATTGTTCTCTCCAAGCCATCATGATACTTGAGTACATAACTAGCGCCCTATTTTATTCCTCTTGCTTTAACGCTAATCAATCAAAATTTCAATAAAAAGTATTTTTCAATAACAGAAGGTTTCAGTTTTTTCATAAGCACAATATTTATTTTTAATTCAACGTTTAGTTAGGATTACATTTTTGTCTGATATTATTTGTATTAATGTTACTATTCTTCACCTTCACCCCTAGGGAGGCATAGGTCCGCAACCAAGGCCTTCCAAGCTCATCTATCCAGGGCGATCTTTTCCAGATATCTCCTATCTCCCCATTTTCTTGCCATGAGTCCCACTATCTCCCATTTTCTTGCCATGAGTCCCTCCTTGCCGGGTCCTTCTTCCTCGGGTGGCAAGCTATGAATTTTCCTGGTTGTGGTTTCTGTAGTGATTTTTATGGGGTGGGGTAGCTAGCCCAAGCCCAACCTCCTTAGTCGCCTCTTACGACATGCATGGCTGGTAACAGTGGTTCTATTCTTTATATTTATAATTTGGGCCACAGTAACCACTCAAGCGAATGTTACTATCAATATTGCTTTATTATTTTTATTGTTAGCATTATTGCTGCAGGCAATTTGGAAGTAGATTTGCTCACTTGGATTTTTAGGAACAGTTAAAAAAGACCTAACCATTCAGAAAGCATTGGCGAACTAATTGAACATATAAGTGGTGCCTAGAAAATCGACTCCTTATTTACTGTGGTTGATGGCAAAGTCATGTAAAGGATATGTCATGGTTTACATTTAATTTTCATTGACTGTTTAACATTTTGTACTAGAATTCTATGCACAAATACAATTTGTTTTTTTTATTCTTATCCAAGACTGAGTCTAGTTAATTTGATATATTAATGTGTACATTGTTTACTGTTAATCATTTGTACACTCTTGATCTTCTGTATAATGAGGACAAATATTGTGTATAATTATTGATGATTTAGTACAGATTTCTTCAAATTTGTGTACAGATTCTCATCTGAAATGGTTGAAAGGTCTATTGTTGTTCATTAGCTGCCTTCGGTACATCATCATTTATATTTTAGTTGTCTATGAGATTCTTGTGGGCGTCTGTAGCTTAAGCGGTAGTGAGCTCGATCACAATCCAAGCATACCTGGTTCAAACTCCACGGCAGGCAGTTTGGAAGCAAATTAGCTTCTGTGGGATTTTTATGAAAGGTAAAAATAAACCTCACTGTTGAGAAAACAATGACAAGCTACTGAGCGTATAAGTGGTGCCTAGAAAAATCAACGACCCGTTTACTGTGGCTGATGGCTACGTCCTGTAAAGGATATGCCACGATTTTCAATTTTCATGAGTTTCTCAACATGATTTTGAAAAGCCATAAATATATGTGATCTATAGTAAATTTCTTTCTGGTATCTATTTTTATCCATGGTTCACATTCACATAACAGGGTTAAGAAGTTTGTAGGTTCGAATCTAAACTGAGTCACAGTACTATTTTTAATTAGATCCCTAGGATTGTGTTAGCTATGAAGCTATGTTGTGAACACTCGGCAGATGGAGTGCAATTTCTGCCGAAAAGGACAGAGCCATATGGGGAAACCTGATGCAATGAAGTCAATTTTTTGTCTTTAGACTGTTTAGGTTTAATTCTACCTAACACTGAGGAAATTTGATTTGATTAACAAGGACTTGTTGCATACTGTCATTTTCTTCAATATGATCCATCCTGATCTGGTTTGCTTGCCCAAGTGGTTACCGGGCCCAAATTTGGGATGTAAAGAATAGAACCACTGTTACCTGCATGTCGTAAGAGGCAACTAAGGAGGTTTAGCTGAAATCGGATGTACATGTCCTAAACGTATAGAAGTCTATGCGTTTAGGGGCCTACCAAACTAATGTGCAACGTATACACGTTCTTGGCAAAGATCAAACATATCACAAAGAGTGATTAAAATTGGTCATAAAACGAAGCAAAGAAGAAGATCAGGTTTGCAGGTAAATAAACAATTGAAATATATAATTTAATATATAAAATAATATATATATATATATATATATGAACAGTTTAAAATTTAAAAAAACCATAAAAGTGTGCAAATGTTTCTTTGAACACTAGTCGTTTAGTTACTATATTTTTTTTTCTGACTGTGTGCATTCAGCCCATGTTCTATTTCTTACTTTTCACACTTAAATGCATTTTATTTTTGTAGTTTACATAACTATTGTCATTGACAGCAGCTTGATCGTTTAAAAAAAGTGTTTATGGATCTCAGTTTATATTTATTATTTTCTATTATTATTATTATTTTATTCCTCTTTTACCATTATACTTTACATAGGGCCCTCAAGTAATTTCTCCATACCGCTCTGTCCTGGGCAACTCGCTTAATCTCTTCTATGGAATTGAGTCTGATATTACTCTCCACTTTCAGTAAAGTTTGTTTCAGGGTTTCCATATATATATTAGTGATTAGAAACACCAACAGATTGCCGGGGCTCACAGGGGGAGCAAGAAATAATAACAAGGCAACCTACAAGGCGACTGAGGTAGGAGCCTAGGGAATCGCTACCTAGTAAATAAAAGCGTCGCAGAAATCGGATGTGCTGGTCTACTTGTATGTGCATAACTAGCACAGCGTACAATCACTCTTGGCCTCAGATCACATACAAATCACAAAGAGTGGTTAACAAGTGATCGATATGGAGCATTTGAAGAAGTGATTAGGAAGGACCATCATCATTGCATTCTGGACAGGTACATAAGTGCTCAGATTTCTTCCTCAACATTTCCATCAAAGTAAAGTGACTGATGACTCCTGTTCTGTGTTGATTAATCAATTAATTAATCAATCTTGAGATGTATATATTTAATGTAATCAAGATTGAACTGACTGCTGACCAGGTCAGGTGTGTTTCCACTAGAAATATGGGGCACACATGTTCTTTCTGTACATGATTATGTTGAAGTTACTGATACTGTTCATGAATCTTTCGAAAGAACTGTCTGAAAGATGCAAATGTGAAATGCGATGTAATAACGTCTGTAAGTAATATTTGAAGGCTCTTGTCATAAACACATGCACATTGAAAGCTTAAAGGGTTTGGACCAAAAGGATTGACTTCATTGCAAAGATATTGACACCATATGGTTTAATTCCTCTGAGCAGAAATGGCATGCCATCTGTCCAGAGTAATGCATGAACTCTGTAGCTCTGGCAACAATCCTTGGGTTCACCTGTGAACAGAACTACGCGTTCCAGATTTGAACCCACAACCTTCAGGACACAAAGCAAAGGCTTATCCACAGAGACCCATGACATCTGTTTGCCAAAGATGGATGTGTCTGGAGATCGATGGGACAAGAGTAGACTGTTGAATTCTGATCGCAGTCTGATCAAACAAGCGGAGAGCTTTTACTTCAAGATGCATTTCTATCTTGAGAGACCTGCCTCATTGTATTGATGTGAGAATTGGAACCACGACAGTCACTCCCACGTCAGACTTTACAGTCATTAACGGTGCAGCGAAGCACGTGATCTGCAGCACAACTCTATCATTGCTCAAGACTGTAAGATACACACTATTAGAGAAGTTTTAAGTACAGTAGCTAAACCTGTTGATTGTTTCATTATTGTGTAAATAAAACTGCTGTGATGATGATGTTATGTACAATATGCTATTCTTACCATTCATGTGACAATCACATGTTTTTTTTTAATGTAGTCAACTGTTCTCATAGTTTTGAGATTGCAATGTATGGAGACAGTGCATTGCAATTATAATTTCTTTTATTTGATTGCACATTGTAATCCTGTTTAATTTATTCTAAATTTTTGTGTTCGTAAAGTGGAACTTATTTGCACAATGTATAGGGCATTCACCTTTAGAATTGGACACAAAAGTGTAGCGTGTCATTTTTCTCCCTCTCCCCACCGTTGTTTCTCAGGTGTGGAGAGTGGCCCTCCTGCATACCTGAACCTAGAAATGTGAAGTATCACACACTTCATACCATGTGGTCTATAAAGGCTTCTGAACATTTTCATCTCATGCTTTTAAAGATATCAATGTTAACAAATATATTGTTTTTCACTTGTCTTATATCTGTTTCAATTCTCCACTTCTATTTGATATTTTCTTAGATGATATTTCAAACTTTAATCTCAATTGTAGTTTTTTTTATCACACATTAGATTAGCATTTTGACTTGAACAATTATTTCTTGCAACAACTGCCAACCAAATATGTTGCAATTCACATTGTTTTGTTAATTTACCTTAAACATGTTTTAAATATTTGTATATAAAGTACACGTCAACACTGCATTATTTTTGTCACAGTTGGCATACATGCCTTTGACATCTGCTTGGGGATACTGAGCACATATAGGCCTGCCTAGGATGATAGTGGAACCAACCAATAACCAGTGGGAAAACTACAGTTGTATTTATTTGGACTATCACTGAATTGTTCCTTTTTTTATATGCTTTGATAGGCAACACTTTTTAATGTGGTTTTGATATCAACTGCTAAAGGAATATTAGTAAAATCATTGAGACACCTAAGATTGTGTCAATGCTGTCTGGTGATTTAGAGCCATGAATATGATAAAACCATGAATAGAGCCATGAATATGATAGAACCATGAATATGATAGAGCCATGAATATGATAGAGCCATGAATCTGATGTCATAATGTGAATATTATCATTCTTACCAGCAAGTGTAGACGGTAGAAGCAGGACAAGGAGAAGTTGTACCAATCTCAAGGTAACATTGAAGTCATATCCAAGACAATCATAGACAGACAAAGAAGAAATGTCAGTATAGAGACAACAAGACAATCATGGACAGACAAAGAAGAAATGTCAGTATAGAGCCAACAAGACAATCATGGACAAAGAAGAAATGTCAGTATAGAGACAACAAGACAATCATGGACAGACAAAGAAGAAATGTCAGTATAGAACCAAGACAATCAAGGACATGAGCCAACAAGACAATCATGGGTAGACAAGGAAGTACATAGAGAAGACACATCTGAGTAAAAGCATCACAAATAAAAGTTGGCAATATCATACAAGACAATCATGTGCAACCAAAGAGAAAATGTTAAATTCCCAGAACATGTTTTCATTTTAGAACTTTAGATGTCATATCTCTTTCCCCCCTCCCCAATCCCTTCCCGCCGGGGAATTGCTAAATGGAATTGATGATTAATGCTGTTGTCTGTTGTGAAAACAATTCTTGCTGATTATACAAAATGTAGTTACATTATCTTCTCTGTTCTTGTTTCATGGTCAATGCAATAAAACAAAAGTGATACTGGTTAATATTCTCACTTCTGTGTTACAGTTGTTCTTATGTGAATCATCATATACTATATCTATATAGATACGATGTGTGTTCTGTCTCACATGTGCATGTGTGAAACAAAATTTAATGATATCATAATTTTGTCATACTTGACTCAGAAATGTGGAACAGACATATATCTATATAGATACATTATGTTGTGTTCTGTCTCTACATGTACGTGCATGTGTGTATGAAACATAATTAATGATATCTAATTGTCATACTTGACTCAGAAATATGGGACAGACATATATCTATATAGATACGTTATGTTGTGTTCTGTCTCTACATGTGCATGTGTGTGAAACATATTCATGATATCATATTTTGTCATACTTGACTCAGAAATGTGGGACAGACATATATCTATATAGATACGTTATGTTGTGTTCTGTCTCTACATGTACGTGCATGCATGTGTGTGTGAAACATAATTAATGATATCATTATTTTGTCATACTTGACTCAGAAATGTGGGAAGTTGGGTGAAACATAATTAATAATATAATAATTGAGTCATCTGTAACTCAGTTTCTTAACTTCATTCAGGAGTACAATTTCTCTGCTGTACTCTAGCTAGATTCGTGTGTTGGTAAACTGATCCAACATACACCCATGTTTGTTTTACTTGAAAATTAAGTGTTCATCAGAAACTCTCAGCTGAGATTTTTTCTTTCCTTACTTCTACCTATCATCATCCGGTGCAGAACCTGATGTTGATCATCTTGAACTTTTACAAATCTGTTCCTGGCATTGGCGATCAATTCGGTTGTTGCCGTTCTTCCATGTCATGTTATCAAGATCCCAGACGGTCACTCCTCTGGGAAGGGTACTGTCAAGATATTTTAATATCTTGAATCATGCTACTGCTGTCCAGGGACAGGTTGAAACATTTAGACACTTGAACCACCATTTAGGGCCATCCTCAACATTCTAAGCTTGTTTCTACTGCAATTAATGTCATTAGTATTCTTATGTCTCTGGTCTGCAGTAACTGGCATATGCGATTTGGTTTTGAGTAATAGCATGCTGGATTTTAGTGACAAGATTTCAAGCGTGTATCTCCTTTTCACAACTGGAGTTATGTTATGTGATCGACGTCATGGCACATTGGGCATTCCCATTCGTGCTCTGTCCTCCGCAGCAGCAGCCATCCCAAAGTCCATTTGCTCACTGTACCCATGAGAAGTTGATTACTATATCTTCTCTCTCTACCACGAAGACGACACTGTCTGGCATGTTCAAACTTAACACCTAATTCTCGAACTCGTTCCAGTGTCTGAGACTTGCCCATGTCACATAATTGAGAGTGTACGCATTGATGATATCGGCTCTGTCCATACTTCTGCCCGCTTGAGTCGGGGCATTGTTTGCAAGAAAGTCAGCTACTGGAGTATCTAGTACAGCTGAGGACTATACGCTTGCCTGGATTCTGAACACGTTCCAGTCGTTCACATTATTATCGTGAAGACGCCAAGTTCGTAACAAATCACGAACTTAACCAGCTGATGTTATAGGAGGACAAGTAGTTACTATTCGGGGTGTGCGACTACAATAGCCTTGAGAGGGATCAGGCTATGCTTGAAACTGTATCGTTTGTTCAACATAATGTTTGACCTTTTTGTCTAATCTTGGGTTGTCCTCCAACGCCAGGATATGAAGAGATTTCTAGAACGTGTGTTTGTGTGCGCTTCATACATGGTACCTTTCACTGCCGTTATTATTTCTGCAGTCCACATTTTACGTGAACGACCTTTTACTATGTATCCATCATATCGGAGTATAATTGCCCTTTGAGGCACACTGTCTGTTGGTTATCTTCTAAGGTGGTCGACACATTTAATTTGTTGTTTTTTGATGAAGTTCAAACGTTTTATCCCAAAATAACGCAGCTCGGTAGCAGGACCATCAAAGGTGACTCTGGGTAGATAAGCCCTGTCTATGGAACTATGAATAAAAAATACAACATTGATACCTTCTCAGGATTGACCTGAGGACGAGACTCCCTACACTAATGCCGGTTGATACGCAATGTCCCTTTACTGTCTTCAATAATTTCTTGTGTATCTGATCTAGCTCTATATAATAAGATGAGAATAAGGACGGTTTTTTTTTGGTAAGAACTCCCGGGGAGACAAAGGAAGGAATGAATATGATCAATATGCAATGAGTTGCCGAAAAAACCCACCACCAAGCACATGATTCGAACCACTGCCCTATATGTCCCACGGCACCCATTGCCTAGCAATACGAGCGTTCTTCAAACACAACCAACAAGCCATTAAAAATGGCTTTACTGAGGAGTCTTTCACAAACGCTTCGTTTTTGCTAGACACAGAATGATCAAGTTTCCTATCCCAGTTGACTGAATTTTATCTGCTCTGTAGATGTTGAACAACGCGAGATAGAGGGGAATTATGTGGTAATCTCGGACATATGCGTGCGTCCATGTTTCTAAATGTAAGTGCAATAGTCGCAACACTGTTATGTTTGCCGCTCAACATATGATGGTGAAAACTAAGCACCTATGTGTCTGTTCGAAGTGTTGAGAGATAGACTCGTTAACTAATAACGAAGATATGTGTAAAGATGAGAAAGAAAAATATATTAAAAAATCGACATCTGTAATAGAGAACTAACCCCTGACACTCGACTTCATACATGAGCTGAATGTAAACTTATACGGTAAAAGACTATAATTACTTTCTTGTTTCATTTACTCAGCAGGAAATTGAAAAACTCCATTATATTTATCATCTGTCATGCGCCAAAAGTAGGACACACCATATATAACTTATCTTCATTTACTTGCTTTATCGATTTAGTTACATCTAAAGGTCGACCGTGAGAACCGTAGTAGCGTAGTTATTAGTCAACTCGCTTCTTATACTAGTGGTCCAGGTTCAATTCTACAGTGGGCGTGGTATTTTTTCTGACCGTAACCGCTCCCGGGTCGACCCAGCCTCAATTATATACCAGGAAAAGGACGTAATTAAAGGAGACCGGCAAGATGTTGACCACATCACCCATAGCGAGCCGACGGCCAATGAAAAATGTGGGCCTAACATCGTATTACTCAATATACCTGGAGGTATGAAAAAGGGTTCCTTTTTATTTATTTTAAAGGTTGGTCTCAGGGCGTTGAGGTACTGTTGCTCTTCTTCTCTTGCTTTATAAGTACTCGGTTTAGCGGTTCGTGTCAAGCGATCGATCTATTTATTGTCCAGTGATCATTTATTTACCTCCATGTTGGCAAGATTGAGTTCTTAATTTCTCCATACCGCTCTGTCCTAGGCAACTCTCTCAATCTCTTCCATGTAACTAAGTGCGCTATTTCTTGTCTCTCTCAGTAAAGTTCGTTTCCCTAGGGCGTCCTCTAGGAATCATATCCTAGACAGATTATAAAACATATGTTCTGTGCTAGGGCGTCCTCTAGGAATCATATCCTAGACAGATTATAAAACATATGTTCTGTGCTAGGGCGTCCTCTAGGAATCATATCCTAGACAGATTATAAAACATATGTTCTGTGCTAGGGCGTCCTCTAGGAATCATATCCTAGACAGATTATAAAACATATGTTCTGTGCTAGGGCGTCCTCTAGGAATCATATCCTAGACAGATTATAAAACATATGTTCTGTGCTAGGGCGTCCTCTAGGAATCATATCCTAGACAGATTATAAAACATATGTTCTGTGCTAGGGCGTCCTCTAGGAATCATATCCTAGACAGATTATAAAACATATGTTCTGTGCTAGGGCGTCCTCTAGGAATCATATCCTAGACAGATTATAAAACATATGTTCTGTGCTAGGGCGTCCTCTAGGAATCATATCCTAGACAGATTATAAAACATATGTTCTGTGCTAGGGCGTCCTCTAGGAATCATATCCTAGACAGATTATAAAACATATGTTCTGTGCTTAAGTCAAGCACGTTAATGAACTCTTTAAAGATGACAATCGTTAAAAATATGTTCTAAAGCCACTGACATGATAAAACACATTATCACTTGTTACAAATAACATTCCTACAAATATCCACAATCCTGAACATGACATAGGTATCTTCGTCGGTACTACGGAGTTTGTGCACTCAGGCTGAGACCTTCATGTGTAAGGAAACATATTTTAGCACACATGGTTGTTTGCAGAAATGCAATGATGATGGTGTAATAAATCAATCAGTTATATAATTACCTCTAAAATCAGAATTAATATAATGTGTTTTACCCACAAACTGAAATTTTTAAAATCTTTGTCAGCGTGTATACTTTTTTTTCTATAATTTATGCACCGCACCCTCTGTGGTAGGAAAATAAACTTAACCCTTAACCATTGGGATAATGGAATTTCGATCATTTATGATCGATGCAACATGCCTATTTAAGTGGCCATAATTTTGTATCTATTTTGCATTTAAGTTGGTAAAATTTATGTTATCTGATGCAGAACATATGATAATCTAATAAAAAATTATTAAAAAATTAATTATATATTTTTAGATGTCTAATCTCGTTGACTGGAGCACACCTTATTTTCCACTTGCCATTTTGAAGAAACGTCCAAATTGCTCCAGCCAAAAGCCCCAAATATGTGATAAAATGGATTCTAATAACTCAGATTACTGTCCTGATGAAGTCACCAGTGATTCTTGAAATATCTATGCTTGAGTCAGATGAACATTCTATGTCTGTGTCACTTTGACTCTGTTTGCAAGATGCCCGACAACTTTTCCTGATTATTTTGTCTATCAAATATCATTGCGTAATCATATTTTTATTCAATAATATCTTTTACTTGCAAGGTTTAGGAATTATATACCTATTTAATGTTTATGTATGATACTATAAGTGCTAGTTCTTTATGAGCTGCTTACTAGACCAATTCGGCATCATTTTCTCTTGAAGGTTATATTTATTGACTTTTTTCTTTACAATATGAAAATATTGAATATTATAAATGTCATGATTACTGCCTTTCATATTTCCCAAACATGTTTAAATTCATATATGTTTTGCAAATATGAAGACTTTACAAGACTGTAATAAAAGATTCCATTATATTCGTCATACTTATTTTTTCCTTCTTTGTGACTGTAACAAAAGTTGTCATTTGTAGAATAATCTATTTTTAGACTTTTCATAAGTAGGTCACGGAGATCATAAATTACATCACACTTATGTTAAAACCACATATCCTGATAGTCCATCCAATTAGCTTTTCAACCATATATAACATGCCTATTTTCAATGCAAAGAACGTGTATGGTTGCTAAATATAGAGCAGGGCATACAAAATATAGAAAAAACCTTAAAAACCTGCCAATGGTTAAGAGTTAAGTGTACATAACATTCACAAATTCTCCTGCGACATGTTACATTGTATTGAGACAAATAGATATAAGCCCACAAGATTGCAGGTTAATTCATCATAAAATAGCTTGCCCTGAGCTGGACTTTATCATCTTAACAGTCCTTTGGAAGTTCTCTCTCTCGTAGGCCATATGTCCCGCCTCTGCAGCCGTCATGTTCAAATCATCAGTTACATCCTAAATCCATCTTCTCCGTGGTCTTCCTCTTCTCCTCTTAGCTGGTATGCCTCCTTCAATGAGGGTCTTCTCCAGCCCTTCGTGTTTTTTATGTCCAAAATAATTCAATTTTCTCTTATTTGTAGCATTAGCCAGTTTTCTTTTATTTTAAGTTCTTTTTGTATATATCTATTTATTATATTCTCTGTCCATGATATACGAAGGAATCTTCTGTAATATCTATATTCAAAAGCACATATATGCAGGGTAACTAGCTTCTGGAAATTAATTTTGCATGTGCACAGTGCACATGATCGGAATTACGTGAATGATGTCCCTTGTTTCTCACGCTTCATGATCATCTCTAAGATTTAAAGTATTTGAATCTCCAATCTTCAAACAGCTCAGACTTTAGGGCATTCGAATGGCTTCTTTGATAATAACAATTCTTACAAAATGTAGATCCAAGTTGTATACGTATAAAATGATCTATAAATGAAGGTAGCTGTTTACTTTGGCCTACACTAGCCGTGTTAAAGTATTTGCGTACTTCTACTATTGTTTTAAATTCATATTAAACGGATTATTGAATTCATTGCTAATAACTTGAAGAAAATACAACATGAAAATCAACAAACAAAAGACCGAGACCATGAAAATCAGCAGAACACCAAGCCAAGCAAACATACAAATAGATAACACCAGAGTAAAGCAAGTTACTGAATTCAAATATTTAGGCAGCATTTTCACAGAGGATGGAAAACTAGATAGGGAAATAGAGACAAGGTGTCAGAAAGCAAATGCAGTGACCTACCAGCTGGCACCATTACTACAACACCTAAAGATCAAGATGGAAGTGAAAAGACAGATGATAAAAAAGTATTTTCCTACAAACACTTTGTTACCAGTGCCAAACTTGGTCTCTTACAGCAACACATCACAGAAAGCTCACCACGTGTGGAATGAAATGCTTGAGGAAGGCAGTGGGAGTCACCAGGAAAGACAGACCAGGAAATGAGGACATCAGAAGCAGAGTGGGCATAACTTCATACACCGAATACATCGAAAGACAACAAATGCAGTGGTTTGGACATTTAATGAGAATAAAATACAACCAACCACCAATAACATCATACAATAAAAAGAGATCGGGTACTAGAGCTAAGGGAAGACCAAAAAAAAGATGGATAGACAATATAAAGACCACACTACACAAACACGATACAACACAACAAGGGCGACTCATCTAACCCTTGAACGCAAATTAAAGCTCCCACCCCTACGCTTAACGGCAAGAGTGGACAGCCAACTACATCTTCTACCTGGGAATAGACAATAGATATTTAAACGGTTCAATGCAACATTTAGATAGCGTTGTCCAGCTCGGTGTTCTTGTTATAAATTCCTGCCGCCTGTTCTATATTTTGCTCAACCAGCTTTAACATTAATCAGAATTGCAAGAAGAAACAAAAGTATTTCTGAATAACAGAATGTGTCAGTTCTTTTCTTAGCACTCACATGAACACTATCTTTAGCAACCTTGTTTTTATTTTACAACTATTCTACCTTCCCCTAATCTAACACGGCGATTTTTACTGCAGAAATCGCAGGCATCTCTTATCTTTCTTCGAATGCTCCATATCGACCACTTGTTAAACCCCTTTTTGTGATTTGTATGTGATCTGAGCCTAAGAACGATTGTACGGTTTGTCAGTTATGCGCCTATAAGTAGGCCAGCTTATCCGATTTCTGCCACTTTTTTTATTTACTAGGGTAGCTTCCATTGGCACCTACCTTACTCGCCTCTTACGACATGCCTTGTAGGTTGCGTTGGTACTATTCTTTGCTCCTCTTGCGGGCCCCGGTAACACACGGTACACAGACATCTCAATTCATCACTTCAAACAAATAACACAATTGAGCCAACTCTGCTTTGAGAGACCGACTACCACATGATTTTAACATCCAATAAGTGGAGCAGGCAGTTTCAATTCAAAGTAGAAAAAAAATTTAACAGGCAATTTCAGTTCAGAGCAGGAACAGTGTGTTCTGTATCTATAGACGATCGTATTTATTCTTCCAAATTGATAATATAACATTAACATGCACTATGTCTATGTACTATGAAAGATGTGCAACAAATTATTAATTAGTATCATCTATCATTTAAAAAAAAGAAAGATGAAAACGTATCGGTACAGCATGGTAGCGCATCTATTAGTTGACAAATTAAACTAGAGAAAAAAATTGAACTTCTAAAATTGTTGCAGGAGCTACGGTGTTTGTGCTTTGAGCAATACTCTCGGCGGGTGGCGTGAAATTTCTGAGGAGAGGAACCTAGTCATATAGGGTACAATTCGGTGCAATGAAGTTAATCCTTCGGTTTTAGACCTCTCATTAGTACAAGGTGTAATTCCAAAACTCTTAAATTGTAGGATAAATTCAACATCAATCTTACGTCTTCATTCAACAGGTGATCAGCTATAACATTTCCCCCCTTATTTTCTCATAATTCACATGCTTCATAGTTCTAAAATAATTATGGAGACAAATTCTTATTTTTACTTTGTATCTACTGTCCTAACTCTGCCAATGTCGGTTCAAAGCCCGGATGAAAAAGGAGGAGGACTTGTCCGTGAGGCCAGCTACCTCATCACAAGAAATTTAAAGAGCTACAGCAACTTGAAAGAAAAGACGCCATGCCGTTAAACCGATCAGCCAGGGGTGTACGTGCACCTAGTGCATCAATGACAGTTGCTGATAAAAGCCGCTTTGCTGAAGTCAGCAACCCGACTCGTACATTACTTGGCTCAAAACACATACTAAAATTGGCTTTTGGAATGTGAGAACGATGACCACAGCTACAAAATCAGCCCAGATTGCTGAAGACATGAAGAGAGGACGACCTAAGGAGACCCTGAAACGAACTTTGATGAAAGAGGCAAGAAATATTGGTCTCAGTTCCATGGAATGTATTGAGCTAGTTGCCCAGGATAGAACAGTATGGAGAAATTGCTTGCAGGCCCTATGTAACGTATAACGGTACGAGAGAAATTATTATTATTATTATCTACTGTCCTGGGCATGCGGGTGTTCGCGGCAACAAGAGAGCGAGCATGCTTGTATCGAAAGCATTGATTGTTGGGGAGTTTAGGATAGATAAGGGGGATGTTCTTCGGTCTCTAGACGACCTACTGTTGGATGAGGACACTAAAATAGATGTTGAATCAATCCAGCGATAATTACAGTTTGCACAAGTAGAGCTGGATGCTTGAGAGGCAGAGAGAGAGGAAGAGCGAGAGAGGGGAGAGGTCTGATTAATCAACGAGCCACTGGTTATTGGTTATTGGTTACTAAACTGACGTCATTGCACTCCGGGCAGACCCATAGGTGCTCAGTCGCCCCCAACAGATATCGAAGAGTATGCATACTGATGTTCCTGTGGCTCGCTGATTAACCCTTTGTATCCTGAATTATTTTATCTATAACTTTGTAACCATTTTATTTTTCTAAATGGTATATTTTAATACATATACAACTAAAATATGAGTCTGGGAAAAAAAAAAAATTTTAACAATAATATTTTGTTGAATTTGTTTTTTTGGACTTTAAAGTACCAACAGGAACCAACACATAATTTTTTTTTTTTTTTTAATTGTTTTATGAAAACATCTGCTTATGTGCATATCTATACATGGTATTCATAAAAGCAATTCTTTTTTTCATTGCAGCACAAAAATACATTGCAAAATGAACATTTTGAATGTGGTTTGGACTGGATTTTTTTTGTAGAGCACATTTCACACCTTCCCCTTTCTTGAACAAAGGTAGTCCAGTGAGCTCCTAGGTTTTGTCCTCTGATGTCTTTAGACACAGAAAAGTTGTTCTTCCTTCTCTTCTTTGGCTGCTCTGGTGTGGTGCTGATTGAAGGACGACCTATTTTTTCACAGGATCTTTCCTGAGCGATTAGTCCCATCGCTAAGTTTCTTCGAAACTCAAGTAGTGTTGATTCATGGTGGATCTCTTTGTAAATTACAAAAGCATTGACGTATGCCATTTCAATCATTGCAAAAAACAATCTATGCCACCACTTTTTGGACTTTCTATCAGGATCATATAATGATCGGAGCATATCTGCCTTGTCCACGCCTCCCATTGAGTAATTGTAGTCCCCAACTATAGCAGGTGCTACAACGTCTTTTCTAGTCCCGTTCCGCTCTTGTCGACTCAGAGTTGTAGCTTCATTGCCATGGTAGTTTGACAAAAGGTGAACACATTTATTGTCTCTCCACTTGAAGAAGGTAATACCTTGCTCTGTAGAGCTGTAGTCAAAATCTCCCCTTTGTAACTTCTTATCCTCTTGAAGCTTAGGGAGATGCTTCCTATTGGATCTAACAGTTCCACATGCAAATATCTTGTTTGCCTTCATGTGCTCAAACAGTTCTACAGATGTAAAATAGTTATCCATCATGACCACATAGCCACATCCTCTCAAACTGTGGGTCAGTCTATCAACTATACTGCCTCCCAATCCAAATCTGGCTTTGGAATTATTTGTGTCTTGAGATTTCCCTTGATAAATTTCAAACTCATAGACATAGCCAGTCATATCGGCTCGACACCAAATTTTATAACCCCGCTTTATTGGTTTCATGGGGTTATACTGCTTCAGCGATGAACGCCCTTTGAAGAGAACCATGCTCTCATCTATGCTCTGAACTTCATTAGGTAGTCTGAGCATCTGAAAATTGCGATTCAGGTCCTGAATAAGAGGTCTAATCTTGAACAGTTTGTCACAATTGTCCTTCGGAATTGCACTATTATCATTTACATGAAGATTCGCAAGAATCTCAAAGTATCTGTCACGCTGCATAGCTTTAGGTACAATTGGAGAGAAAATCCATGTCGCTTGACCAATAATGTCTCATGTGTGGTAACCTATGGTAGCCGAAAAAGAAATGCAGACCCATAAATGAAAGCATTTCTCTTGTGTCAACAGGTTTCACTCTTAACTGTTTTTGTTGAATGTACAAGTTTGTTTGAAAAACTACATTTTCAATTGTGGATTCTGATAGCACAGTGAGAAATATATCTGCTGCAGTCTCTTTTCCCACAAAATGCTGGAGAACTGGCCCAACCTCCTTAGAGAAAACTGGCAGACTCTTTGAGATTGGTTTCTTTCTCCAGTTCCTTTGGATTACTGAAAATGTCTCCTCATCACTGGAACTAGTATCAGAAAGTTGCACATTCTGAGATTCAGAAGAACCGGCAACATTAGGGTTGTTCTCTAGTTCCTCATCCGAGCTGCTCTCTACTGGTGTATCAATATCAGATGGGAGATCTTCTTCTAGGGCAATGACAATTTCTTCCTCAGTCAGATATTTTCGTTTACAGGCCATGACACCTAGAAAAAAAAATTAAAAAATCATATAAACACACACAAATTATATGGTACTTGCTATCAAAATAAGTCAATCACATGATGATGATTAGGTTCAAAATAAGTCTATCACATGATGATGATTAGGTTAAAAAAAGTTAACATTTCTCACATCCCTTGGTTTACCCGAGTTTTACCCACTTCCGACCTGGCGGTACTTATAAGTACCATGACATATTTTAGTGCGTACAATTAAAAATAAACTATCAATTTAGAAGACACATATATCAAATGCTTACCTGTATAATACTGTAGTTGATTAAAAATCTGTAGCACCAACAAACTGTAAAATAACGATCAAATAGTAGACGTCATGCAGGCAGTGTCCAGTCCCTATTTCAAGATGGATGACTAATGAAACTCGACACAAAGAAAATGTATTGCGCATGCCCAGATCGCTTCCAAACATTCACGCCACCTACCTGGGAAACAAGCAATGTTATTTTAGATAGACCTTTAAGTACCGTCAGGATTCGTGATCAGATTGTAAAAATATAGCCATTTGAAGTGAGTGGTACTTAAAAGTACCGTCAGTAAAGAAAGGGTTAAACACACCTCTCACTCTGCCTCTCAGGCATCCAGTTCGACTTGAACAACGGGTTACTCCAAACTGCTTAAATCGCTTGATCGATTCAACATCGATTTTAGTGTCCTCATCCAACAGAGAGTCTCGAAGAGACCGAAGAATATCCCCTTATCCATCTTCAACTCCCACAGCGAGCCACAAGAATTATCAGTATGCATACCCTTGAACATCTGTTGGGGGAGACTGAGCACATACGGGTCTTCCCAGAGTGCTGTGACGTGAGTTCAGTAACTAATAATTTTGAATTTCTGACTCCCTAAAAATGTTCATTCAACATTTTCAAGATAAAAGTACATGAACATGTTACAAACATGTACACATTAGTAAACTGTTATCTCAATGTCTATCGTACACACTACGTTTGTATACACCTTGCATTATCTCATCACTTTTGATTGAACATAAATTTATCAACAGTATCTGTTAACTTTTCACTGATATGAATCCATAATGTTAAGATAACACAGCAAAATATATTCTTGTGATGTGTATTTGTATACTGGACGTTTCTTCATGAGAACATCAACGTTTTATATATCAAGTTGTTGAGAAACATTCGAAGGCGTTTCTAGTAAACAAAGTTACAAATTTCTTACATAATTAGGAAACTTATTGTTTGTTGACTTCTTTGGATAACATTATTTTCATCAGGCAATATGTGAGTTGAGTTTGTTTTTCATTTATTTCGTACATACTTTACATAGGGCCTGCTAAATATTTCAATACCAATCTATTCTGGACAACCCATTCAATATTTGTTATGGAAACGAGTTCGATATTTCTCGCATCTGTCAGTAAAGTTCGTTTCAGGGTTTCCACAGGTCCTGCTTTCTTTCTTGAACAGTTTGCCTCTCTATTCAAAGCCTGCTTTGTGACTGTAATCATTTCTTCTCAATGTCCAACATATCTCTATCTTCTGTTTCTTATAATAGTTGTTATTAGTGGTTGAAAAGACATATCTATTATGTCACCGTTTCTCCTGAATAGAATTGTGATTATTTTTTAAATCGTAGAATATCCTTGACATAACGTCACCATCAACCACAGTAAACGAGTTGTTAATTTTAAAAGCAACACTTATACGTTCAGTAGTTTGCCATTGTTTTCTGAGTTGTGATTGCTGCTAGACAGTGGTATTTTAAATATTTACAGCTTCAAATACAGTGAACATGAGCCTTCATTTTGCACATCTAGTTATACTTTGAAAAATCTCATTCTAGATCAGCGGTTCCCAAACTTTGCATTACCGCAGACTCCATTTTAAGTACATTTTGTTGCTGTAGACCTCAACAGTTGTTAGATATGAAAATGGGCAGGAATGAATTATATGTGTGTTACAATAGTAAACAATGTCTACAATTTAACATTTTAATAAACAATAAAGAAAACATTAGGTCTATAGTTAGGTTTAACATTTATTTTTCGGTTTGAAATATCAAAGACCATAATATTTCTTCAAGCGATTGAGGGCCACCTGTAAGTACCTCACGGACTCCAGGTGGTCCGGGACCTCACTTTGAGAAACACTGTTCTAGATAATATTTATAACTATTGGATTCTCCGAAATGAGTTAAATTCTTATTGTTCATGTTTGTTGGCATACATTCTCTGATATAACCAAAACAAGATTCGTCCTGAGGTTGAAAGGGCGTGTCTCGGCTTAAAGATGATTTTATCCAATAAACGTACAAGCCAACAAAATACTATTTCTTATATTATCTGTTTATATTTAATTATATCTGTTTATACACTTTGTGATGCAAATATAAATTATTCATTACTGATTTACTGGTAATTTTAGCTGAGATGCTTCCACATTAATGAGTGTACAGTAAATCAATTATTCTAGAATGGCTACTATTTGACTTATGAAATAGCAGAGATAACAATTCACCTAGAAAACAACAAACGCAATGGATATCAATCTGAAGGTAATATATTGTCAGTTATTTTCATTGTTCACTACATCATATCCAGTGTTGTTAGTGAATGTAAAATATTAGCGTTTATTTTATCATTATAATTATTGCAAAAACTAAAAGAGCTAACTAACCTATGGAAGGGAAATGAAATAAGAACAAAGATCAAGTGTTTTAGAGTCTGTGTTGTTTACATTGGCTACATATGGTTGTGAGACTAGGAACAGTGACATAACGGCAGAGAAGATCATTAGTACCTTTTAATGCAAATGCTACAGAAGAGTACTCAAAATATCATGGACAGAGAAAAGAACAAATGCTACAGAAGAGTACTTAAAATATTATGGACAGAGAAAAGAACAAATGCTTCTGTTCTGCAAAAAAGTTGATACTAAAGAGAGTTGGTTATTAAAAAACATAAAATCAAGGAAATTAAATATTTCGAACACATCAAACGACACGAGTGCCTAGAGAAAATCATTTTGGAGGGATGGTGCCTGGAAAAAGAATGAGAGAAAGACCTAGAAGACGATGGGTGCAAGATGTCATTGACGATCTGAGAATGACTGCTGCTGACGCTGGTCAACTTGCACTGAACAGAGTTTTTCAGGACTGCAGTCATGGGAGCCATGTTCCGGAAGGACCAAGCTTCTTGATGATGATGATGAATCATTCTTAACTACAGAAAATAATAGAAAAAGGTGAGATCTATGTGGTGTGCAGATAACGCGCTCGTCTCTCGCTTTAAAGGTACGCGGTTCATTCATCACGTGGGACAATCAGGATATTTTGCAAGTGATCCTTGACCTCAATGTAGATGGGATCGAGTTCCTAGTCCTATTGTAGACGGACGATGATGCAAGTCTTGTGTTTAAGTCGAGCACGTAAAATAATCCGTTGCAGTTGAGAATCTCTAAGACTAGACTGCAAAGTCGCTGCCCAAGCAAAATCCATTTGTACAAAAAAAGATTGAAATAAATATTCTTATGAAAATCTTCAGCTTTCACTATCTTTAAAATTACAATGGTATCCTCACTGTTGCTGCGGAGTTTATAGAGTCCTCACTGTTGCTGCGGAGTTTATAGAGTCCCGCCGTTGCTCGGAGTTTATAGAGTCCTCACTGTTGCCGCGGAGTACATACAGTCCGTGTACTGTCGTTGACAGCTTTCTGCGTAAGAAAGCACTAAGAGAACAGATAGTTGTTCACTGAAGTGCAATTGTTCTACCAATCAATCAATCAATCAATCGAAATAGTCTTGTCTGATAGGGCTAGCACATGTTTAAAAGGAAAGTGATCTTTTGCCTTGGAGGCTGCAAAATATATAATAGGAGCATGGTGAGTCCTTGTAGAAGTCGCATGTACCGCAGTGCAAGAAAAGGAATTATATTGGTTATTATTTACTAAACTTACGTTATTGCACTCGGGACAGACCCATAGGCGCTCAGTCTCCCCCAACAGTTATCGAAGAGTATGCATACTGGTGGTTCCTGTGGCTCGCTGATTAAACACACTTCTAACTCTGCCCCTAAGGCATCCAGTTTTACATGTACACGAGGTAACTCCAAACTGCCTAAATCGCGGGATCGATTCAACATCTATTTTAGTGTCCTCATCCAACAGACAGCCGCGAAGAGACCGAAGAACATCCCCCTTATCTATCTTTAACTCCCAAACAATCGATGCTGTTAATGCTAGCCTGTCCGCTCTCTCATTACCGTAAACACCCGCATGCCCAGGACAGTATATCCACGTAAGCCGCTGGTGGTTAGAAACTTCTATAGACGACATCCACTCATATCGAAACCTGCCCTTCTGGATCTTGTGAAGCATCGACTGAGAGCCAGATACAACAACGACCCCATTAAATGTAGTCCCAGAGCGCCAGTGGAGGGCAGCAGTAACGGCCTCAACCACCATCCTCATACTAGAAGTAGTTGTCCTGTACGCCCCACTTCGCTCTGCAACAACCCTACCATGCGCATTAGCCAAGAAATCCCAGCCTGACTTTTCACCACGATGAACCGACCCATCGGTATGTACAACAACATCATCATCCCTTGCATTATCTTCTATCAGCTGCTTAACTGCGAGATCAGTCTTCCTGTTGCCCCAATCTCTACATTCTCTCCCAAGAGTAATAATAACGTTGAGATAGTTGGTCATGCTATCATCTGTTGGGATCCATTCTTCCCTTTTGGTAGGGTTGCAGCCGTGGTCACCTGGCCAATTGTTCTCTCAGTCTGGGCCATCCACGACATGCCACGCTTGATTCTCGTACCCGTAACATCATTAGTGTTCTTGTGCAGTGAATGTCTCTTATCCGCAGTAACCCGCATATATGCCTTGGTTTGGGCGATTGCATGACGGAGCGTAGTGACAGAAGGCCAAGCATATATCTCATTTTCACAATGGGGGTGGGGTATCTCTAGTGCAGCCAAGGACTATACGCATACCTTCATTCTGAACCCGTTCGAGTTGTTCACATTGTGATCATGATATCGTAAGAATTCCGAGTCCGAAATCTACCACTGACATAACCAGTCGATTGAACAAAAGGACAAGTAGTCTCTGCTCAAGGTGTGCGGCCACCATAACTTTGAGAGCCGCAAGACCACGCTTGCACCGTTGTATCGTCTGTTCAACATGGTGTTTGAAAGATAGACTACGATCAAAGGTTATTCCAAGATAGCGCAGCCTGTCACTGCACTCGATGGTATGTTCATCAAAGATGACTCGGGGTAGATAAACCTTGACTATGGAATTACTCAAAGAGCACCACAACATACACACCTTTTCAGGATTGACCTGAGAGCGAGACTCTCTACGTCAACGTGAGATGGTATGTAATGTACTCTGAATGTCGTCAACTATCTCTAACTAGATAACAGCTTCATTCATTAGTATTTTCTATATTTAACCTCTTCTATGCCAATTTGTTGTTAGTCGAAGAACTTGATTTGTTCTATTGAGCTAGTACACCTACGTGGTGTCTGGGGTAGAAAAGAACAAAGCAGTTCTCTTGAGTGTCGTAAAAGGCGGATAGGAGGAGTCTATCATGGGACCGGCGACCCCTCACTGTAAAAAAGCAACAACTACAGAAGCAGCACATAAAATACCAAAATTGCTCATGAAGAAAGATCAGGGTGCCATAGAAAGACACAACGTCGAAATTAATTAAAAATGTTATGACTGCCTTATCTACTGTTGGGCTCAATGATGACTGGTGTTTGTTCTGGTAATATACATAGTCTTTCGGATGACTTCCTTCAGATGTTTTCCTTGTTAATGTATATTCTACTTACAAACCTCCATGCTTCATCCGTAACCCAGGCAACATATACATAATATTACCGGAGGCCACATTTCATCATATGGTATAAATATGCCAGGATCGGGTAGTCGTAATATTCTAGCTTTTAAGTTGTTATTCTTGAAACATTCGTTATTTAAACGACGCCGTTACACTCCAGTCAGACCCATATGTGCTCAGTCTCCCACAACAGATGTCGAAGAGTATGCATACTAATGGTCCCCGTGGCTCACTGGTTCCTCTACCTCTTCTTCTATATGCATATTTGATTGTTTGATCTGCTGAAAAACATAATAATCTAGACATCCATGTCAATGGCACTAAAATAAACCAAGTGAAAGAATTCAAATACTTAGGAAGCATATTCACAGAAGACGGAAAACTGGATAGAGAGATAGAGGCTAGAGTGCAAAAAACCAAAATAGAAAGCAAATGCTGTAACCTACCAGCTAGCCCCATTGTTAAGGCACCCTAAAATTTCACAGGCAGCTAAGCAACAGATGATCAACAGCATTCTCATACCTACTTTGTGTTACCAGAGCCAAACATGGACATTGAGCAAAGCGTAGTCACAAAAATAACTACATGTGAAATGCGTTGCCTGTGAAAAGTTACCAACAACACAAGAAAAGACAGAATCACTAACATCAGCATAAGAAAGAAAGTTGGCATAAAACCGTGCTTGAATTACAAAGAGAAACAAAGAATGAAGTGGTTTGGCCACTTAATAAGAATGCATCCAAACTCCACAGTATTACAGAGTCTTCTACGACAGAACATTGGGAAAGAAGGCAAGAGGAAGACCACGGAAAAGATGGTTAGATGGCGTAGCAGAATCCTGTGAAAGGGCAAAGATAACAATCACACAAGCCACCAGAACAGCGCAAGACAAAAACAGAAAACCACGACACTGGGCAACAACCCGGTAGCAGTGTGACGACAAAAGAAGAAGAAGATCAGCTGAAGGACCACTCAAGAGTGCATAACTCCGTATCACTGGCTGGAGCTCATTTGTATCTAAAGTTATAAACATAAAACTGAAGTCTATTTATTTTAAAATACAAAGCTACAATTTTAAAAGACGAAATATTAAAACATGACACCTAAACCACTTGATTGATATCTCATTTTTTCTCCAGTGTTTTCTTGGAATGTATATATTGTTTGTGTCGGGAACATTGTATGCCCTTGAGTCAAATACCTTTTGTACACAAAAGCCAAACACAGGTAATAAAAACTAATAATCAGCTATCTTAGCACATATTGATATTATCTAATTATCATGTCATATAATCATTATATGACATAATGATAATATCAATATATAATGTATACCTCATAACTAACTTTGTTTCAATGATGTTTTGATATAAAATTACAATATATATATATATATAAATGTATATAATATTGCTAGAAATACAAGTATATGTTAAACATTATACTTACCCCCTCCAATCCCCCTCCCCTTCCCATTCTAAAACTGAAACGTATGAACTCATGAACTGTGTTTGTAGAAAAAATGTTGAAAGTGTACTCGTCTGTGTAAGGAAATCATATTCATCAAGGCTTGTCATGAGCAGAACTTTCCACCCTACCTGTCCTTCGGATTTTTCTTCAGATGTCAGAGGTCCCGCCTCTGCAGCTGTCATGCTCAAACCATCAGTTACATCATGAATACATCTTCGCCGTGGTCTTCTCTTCTCCCTTCGCCGGGGAGCCTCGTCTAAGGGAATTTATATATTAAACTGATAGAACGAATAGATATGGGCAAGTGGTTAAGAAAGCAGATAAAAGTGGTTTTTGACGTGTGTAGAATGCCTTCAGGCAAAGACAGCTCTTCGATTGACAGTAGATGGAAGAAAGCACATAGCAAATTGAACCTTGAGAAAGACAGTAGAAAGAGAAATGAAAAAAGTGTAGAAGGGAATACCATGTGTGTGAAGACAACGGACTGGTAGCAAAAGAAACCACTTGTGAATCACCTGTATATGAAAAGGATCTAGAAAGATATAAGTATTAGTACTTTTTCTTGGTATTTAATATTTTTTGTTAATATTTAAAAAATATGTTTTGAAGTTTACCCTGTAGTTGACTGTCCTTGATAAGTACTATACTGCAAGCTGAGGTTAGCTCACTTTTGCTATTGTTAAGATTTAAAAAAAATAAAATAGTCTATGAAGATTCCTAATGCAAAATTTGATCATTTCACAGGCCCACCATTGCCATCACTGACCCAGGTTTCATTTAGAGCTGAAATAGCAGGAAAGATCTTAGAAAAGAAGAGATCAATACATGCCGTACAAACAGTGAGTGTCGAAGCCAATAGAAGTTCTCTGTTCTGGACAGCTGCCAATGCAAGTCAGTTTGTCATTTTTAATATGGCAACAAATGAAAATATTGCTGGTGATGCAGGTAAGTGCATATGACACTTTAATGTCTTCAGTTTCTTGGCTGTAACCTATATTTATATTTCGCTCTGTCAGCCCTCTCTTTTGCTTGTGTGTTGCCGAGGTCCTCAAGAGGGGCAAAGAATTGTAACATTGCGACCAACAAGGTATGTCGTAAGAGGCAACTCAGGTAAGGAAGCTACCCTAGTAAATAAAAAGCGTCACATAAAACGAATGTTCTGGCCTATTTGTAGCCGCATAACTGATACAACATACAATCGCTTTTAGGCTCGGATAACATACAAATAACAAAGCGTGGTTAACAAGTGGTCGATATGGAGCGTAAGAAGAAGAAGCCCTCTCTTTATGTTTTTACTCTCTGTCACTTTAGTTTGGCAAAAGTGTGACTGGCAAAGGAGGTGGCTACAAAGTCATAAGAGAAAGACAAGAAAGAAATGATAAGAGAAATGAGTGTGTAGATGAAAAGTCTCCATTCTGATGTATAGAGTAATGGTTTTAAAGAACTGACCAGTTAAACCAAGATTAAATGACGTGTGGGATGCATTTATAACCAAGATTGACAGTGATTGGTAACTAGGGAAATTCTGGTAGTTACATCAGACAATGATAAGGACTACAAGCCAGGCCTTTTTTACTTTATTAACTTATCAAGCAGCCTATTAACAACAGAGACATATAAGGGACTGGAGTTTTTCACTATTTAGTAACCCAGACAGACAAGAGTAATAAGAGTGACTATCATGAAATTTGAAATGTTATTTATAATATTACAACCAGTTGGGAATGTTGTGCTGATTTAATAACAAAGAATGATTTAGTACACACACTCACAGCCAGCCATATTACGTGAAGCACAATGAGAGAGCACATCGGCTAGCTGACATAGCAGTAATTGAAGAGGGACATGCAGCGGACAGGTCAGACATCATCAATGCCGCAAGAGAAGCAGATTGAATTGATGATGTTTCTACAAACACGTAGGAATCTGCATCACTTTTCAGAGCAAAAAAGATTGGACTGAAACCGGGAGCTACCAGATGTGAACACTTTGCTAGTAGTAGTACAAGACGTCTGATCACTAAACACAGAACAGGAGTGATCAGTTGCCCTACGCTGATGATAATGTTGAGGTGGGGATCTGATCACCTATGGACATGTCCGGAGTGCAATAATAATGATTCTCACTAATCATTAAATCTTTCCAATTTATATCCATTGAGATATATAAGAGCTGTTACATCTGTTTAATCAGTTGTAAATTTGTTGGATTTTGTTCCATTGAGATGCAAGTGCATTCTTATTATTAGCCATTCTCTTTTCTCTCTTAACCCCTTGTTTACCTGAGGTTATAGGTCGAACCGCATAGAGCATCCCAAGCATTTTTCTGCATTTCTACCAACTTATTTGAAAATGTAATAACTCTGTTATTTTTTGGAATATCTGTTTGAAATATCGTATTTTGAAATAAAATATGTATGTGTATGTTTTGATAATAAAAATTTGTGTTTGTACTGCTCTATGTACTAGTAGTACTTGATATTTGCTCAGTACTAGTACTTGCGACAGGGTCAGTTCTAGAACGCTTGCTTGGACGTAAATCACATTCTCGTCAGTATCACTATTTTCGTCATCAGTGTCTCTCACCTGTACATAATTTTCAGAATCTGAGTGAACAGATTCACTTAATGAGAATATATCATCATCTCCGCTATCTTTATCGTTAAATATGTCGTCAGCACCATATGACAACAACGCCAAAGCTTTTTCTGTTGGTGTAATAGTTCTGGAAGATTTTCTACACGCCATTTTGCTTGAACAATTTTTGACAAAGAGAAACACTCTTTCAAAGATATAAATAACCTTCAGACGCGCGAAAAATTGACCAATGACAATGTTTTATATAAAGGAAGATGTCCCCAATGCTATAGATAGTCTATTGTAGAGGTGGTTCCCGTTTACTACACATATTTTGCTGATGAGTTTACTACGTGAATGTCTCGTAGTTGGGATACAGCAGACGCCCACCTATTACGTCACCCTCACATAGTTGGTAAACAAGCGGTTAATCATTGATTCTTTTCTAAATGATTGTTCATGCTCTTACAATTTCTTCATTTTTGTTCTACAGATAGTTGTTTCCTCTTGGCCCAGGATGACCCACTTGGAATGTTGGCCATAAGTTCCATGCATGCTTTAGAAGGTCCTGCGGTATGCTAAATTACTTTTTTCAGCTGTTCAGAACATTGTTTGGATTCATTCATTATAGTCATCAAATAATTAAAATTGTAATCATAATCATCCTTTCAACATGACATTCAGTTTTGTAATCTTCAGCCTCAACACAATAATTACAATAATTATGACTCCTTACGTTCAAAATATTTGTAACATAGAATACTATTAGTACAATTTTTATAACATTACACACTACTGGCACAATAATTATAACATTACACACTACTGGCACAATAATTATAACATTACACACTATTAGTAAAATAATTACAACATATCACACCATGATTACAATAATTACAGCATGACACATTACTAGTACAATAATTGCAACATGGCACATTACTAGTACAATAATTACAACATGATACCCCCAGCCTGCACAATAATTACAGCATATCCTTCATCGTCACTACCACAACTATTATGGCATGACAATCAACCATCACAATAAATTTAACATGACACCTTACCAACAAAATAATTAAACCTGACATAAAATAAGGACATCTGACATTTCAACAGCACAGTAATAATTTGATATCCCCACAGCACACAAAAACAATATGGCTCTACACTAATTACAAAATGAGATCCCACATAGCCCATTCATAATCATGATCAGACAATCATATAACATGTTGCCAACAGCAAAATATTCATTTTTCAAAGCTGTATTGTTTTAAATATGTTAATTCAATACAGAGTAATCTATCCAGACACTCGCCTTCATCTCATGTCCCAGGTCATTCTGGGGTGAAGGGCAATGAGAGAGTGGATACACTAGCGAGCAATTCTGCGATTGAGATGTGCCTTCTATGGACACAAGCAACACCATCAATGTCTTAGGAGCAAACATTTGCTATGAAGATTTTAACGAAGAAGATAAAGGGTATTCTCTATCTTGGTTGTGCAAGTTATGCATACCGATAGGTGCAGCAAGACAGGAAAACCATTATAGCCAACACAGAATGGAAATTGTTAGTCTAAACACACTGAAATACATGCTTAGGAGGAGATCGGAGCAATTATGGACATGTCTGATGTGCTATGATCCTCAACTGAACAATACAGAGTAATCAATATACCATTTTCATATTCTTTGTATTAGCATCATTATTATTAACATTAACAACAAAGGTACTGCACACAATTTCACAAATAGCAGTAAAGTTTACAGTATCATTATGGACATGTAAAGTTACTGTGAGAAACAGTACTGTCACCACTAATGTCTAATCAATCAAGTGCCATGCCTCCCGGCGTAGGCGATCATGTCTCTCCACAACTCTCTTTGCTTGGTGCATGTAATCAGTTCTGACGTCGATATTTTGTCGAACCATGATGTCAGGCCATCTAACATCTTCTCCTCTGTCTTCCACGATCTCTCCTTCCCTGAATTTTACCTGTAGTCACCAAATGTTCTAAACCTTCTCTTCGCATTATATGCCCGAAGAACCTTGATTGTCGGATTCTTATTCTTTTGATAAGGTTTCTTTGTGTGCAGACCTGATTTAAAACCTCAACGTTTGTTTTCTTTGCTGTCCATGGAATTCTCAACATTCTTCTGTAAAACCACATCTCTGTGGCTTCCAATGATCGTATTGATTGTTTGTTCAGTGTCCATGATTCGCTGCCATACATCAGAATTGGTTCAATATAGCATTGGAGTATTCGTTTTCGCAGTGTCATTGGTAGTGAGTTCACGCATAGTGTGTTCTTCATTTTCATAAAAGCTGCTTTCGTTTGGGCTATTCTACTCCTAATCTCTGTTGTACATCTTCCATCTGGTGTTAAGAATGTTCCTAGATACTTGAATCGATGGACTTGTTTCAGTGTTGTGTTATTTATTTTGATATTGCATGTTGGTGTTTCTTGTTTCTTGGAGACAACCATAACCTCTGTTTTCTTTATATTCATGCTTAATCCTTTCTTTTCACTTTCTCTCACTAGTATGTCTATCAAGTCTTGCAGATCGTGTTCATTTGTAGCCATGAGAATTGTGTCATCAGCGTATCTTAGGTTGTTTATGTTTTGTCCACCGACTGCTATTCCTGTCTTTTCTTCTATAGATCTCATAATGTCTAATATCACTAGCAAAAACTATATGTGCTACAGTAATTATAAAATAAAATTGATGAAGAACACCATTATTCCAGGAATATATAGAAGATATTGAAGTAAAGGGTATACTAACTAGCCACTGGCAAAAGTGTTCCTCATGGCCTATGGGTGTTAATTTTACTTTGGATATTTATGTTACAGGTAAGTAGTCTTATAACTTTTCTTGTTCAGGTTATTGATATCAGGGGAAAACCGCAGTAAAACTATGTAGCAAAGGCGAAACACGCACAACAGAGTAATATAATTTTACAAAGTACAAAACACAATATACAGTAATGTTGTATATATAAATAATAGATTAGGAATTTATTGTCTCACTGTATATGTTATGTCTGGCGTACGGGAAGTCATAATTGTTTTGCTTATTTTGTATACTTTGCTTGATAAAGGTCTTTGGTCGAAACCATGCTGTATTATTTTTTGGTCTTTGTAAAACTATATTACTTTATTTTTACATGTTTTGCCTTTGTTCAGGTTAGACAGTCTGGAGACTAGTCTTGAAGTTGTCTGGTCATGTTTTTCCACTGTACTTGAACTGGGTATATTGTGTGTTTCTTGTGAATATAATATGGTGGTGGTTTCCTCTTGTCCTTTAGATTCACATGATAGAGAACATGGAAAGAATTAACATGAGTTTATGCATACAGATTGGACAAGGAAGGAACCATCAGAAAGTTGGCTTTGCTCCTCATGGATGCAACTTAACTCCTATGGACTTAGTCTTGGCATTCCAGACAAATAGAACTAGTTAACACCAAAACACATTTCATATACATAAAAGCCATATCTAATGTCAAACCACTGCTGCTTTGCAGAGTTACTAATGGAGCAAAGACTTGAAAATTAAAGCCAGGCAGAAATATGTTGGCAGACAGCCTGGAAAGCTATACTGTCTATGAAAGAACGCAATCAAAGAATAAACCTCTGGTGTTGAAGTCAAAGATGTTGACTAAAGTAGCACGGCAATAGAAACAGATTATCTATTCATTACAGTTGAAGCAAGAGTATTTCTTCTTCTTTGCGTTTGTTCTTTACGACCAATTTTAATCACTCTTTGTGATATGTTTGATCTTTGCCAAAAACGTGTATACATTGCACATTGGTTTGGTAGGCCCCTAAACACATAGACTTCTACACATTTAGGACATGCGCATCCGATTTCAGCCAAAGCAAGAGTACTAATCTTCATCTTTGATAATGATTTCGTGTTGCCAGTGCAGATGGATGTCTTACTGTGACCAAATGCAGTGGTGTCAACTTATAACTGTAGTAACTGCTTTATAGCTGCATTTATCACACTAGACAGGGCAGTGCTGTGCTATGATACAGAGAGGCGGCCGCATGAGCGGCACCATAATGGGCGGCATAAGCCGTCAAAATCAAAATTACAATTGAAGGTTATTTTAAAGAAAAAGATTTAAGGGCGGCATTTCAAAGACTTGCATCATACTGAGAAAATATACAGCACGGTCCTGACACTACCATATTGTATATCCTCTATCACAGGAAGATGTAGGTGAGATTTCATTTCATCGAGACCATGGTAGCATTACTCTTGCTTTCTAATACTTTACAGCATTAGTTCTCAATGGAAGCCATATGGTTATCCATAAGGTCAAATCTAATAATTGGTGGATGGGGTAGCTGGTAGCAAAGTTAATAACACTCTGCTCTAATGACTATGTGCCATGGAAATTCTGGGGTTTGAGGCCAGCTTGCTACTCCCCTCCCTCCCCCAAAAAACAATTGTTGTGCACATGGTACACAGTTTAACTACATGAAACCCTGATCCTTTACTTGGGGATCTAAATTACAAATACCTTTGAAGTTGGCTTGCATGAATGGCAAAGGACACTGATAATAAGGAAAACAAGCCTTCACACAAAAGAATCTGTCAGTAGTGCCATATTAGGCACTATGACTATAGCTGAATGCATATCGGGCGAACATGAAAAACAATTTAAACAAATTACTGAAGGATTATGAATTTAAAAACAAAAAAAATATGAGGTTATCTTAGGTTTCCCCAGAATGTTGACTATTTGAAGTTATATATATATCATCAGTCCTTCAAAACTAAATGCTACAGAAAGATCCTATGAATACCATGGACAGAAAAAAGAAACAACACTGATGTCCTAAAAGAACTGAATGTTAAAGACAATTGACTGATAAACAACATACTATTCAGAAAAATTAATACTTTGGTCACATCAAGCGCACGATGGCTGAAGAATAATATTAGAGGACAGGATCCCAGGACGCAGAGGCAGATGCAGACCAAGAAGAAGATGGCTACAAGATATTAAAGAAACCATGAATATGACCATGGACGAAGTGGGTGAACTGGCTAGAGACAGAGTGAATTTCAGATGTGCTGCAAAGAGAGCAACGTCTTAATAAGGATACACACCTTGATGATGATATATATATATATATATATATATATTTATCTTTTTTTAATACCTCATTTTGTGAAATACATAAATGTTTATGTATGAATTAGTTGATTGAATCTCATTCACAGAAAATCGTGTGTATTGGAATATGCCCTCAGTTCTTCCCTTTGTCCCTGTACGCGTGGAACTCATTGGACAAATGTGGGAGAATGGGGCGATTGCTCCAATACACCACATCTATGATTACATCACATTTGAACAGTTTGAGGGCTATAAATACAGCAGTTCTTTTGAGGTAAAGTTTAGAACTGTCTTATGCCTACTTTAGTACCAGGAATGGTTGGCACTCATTTTTCCAGCAAAAATGTTACTGCCTTACAGCTTCTAATGTGATATACTGAGACAAACACACTGGCCCAGTGAAACAACGCTTTAAAGAAAACTAATCTGACCTATGTGTAAGCTACAAAAGATTTATTGAAAATGTTATACAATAAACATCCAATATGTACAGTATTTCAAGTGAAAGAAGAAAAGGAAGGAAGACTGTCCATTAATTTATTTAGACTGCTGATGTAGTCAAGTTGTTCAAGCAATTGCTGTTCAACAAATAAAGAGGGGCAGAGTGAGGAGTGTGTTTAACCAGTGAGCCACAAGAACCATCAGCATGAATACTCTTTGACATCTGTTGGGAGAGACTAAGCATCTATGAGTCTGCCCGGAGTGTAATGACGGTACAATAAACAATAATAACAAAAACTGTGTCTTCTTATCATTCTGCGTTCTCTGCAGAGAAACCAATCATAAACCACTCTTTCTGATTTTATGATTGTAGTTAATGAATAATGCAGTGACCTACCAGCTGGAACCATTACTATAACACTTAAAGATCAAGATGGAAGTGAAAAGACAGATGATAAAAAGTATTTATCTACCAACACTTTGTTACCAGTGCCAAACTTGGTCTCTGACAGCAACACACCACAGAACGCTCACCACGTATGAAATGAAATGCTTTAGGAATGCAGTGGGTGTCTCCAGAAAACATAGACTATGAAATGAGGACATCAGAAGCAGAGTGGGCATAACTTCATGCATCGAATACATTGAAAAACAACAAAATGCAGTGGTTTCGACATTTATTGAGAATGGAATACAACCAACTACCAATAACAGCATACAATAAAAGAGATCATGTGCTAGAGCTAAGGAAGACTAAGAAAAGATGGATAGACAATATCAAGACCACACTAAATAAACACGGATATAACACTACAAGGGCGACTCATCTGGCCCTTTAACGCAAATTAAAGCTCCCACCCTATGCTTAACAGCAAAGTGGACAACCAATTCCATCATCCACCTGGGGAAAGACAATAGACAAATAGTCAATGAGTTGTACTGAGAGCTTGTAGGAAAACTGTGACATATGTGCCTTTTGGGTTTTATAGGGGGTTGCTGTAGCAAAGTTTTTCTTTGCATTCTGAAAGTCATGGGTTTAAATCCAGATTATGTTGCTTGGTTCACAAGTGCATTTTTTTAGATCTTAAGGATTATTGCTGGAACTACAGAGTCCTTGCTTTGTGCAGTACTCTTGTTAGGTGGCATGTCATTTCAACGGAGACTAACCGAGCCATATGGGGAAACCTAGGGTAATTAAGTCAGTCTTTGCCTTTTTATGGATGTAATAATGACAAATATTACATTATTTAGGATGATAGTATTTATATATGAGATCGTAAGAAAAAAACTCCTAGTGACTGGAGCCCACTTATCTTTTATTCTTTCTTGTCAGCCTCCACCAGGTGTGCTGTGTCCAGGTCTAAAACAGGATGTTCAAATGCCAGACATGCCACAATTTTTATCATATTCACGGGAAACAACAGTCTTAAATCAGAATTACATTGAGCTTGAAACTGTAAGTAGTTTAAAAGTTGTAAAGCATGGAGGCTGATGGTTGAGTGTGATAAAGTATATGTATTACTTGTTCAAAAAATATAGGTATAATTTATGAGGCAAAGTTAGATGGACAGGACCAGTTGTTCCCTAAGTCATATATAAGATTCAAGTTGCAGAGACAATTTGTTCTTTGCATTAGAAGTCTGAATCAGGAAGCACTGTCAAAGATCTTCCTTCAATTCCCCCTCAGTGCATCTTGTAACATATTAGTTTGGCTAACAATCTCCACTCTGATGAATGGTTATAGAGTCAACCACAGCACCCAGTGTAGATCCATAGGGGATCAGTCTCCCCCAGAAGATGTCAAAGGGTATGTATGCTGATGGTCGCCATGGTTTGCTTATTCTGCTCCTCACAAAATACGTTTTGTTTAAAAACTCCCCAAAACAGTGGTTAGATTTGTGACAGTTGCTGAAGGACTAAAGGACTTCTCCCCTTTCCATCTTTAACTTCTTGATGATTCAAGCTGTTTATGCAAGCCTGTCTGATGACAAACCACAGTAGTATAATGATGTGTTAGCCATACTTAATATTTGGTCAAAGAAAAGAGTGGTGTTATTCATGATGTTTATAAAACATATTGGAATTTCATACCATCATAATAGGCTAGAGAAAGAGAGATATTACATTATTGGTAATGAGAAACAGCACCATTAACAGACAAATAGTGTGTATGTGCATTTGCTGGTGACATACTGCATTTTACTATGAAACACTGCTGTTATTCAACAAAATTTAGAAAATAAATATTAGTAAAACAAATAAAACAAACTTTTTACACCAAGCAAAACATCTGAAAGGCCAAAAATATGGTATAAATTTCATTTTGAATGAAATATGTGATATTTTCAAGTGATCTATGTAGATGTTGAAATAAATAACATATACAAATTCTATTTTCACTCCACTTTGACTAACATTAAAAACTTCTGCAGTTGAGGTGTCTTGTTACATAGACATTAACAAATTCCAGGCGTTTGAGTTATTCTTGCACATATTTTACTGTCTAGCTATGTTGATATAACCTTTGTGCAATCAAAAACACTACAAGACAGCAGTTATTTGACGTTAGGTGTGACCTTTATGTCGATGAATTGCCTTTTGGGATCAACTAGCTCCATCTCCAATGACCCAAGACTACACTCACATGAGTTCAGATGCAGCTATGAAGGGCACAGTAGAGTTTTAATTTTTCTTTTCTGTTTCATCTGAAAACATGAATCCATATTGTGTCTGCTCATGGTTTTGTGTAGGCTAAACACGGTTTATTTCTCCCAATTTCCTGCTATCTACTGTCTATTAGAGTTCATTCTTATAGAGATTTGGCACAAAAGTTTGGGAAACCGAGGACCAACATATTCTGCATCACTTATCACCAGTGTGTTGCCAGGGTCTGCAATGGGAGCAAAGAATAGTACCACTGCAACCTTTAGGCATGTCTAAAGGTAAATGAGGTCGGGCCTAGGGGAACCTACCCTAGTTAATCAAAAGCATCGCAGACATCGGATGTGCTGGACTACTTGTATGCACGTAACTGTCACAACATACAATCGTTCTTAGGCACAGATCACATAGAGATCACAAAGAGTGATTTATCAGGTGGTCGATATGGAGCATTCGAAGAAAGAAAAAGAAGTATCACTTATGCGTGTGTTTGCCTGCATGAGAGGTTCTACATTGTCATTTACAGAATACATTTGTGATTGAACACACACAAGGGTTTGGTCAGTAGGACTTGTTAGTTCAGTCTATGTTTGTATATATATATATATAAATTCCTCTCATACCATTATAATTTACATAGAGCATGCAAGAAATTTCTCCAGATATCTAGGATAGAGTGATATAGATAAATTGTTTGCAAATCCTATGTAATGTATAACGGTATGAGAAGAGTATAATATATATATATATGAGTAATGTGTGTGTGTGTGGATGAATGTTGTATAATTATTTATACATCTAAATACATTTATATAGTTTTAATAAGACTGTCTTGCCTGCAGGAGCATCAACATATTACATGTTTGTCGTTTAGGTGAAATGTATTTAATAGTAAGGCTAATCCTATTATTAATTAGTGCCTGTACTTTAAATAGTGTAGCTTCAGTTTAACAAAATGAATGAATGTTTCATGAATGCGATCTGTTTCAGGTTTTCTATGACTTTGTTGACAAGGTATCTCGTACAGACTACTTTGATGGTGACAGTGAAATACATTTGATAAAAGATTTTAATGAAGGTATGTATATTGTTTAGTGTGGAACTCAAAACAACAGATCTGTGTACCTTGGTACTATCTCTATGACAACAAATCATTATTGTGACTGTCTAACAAAAAATGAACTGAAAGCCCATGGCCACATCTAACCTTCCTTCATGAAGCTGGCAATATGTACCTAGTGCTGAAGCTACCTTGGCAACTCAGTAATGTGGACATTTAAATGCAAGCTTACAAGAAAAACTAAGTCTCTTTGAAAATATGTATGACTAGTCAGCACGAACAGGACAAATAGCAAATGAAGGCTTTTAAAATGAACCAACTGTCATACTGGAGACCATCATTATAATATAAAGATGGAGATGTATTGAGCATGTATGTCATATGTCAGCAGGTACATTGGCTAGGACATTTCTCCGATGGATAGTAAATAAAAGAGAAAACCTGGATGTTTGTGATAAACATGAAGATGTCATACATCAGCAGGTACGTTGGCTAGGACATTTCTCCGATGGATAGTAAATGGGAAGAGAAAACCTGGATGTTTGTGATAAACATGAAGATGTCATACGTCAGCAGGTACGTTGGCTAGGACATTTCTCCGATGGATAGTAAATAAGAGAAAACCTGGATGTTTGTGATAAACATGAAGATGTCATAAGGTCAGCAGGTACGTTGGCTAGGACATTTCTCCGATGGATAGTAAATGGGAAGAGAAACCTGGATGTTTGTGATAAACATGAGAGGAGCGTGGAAATGTTAAAGATTGGACCTGGATGTGTGAAACAATTGGAGAAAGAGGCAGAACGGCAACAATGGAAATGTCATGTGGAAGCCTTACATATCAAACAAGACACAAAGAACGTATAAATAGATAGATTCAACACAAATGAAAAATTTCCTCTGCTCTATAGTCCTGTGATCAAGAATATCCCATACAAACTGCAAACATTCATTAACAGGTAAGTTCGCTGCAAAAGAAAATTGGTTAGAAGTGATAAAAGTATTTTAAAAAAATTATACAAATCACACATAGTTGAAAATTACTTCAAAAAAGTGTAAATGAATTGGACCCACCTTTAGGAAACAGCAACACAACATAACAAGACAAGCACTTGACAGAAGCACAGAGATAAAGAAGAGTGGGGAGGTAAAAGTATTCCTGGTGAAAAATAGTAGGAAAGGATATCAGAGAGGTTTGAGTCTTATAAGCGAGACTGAAATAGAAGACCCAGAAGAGAATTAGGTGAATAGCTGCAGTTGTATGTTCCATTACAATTAGTTAGTTTGTTCCTTTCGTGCCAAAGGCGGCACATAGGGCAGAGGTTTTAGATCTCCATGTGATACGGTTCTTTGCTAGCAGTTGGAGATCTTGTATGGTTTTACATCCCAATAGTTTACTTTCTTGTTGGATGGTTCTTGAAGAGTGGTCTTTGGTCTTCCACGTTTTCTTTTCCCAACTGGTGACCACATAAGATTTAGTCTCTTTTCGTCTCTTTCCATTACAATACAAAGATTTAATATTCATAGTTGTATATCAAATAGATTATATTTTGTCAGTGTTGTCTGTTGTATGTTTCTTCTATGATTTTGCTAAAATATTTGATCTTTTTAAAAATATTGTTAGTCTTTTTATTAGTCTCTTACATTCAACACTTTAAATTCCAAATATTTAAATTATAACATTTTTAACAATAAAAATAAGATTGCATGTTTCTTGATGTAATTTAGAAGTTTGTACCCACCGAGCGTTACCAGGCCCAAATTTGCGGTGTGTAAAGAATAGAACCACTGTTACCTGCCATGCATGTCGTAAGAGGCGACTAAGGAGGTTTGACTGAAATCGGATGCATGTGTCCTAAAGCGTGTAGAAGTCTATGCGTTTAGGGGCCTACCAAACCAATGTGCAACGTATACACGTTCTTGGCAAAGATCAAACCTATCACAAAGAGTGATTAAAATTGGTCGTAAAGAATGACCGCAAAGAAGAAGAAGAGGAGAAGTTTGTTTCATTGCTATTATGTCCCTTTTTGTTATTTTTGTAAACTTGTATTTGTCAGTGCAAAAGCTTCTTTAAAAACTTGATTTTATCTCAGGTGTCTTGTATAAGATTGATGTAAAAGCTGACTCTTGCAAAGTGCTTCCAATGACACCTCTAGAGACACAGGAGAATGGTACATCCACAGAAATCAACTGGCAATATGTTCTGGATGCTAATGGTTATGTTGAAATGCAGACAGTAAAAGACTATTTCCTACTTAATGGAAACTTCACATACGAAGGGGAGGTAAGTGTGATAAAGGGGACATCAATTTTAACATAATTTAGTTTTTCCTTCCCCTTAAACTGCCAGGCACTATGAGCAAATAATTTCTATTATTGAGAAATAGTATCATATTATATTTCCTGAAATATTTTGTTGATGCTATTGACTGATATTTCCATTTAACAGTCCATATTTGTTTACTTTAATCATATACTGTAAGTGTGACAGTTTTCAATGGTGCTGTACACAGGTCATCATAATGTCTCTTTCAGTCCATCCCTTCTTGGCCTTTTTAATTAAGATCGAAGTGCAGTGCCCACATGATTGTGGCCAAAGGGTGGAGCCTTCATAGAGCCAATAGGCATATTTACATAATACATTTAAACAAATTCCAAGCAGCTCTCATTCAAAAGAATAATGATACTCTGAGTTTTTATACTTTCAACAATAACTGGGTTCAACCGCCCTGCTGAGACACTGCCTGGTAAGGTCCAAATTTAAAATTTAAAAAAAAGTAGGGCCCAATGTTTGATTGCTACCAGAAGGTGGAAGCCATAGGCACTCACTTATACACAAAAACAACCTCCGAGCAACTTTCTCCAAAAAGGATGCAACACTTGGAACTCACTCGTTCACACATACTGGGTCCACTTGTTGCATTGTTTCAGCACTTTCATGGTTGGCCTCAATAAAAAAAAAAATAGAATAAATGTATATTTTCCATAAGGTGTTAATCTTTAATTTTTTATATTTGTTGGCCAACACACACTGATATAACAAAGCTTTAAACTTGAGTGCCAGCTCCTACACTATTTTTCTACCAAGGACAAGAATAGTGGATCAGTGTCTGGAAATTATTTAGACCCATGAGTGTATCAAAAGAATGCACCAGATTTAAGTGATCTTTTTCTAAAAGTAGTCATCAAAACATCATTTCAACGATTCATCTCTACACTGTGTTATTTCTCAATGAGACTTAAAAAATAATTTCAGACCGCGGCGTATGCAGTACAGAATGCAGAACCTCACTCACCGTTGGAAGTATCAACTCTTTGCCAATAGTGTGCGGTTTTTCAGATTTAACAATAAGTAGGAAATGTTGCATGAAGAGGTAACCCATCATTTTCTTGTTTTGCTGCAGCCGAAACCATACCAGCCAAAGTTGGACATCTTGAATGTTGACCTCTAATCTTGAACATAAGATATATTTTCATCTTTTCTGCCAGGATGCATTTTGCTCACATGTCCTTCTAATCGCGATGGTTTCATAGCTTTATATGAAAAAATCTTGTGGAAAATTCAGACACATTGATAATGTCTTGTTTGTGGGTGATTGAATAAAACGTATTTCAAATACTCGACATCATACTGTCTGGATTTCTTCTTTGATTCCAACATAACCTGGTACAATATGCATAGATTCTGTCTATTGCATTATTAATCGTTGTGCGTGGGCAGGACTCGCATGATTTTAAATTTTCAGCTCTGGGGGGCGGCGGATGGGCCTCAATGCCTCCCAAAATTTACTTTTCAACCCAGCGCCACCTTGCAACTCTCACCGCCCCCGTTGGGAACCAATGGTTTAGATGATAGGCCTCTTTGTGATCACACTTTATGAGTGCATTCAGAATGTCAGCTCTACCCATTGGCTGACCCCCTAATATAGCGGCAGAGATGGCCAGCATGTCTGCTTTTTCATTACAATCAACACTCAATGTGCCCCGGAACAATGTTGAATATAATTATGCGATATATAATTGCAGTGATTCAGCCCACTGTGCACCAAACCAACCTCCATCTTGTGTATCATATTCATTGAATCATAATGCACACATGAGTGTTGATTTTTGACTCAAGCCAGAGTAGTGCTTTAGTCACTGCAAGTACCTTCATTATCATGCTGCTTATCATACTAAATATATACAACAAAAATAAAAAATTAACAACTGATGCCTCTATCAAATTAAGCATCTGGTTAGAGGTGTTTCATGTGACATGTACTCCCATAAAGTTAAAAACTACAAGGACTATCAAGGATGGACACTTATTGGACTTTACTTTTCAAAGGTATGAACACTTCATTAATCTTTACACTTATTAAAATATGTGTCATAAACTATCTTTTATCTTTCTAAATTATATTCACATGTAAACTACTAATCTTGTTATAACTTATGTAGTAACTGTCTTTTATTGTTCTGTATTCTTAGTATACTGCTGTTCTCTTGCTGTGCAGTATATGTGTATACTGCAAGCGTGATCTAACTTCATGTGACATAGACAAAGAACATAAGGAACGACTGGCCAAAGACAGGCAAACATGACGAGTGGTAGTGAGGGGTGTCTCAAAAAGAAAAGAAGAAAAACACCATTACATATAATGTCAAAAGAGAGGGCAGAGAGAAAATCCTATGTATTAGCTCCAGTCTCCAGTTTTACCCGCAGCAACTGGGGCAAGGATTGCCACTCCAGAATAGGCTATTACAGAAACGTGATTCAGCGCAGAACAAACTACACGATGCAAAGCCTATTGTTTCCTGAGACAAAGAGGTCAATGATGATGGTGATATGTATATTCTGTTCTTTTTTTGGTAAATTTTCACTCCTTCAGAATGATGAAGTCAACAATGCTAGTACTTTCCAGTTCTTCATGTAGTATGTTCTTTGCAGAATGTCACTCTCATAACAACTTGCCTGAAAGATTATTTTTATTTACCCAGTCCTTCTAAAGTGACATACCCATTTCTTCTGCTTTCCATTATCATGTTCAAGGCGTCTTTAGTGTCCAATTGTCACAGGCGTCTTGGTCTTTCCTTGCCTCATCTTCCAGGAACCATGCACTCTATTGCTCTCTCCAAACCACTGAGATATTTAATATTGCACAAATATTTCAGTTACTGAGATATGATGTTGTTTCTTGTAGAGAATAATTTCTTATGCTCATACACAAGTGATTGATTGTATCAATCCTAACAAATGTCAGTGAGAGTTGGAAAATGACTAAAGATATAGAAAGTAAGTTGAATGCTTTTGAAAATAGATGTCTGTGGAAAATAGTGAACATAAAATGGGACAAATTTAGGAAAAGTGATGAAATCAGAGAAATGTCTGGTCAACCACTAGTAACAACTATTATAAGAAAGAGAAGACTGAAATATGTTGTGCATACTTTGAGAAGAAATGATCAGAGACTAACAATAGTACATTATGTACATTTATATTACTTCTAATGTTGGCATATTTTTATTCTTTAACATTTTATGAATTTCCAAGTATTCATTGAATGAAATGAAAGTGCTAATGTCATTAATAAATTTTAACAAGGGAAACATTAAGATGTACAACACACGTGGAGCAGTTGTGGATATGGAAAAGCAGTTGATGCGAGTTACAGTGGAAAATGATAAGGTATAGCAGTTAAACTGTCTTCTTCTTTCGTGTTTGTTCTAATATAACCACATATAAACCATTATTGTGTGATTTGAATCAGAGTATAAGTACACTGTGCAGTTAGTTTACTAAGAAGCTACGATATTTGTGAATTTCACCCCAATACATCCATTTTTGGTCTGTGAATTGTCAGGATTCACCCTTCGAATTCTCTGACAGTTGCCCCTTTGTAGAGCAACAATTGCGATTCTTGTTTTTGTCAAAAGTTTGTAATGCAGCATCTAGTCCTTTCTCTGTAGCAGTGATTTGTAGCATAGTGTCCTGACATTGAATAGCTTTCTCTGTAGCAGTGATTTGTAGCATAGTGTCCTGACATTGAATAGCTTTCTCTGTAGCAGTGATTTGTAGCATAGTGTCCTGACATTGAATAGCTTTCTCTGTAGCAGTGATTTGTAGCACAGTGTCCTGACATTGAATAGCTTTCTCTGTAGCAGTGATTTGTAGCATAGTGTCCTGACATTGAATAGCTTTCTCTGTAGCAGTGATTTGTAGCACAGTGTCCTGACATTGAATATTTTTCTCTGTAGCAGTGATTTGTAGCATAGTGTCCTGACATTGAATAGCTTTCTCTGTAGCAGTGATTTGTAGCATAGTGTCCTGACATTGAATAGCTTTCTCTGTAGCAGTGATTTGTAGCATAGTGTCCTGACATTGAATATTTTTCTCTGTAGCAGTGATTTGTAGCATAGTGTCCTGACATTGAATAGCTTTCTCTGTAGCAGTGATTTGTAGCATAGTGTCCTGACATTGAATAGCTTTCTCTGTAGCAGTGATTTGTAGCACAGTGTCCTGACATTGAATAGCTTCTCTAGCAGTGATTTGTAGCATAGTGTCCTGACATTGAATAGCTTTCTCTGTAGCAGTGATTTGTAGCATAGTGTCCTGACATTGAATATTTTTCTCTGTAGCAGTGATTTGTAGCATAGTGTCCTGACATTGAATAGCTTTCTCTGTAGCAGTGATTTGTAGCATAGTGTCCTGACATTGAATAGCTTTCTCTGTAGCAGTGATTTGTAGCACAGTGTCCTGACATTGAATAGCTTTCTCTGTAGCAGTGATTTGTAGCATAGTGTCCTGACATTGAATAGCTTTCTCTGTAGCAGTGATTTGTAGCACAGTGTCCTGACATTGAATAGCTTTCTCTGTAGCAGTGATTTGTAGCACAGTGTCCTGACATTGAATATTTTTCTCTGTAGCAGTGATTTGTAGCATAGTGTCCTGACATTGAATAGCTTTCTCTGTAGCAGTGATTTGTAGCACAGTGTCCTGACATTGAATAGCTTTCTCTGTAGCAGTGATTTGTAGCATAGTGTCCTGACATTGAATAGCTTTCTCTGTAGCAGTGATTTGTAGCACAGTGTCCTGACATTGAATATTTTTCTCTGTAGCAGTGATTTGTAGCATAGTGTCCTGACATTGAATAGCTTTCTCTGTAGCAGTGATTTGTAGCACAGTGTCCTGACATTGAATATTTTTCTCTGTAGCAGTGATTTGTAGCATAGTGTCCTGACATTGAATAGCTTTCTCTGTAGCAGTGATTTGTAGCACAGTGTCCTGACATTGAATATTTTTCTCTGTAGCAGTGATTTGTAGCATAGTGTCCTGACATTGAATAGCTTTCTCTGTAGCAGTGATTTGTAGCATAGTGTCCTGACATTGAATAGCTTTCTCTGTAGCAGTGATTTGTAGCACAGTGTCCTGACATTGAATATTTTTCTCTGTAGCAGTGATTTGTAGCACAGTGTCCTGACATTGAATATTTTTCTCTGGAAGATTGTTCTAGGTAAATAAACATCACCACAATCATTTAGGACATAATCATTAGTATCTGATGCATTCTTTTGGAACTAACGAGTGTCCAAATCATGGCACAGTTGCAGTGCAAACCCACATCTTCTAGTAGACAGATTCAGGTAAGGAACTATCTCTTTAGTCATTTGGAATTTGATCATGTATTCCACTCCAGCATCTGCAGCTTAACGGTAGTGAGCTTGATCACAACCCAAGCATACCTGGTTCAAACTCTGCGGCGGGCAAGTTTGGAAGCAAATTAATTCCCTTGGATTTTTACAAATGGTGAAAGTAGACCTCACCGTTCAGAAAGCAATGGCAAACTACTGAATGTATAAGTGATGCCTAGAAAATCGACAACTCGTTTACTGTTGTTGATGACTACGTCCTGTAAAGAATATGTATCAATCCTAACAATATCTTCCCCCTATTTCGGTAAAGAATATGCCACGAGTTTCATTTCATACCACTCCAAGTAAGTAGATATTTCCACTTTGCTTTTTTTTCCTGTTGAAAATACTGAAATGGCAAACTCTGCAGGACCAGCTTGACAGCTGCCAGTGACACATTTGACAAACCAATGAGCTGTGATCATCAGTCCTCCTCATGATCTAGAGCACATAAAGCAGGGACACAGAAATTGTCACTCAACTTGATCTGGTGCCTTTATTTCTACCTCAAACATAGTCTTATACAGGACTTTGAGATCTGCTTCAATAGTTTACCTCCATGTGCCTCTATAGGCTTCCATTTTTAAAATTTCATTTATCCATGAGGTGTTCACTGCATTCCATGTCTTGACTCTCTTTCTTTTCTCATCGTGAGTGGATATGTCTAATCCATCGCTGTCTTCTATTTTATATCTCTTTATTTATATCTTTATTTATATCTGTTGTGTGGAAAGCCAAATTACGAAAGGGCGTAGAGTCTTTTGAGAAGAGACTTATATACGAGCTGAACGACAAGAGAGAAAAGCGAAAACTCAGATGTTGTCACAGTAAAACACTTGCCAATTGACCGTCTGTAAAGACGAAAAAGGCCATATATTTATATCTTCTAGACCAATTTGTATTTAGCCCTTTCAATCCGTATTTTATTTTCTATATCCGGACACATTCATATTGTAATGCATAATGAAATAAGACATTATACTGGCTTTGCATCATCTTAACAAATATTGGGAGCCAGTATATCGGTTCAGAGGGGTGAAAGAGTTAAAGTCTGGTAAAATTGTATGATAATTTGCAGTTAAAATATTATTTTTTGTTTGTATTTGTCTCATCCTTTAGGTTACAACAACTTCAGACATCTATAATGTGAACCCACAGCCCATGCCGGAAAAAAACCCTTATGATGTCAGTATGTGCTTCAATGATTCTTCACAGATACCTTTTATGATTTACTTTGACATAGAAGGTAAATAAATTGCACTCATTGCTTGTCCTTAACATGATATTTGTTAAGTGAACTGCTTTCACATGGTATATTCTACTGATCATTCTAGATCTTTATATGGTATCTTGCAATCTCATGGACTCAAAGCAATACATTCCTATGCTTCTTAATACTATCTTTTCTCATGCTTCATAATATACATGTAAATGTTAAATATATATATTTGATTATTATTATTTTATTAAAATTTTTACCATTTCTAGTTTTTCACATTTATTTTATTTTTTGTCACATATTTTCATTTTAGAGCTGCTAGGGATTTATTGTCTGACTGCATATATGAAGTCTGACTTTCTGCCCTTCTTTTGTATCCTTTGCAAAGTAATGTAGTATTAGAAAGCACACAAATAAGGTACAGCAACATTTTGACAAAAAGGTCATTATCATGGCCATTGTTATGTCCTTTTAGTAGAAATATCACTGTATCTTTGTTTTGTAAAGTTATATTACTTTGTTATTATATGTTTTTCCTATATTCTGCTGACACATTGGAGATTATTACTAAAAGAACAAAGATGGAGAATTGGTCATGTATGCTGCATGCCAGTAGGCCCATTGGCTAGGAGAGCTCTCAGAGGGACATCGAATGTGAAAAGAAGGTCTGGATGTTTATAGGAAACATAGAGAGGAACTGTGAAAAGAGTTTAAAGATTGTGGCATGACATAGGAAACAAATGGTAGAAAAGTGACAGAACATCAAGAATGGAAATTATTTGTAGAAGCTTTATGTGTCAAACGGGACATGAAGAGGATACAGATAGATATTCTACTGACATTTTCAACTTGTCACCTTAATGTAAAAAGCTGTATTCAATGTTCCACTATGTGATTAGGATAGTTATCCATTGTATCTGTGTAATAATTATTGATTACAACCATCTGATACAGTGGTACCCCAGCTGCAACCTCAGGATATTTACAGGTTTAGAAAACTTGCTGTGCAGAAAATTGCTATGGTAGCCAACGTGTCCAACTTCAGAGTTCACTGGGATGATGTCTATATGGATAATTATCTTATGTACTTACGAGGAAAGTTACTTGATCTTCCAGAACCAATTGGTGAGTATCAAATTATTTATCTTAACCAGCAGACTGGGATCAAATTAGATGGCTATCATTCGTGGACCTGCCCCTTCATTGCAGAGCTTCTTATATTTGTTTAGTTAATATTTATTTATTTATTCTGTTTTTTATTATCATGCTAGAAATGCAACTGAATGTTAAAGACAATTGGCAGATAAACAACATACTATACAGAAAAAGTAGATACATTGGTCACATCAAGCGTCATGATGGCCTGGAGAGAACAATATTGGAGGGCAGGGTCCCAGGACACAGAGGCAGACCAAGAATAAGATGGCTACAAGATATTAAATAAACCATGAATATGACCATCAGCCAAGTGGGGGGACTGGCTAGAGACAGTGTGAATTTCAGTTACGCTTTCAAAATTTCAAAGAGAGCAACGTCCTATAAATGACGCATACTTTGATGATGAGAAGTGCAACAGAAAATTAAGTAAGTAGCCAAAGACAATATTACTTACATTTAACCAACAAATAACGGTTGCCTAAATATTTATGTGCCAATGATCACAAAATTAAAAATTGTCTGAGAATCGCTATATTTTTCTATTTTGTTGTTTCTTTTGTTTGCAGTTAGATATATGGAACAAGCTGGGAATAAACAGGATGCATTTGTTCTGCCAAATTCTCTTAAAGCATCAGTTCATACAGAAGCAGGTCTAAGTGCTTCACTTTGTGCTGTTTATTGTTCCAAGGAAAGATCACATGGACCATTACCTGAAGCAATCGATGCTATGCCAAGTTGTGACAGTTTTGACTTCTGTAAGAATAGCGGAAGTTGTTATTTTTATCAGCAGTTCAATGATAGCAAATTTCGAAAATTGGTGGAAGATAATGACTGTGATCACTTTCAGAGTAAGTTAATAATTAAATAGGATTTTTAAAATGCTCTTTATCTCCATTTGAGTGATCAATACCATTTACTTTTTATCATCCTTTGAAAAATAGCAATTACTTTCTATCATCATTTGAGTGATCAATATCACTTTCTTCTTCTTTCTTTCTATCCTCTAGTTCAGTTTTGCCTCACAGTATCAGGATAAAAGTTTTGTAATGCGCTATTGTGTGCGCTTCAAAATAGTGTTTTTTACCTCCTCGTTATTTCTGAGGTCCGCATTATGCGTGGATGACCTTTTGCTTTGTATCCACTGTATCGTAGTAACATTGCTCTTTGAGGTCCACTCTCTGTTAGTAATCCGCTTTTGTGGCCGAACGATTTAATTTGTTGTTTCTTGATGAAACACAGCATTGATGTTGTCCCCTCTTTTTTCTGTTGTCTTCATTTCTAAACATGTCTCTTCTTGACACGCCCAGTTTTCCCAACTTTTTTCTATCCTAATTTAAGATGTAAATACCACATCATTTTCTTTTTCATTGTGGGTGATAAACATACATTTCTTTCTTTCTTTCTTTGAAGGATAACTACCCCTTCCCATAGAAAAATAAACAAGATCATTGCTTTTATTAAAAAAACTATACATTTTTGTAAACCATTAAATGATAGCTTTGTTTTCCTTTTAAAAAATTGTTCTAATACTGACAGTATTTACTGTTCTACAAAAGCTTTTAGAATAATTTGAATTAATATTCAAATGCCAATTATGTAGCAGCAATATTGTAAAGAAAGCAGTAAATAATTTGTTTTAATTCCATGGCAATTAATGTTGTATAAGGCTACAAGATAAATCAGAACGAGACTAGTTATTGTAGTTCAGAGGTTATTTATTATGAAGAACTTATGGCATAATGCAAGAAAGAAAACAAAAGTAAAACTCCTAAGGACATGCATTTTTCCCGTGGCAACATATGGATATGAATCATGGAATATTACATAAGTATTAACAAAGAAAATTAAATCTTTTAAAATAAAGTGCTGCAGAAAAATTATAAGAACAACATGGACAGAGAAGAAAAAGATGGAGAAATATAGACTTCCTACAAGACCTGAGCATTTAGGAACATTGGATCATAAACAATATCATGCTTCAAAAAGGGAAATATTTTGGTCACACTAAATGTCACAGAAGTTTCATCATCAAGGTGCGTATCCTTTATAGGACGTTGCTCTCTTTACAGCACATCTGAAATTCACTGTCTCTAGCCAGTTCACCCACTTCGTCGATGGTCATATTCATGGTTTCTTTAATATCTTGTAGCCATCTTCTTCTTGGTCTACCTCTGCGTCCTGGGACCCTGCCCTCTAGTATTGTTCTTTCCAAGCCATCGTGACACTTGATGTGACCAAAGTATGTAATTTTTCTGTATAGTATGTTGTTTACCAGCCAATTCTCTTTAACATTTAGTTCTTTCAGGACATCAGTGTTCTTTCTTTTTCTGTCCATGGTATTCGTAGGATCTTTCTGTAGCATTTAGTTTCGAAGGACTGGATTTTCAACACAGAAGTTTAGAGAGAGCAATAATGAAGTAGAAAAAACAGAGTCACCAACATCAGCATAAGATAGAAAGTTGGTGCAGAACCTTGCTTGAATTACATTGAGAAACAAAGAATGGAGTAGTTTGACTACTTAATAAGAATGCAATAAAAAACTACTGTATACACAGTCTTCTACTAAAGAACATCAGGAAAGAAGGCAAGAGGAAGACCACAAAAAGATGGATGAATATCGTAGCAGAATCCTGTAAAAAAATAATTTACTATCACCCAAGCCACCAGAGAAGCGCAAGACAAAAACTGAAAACCACAACACTGGGCAAAAACCCAGTAACAGTGGGATAACAAAAGAAGATGAAGATTAAATGGATGTCATGTCATCGTAAAATGATTTGAGTGGCATATTGTGCAACCGTCTTCGGCAAGGTCTAGTCACCTAAACTTTTGGCTATCCCTAGTCAACATACAAGGCAACAGGTTGGATTCCCTCTCAGTCTGTCATTAAGCAGTGTGTAACCTATCTGAAACAGGTTACGTTATCCTCCGATACGGCAACGACTTGCTCACTGACCACAATGTATGGTCAAGTATTTGCTCTGGCTGTACACACACAAACATGAACACTATATATCCCATTTTATCAACTTAACATGACCAGTAATTATGCCAACCACACCATCAACACACAAAATAGTGCACAGTTTATCCCTTAAAAAGATCACATCTACCATGTTGGTGAGCCAGAAGCCTCACATCATTATTGAATGGAACAAAGTAACAGCTTACACATACATGCAGATACTACTGCATAACATTTTACTGAAGGCAAGAGTAAAACACTGCTGAATTATTAAAATGGAGAATCTCACATATATTCTGACAATTATTCTTCATAAAGGTGAAGATGAGAAGCAATATTATGAAAAGTAACACCATATACCAAACAATATTTCTAAAAACTGTAACATAAAAATGTAACCAGTATATGCTATCAAAATGTTCTTGTGTACTTTCTAATCATCAGAGACCACATCCAGTCAGAAACCAACATCATTAGTTGAGGCCTGGTCTAGACTAAGAGAAGCTGTGTATAGGAGACAATTGGATATAATATTTACAATAAATAATGTATGTAATAAAATATTTTAAAGACATCTGAGGTTTTCAATGATGAATTGTGAAGTTTTATTATCTATTAAAGCAGTGTTCTTGATAACTCATAAGTTCGGCAGTGTGTTGATGGGGCTTGCAAGGGGAGCAAAGAATAGTAACACTGCAACCTACAAGGCATGTCATAAGAGGTGACTGAGGTCGAGACCCAGGGAAGGTACTCTGGTAAATAAATAGCATCACAGAAATTGGATGTACTGGCCTACTTGTAGGTGCATAACTGACAAAATGTACAATCGCTCTTGGTCTCAGATCACATACAAATCACAAGAGTGGTTAACAAGTGGTCAATATGGAGCGTTCAAAGAAGAAGAAGAAGAAGAAGACTTATGTTTATGATAGAGATTCAAGATAGTGTTAATACTGTAGTCTAATAGTTATTATTCATTTCTGGACAACAGATTACTTTCTTTAGCATATAATTTGTAAAAAAAAACCTGTAAAAAGTTGTCTTATGTTTTTGAATGTGGGTAATGATTGTCTTAATGAATATAAATATGTTGTATATTTTGAGTGGTCTTGTTGTCCTTCTTCTGATTTTGATGCGCTGAACAGGAGCACCCACCCAAAAGGTGGATCTCAGCGATCACAGAGACGACAAAAAAACACTGTTTATGAAGCGCACACATAAGTCTGTTTTAGAAATTTCTTCTTATCCTGATACTGTGAGGCAAAACAGGATTAAAGAAAAGAAAGAATTAGAAAAAACAGGACTGTTAATTTATGAAATATTGTTCAAGTAAATATATATAGATAAATAGCAAGGAAAATCACTTTTCTTTCAGTATTAGCTATGTTTTAATTGTTTTGGACAGGTACATTTAACTTTCATATTTGCGTGCGTACATGGCAACTTAAAGTGCAAGTACTTTTTTTTTTTTAGTTACATATTTTCATTTTAGTGTGGTTGGGATTTGTCATCTGACTGTATCCATGATGTCTAGTGTATAGGAACAGTCTTAATCTCATCTGTTGTTTTGTATCCTTTGCTTGCTAAAGTTCTTTTGGTCAAAACGTCACTGTATATTATTTTTGTACTTTGTCAAACTACATTACTTTGTTTTTATAAATTTCACTTTTTATTTAAAAATGTCAGTGCTATATTGAATGAATACTTGTGTATGGCAGCAAATCATGGACATGAACAAACAATCAGTAAGATCATTGGAAGCCACAGAGATGTGGATTTACAGAAGAATGCTTAAAATTCCATGGACAGCGAAGAAAACAAATGATGAGGTTTTAAATCAGGCCTGCACACAAAGAAACCTTATCAAAAGAATATGAATCAAACAATCAAGGTTCTTTGGGCATATAATGTGAAGAGAAGGTTTAGAACATTTGGTGACAACAGGTAAAATTCAGGAAAGGAGAGATCATGGAAAACTGAGGGAGAAAATGTAGGATGGTCTGACATTGTTGTTCGACAAAAGATTAACGTTAGAACTGATTGCCTGCACCAAGGAGAGTTGTGGAGAGGCATGATTGCCTACATCAGCAGGCATGGCACTTGATTGATTGATACATAATTTTACTGCAGTCTTCCCTTATATAGAAGTACTTGCATGCACTTATAAATATTGAGTAATGTATTTATTTATTTCCTTGTGCTGAAAGAATGCTGATGTGATTTTGTTCTTGATATTATGTACTACTTAGATCACACAATAACATCAGTTATCAGTTAACATCAATTCAATAACAATAACATCAACTCTATTTAGATGTTAGCAGTAAGAAATAAAACAGGCAAAAGTAAGTTGACAAATTGATATTTCTTTGCAACTTGACATCTTGGTAATTATTTTCTTCCACTCTAGGCGTCAATTCTTTTTGAACCCTTTGTTTTCCCCTTCAATGTCTGCTTTGTGATTCTTTGATCATTTCTTCTCAGAGTATGCTCAGCATATCTCCTTCTTCCCTTTCTTATAACAGTTGTTACTAGTGGTTGACCAGACATTTCTCTGGTTTCCTCTCTTCTCCTACATTAGTCCCATTTTATATTCATTACTTTTTGCAAAGATCTATTTATAAACGTGTTCACCTTACATTTTATATCATTAGTCCTTTTTTCAACTCTCTCTGGCATATGTTAGGATTATTGCAACATTAGAAATGAAAATTCATAATTTTTTTAAAAAAACTGTAACATGGAGTTCCATATTTTATTTAGACTTTTAAAAGCTTATAAGCAACCTTTGTTTTTAAATGTTTAAATTTATTGCACATAAAAATAATCAATTTGAATCTTTTGATTTTCAGGATAGTTCAACAGCAGTGTTTTCAGGAGACAGTATAACAAATCTACAACCAGCCTCGGAGGATTTAGCTCAGTCAGGTGAGTTAATCAGGTGGGAGGGGACAATAATAACTGCAATCTATCGGTTAACATTGTGAAAAGTTTTGGCAACTATTGTGACTTATGTACTCTACACATAAAAAAATGTATATGCTTGAATAGTCCAAAGAGTCCAAAGACAAAGCATTGACTTTATTGCACCGGGTCTCCCACATGGCTCCGTCCTGTAAGCAGAGATAGCATGCCATTTGCCAAGAGCATTGCACAAAGCACGAACTTTGTAGCTCCGGCAACCATCCTAGGAATCTCATGAAAAAATTGCACATGTGTCTCGATCCGGATTCGAACCCACAACCTTCAGTGCTACGGACAAACAACTTATCACTTCACCATTGAGACCATCGTATGCATTAATAGTATAGTATATAACTCTAAGTTATATAGTTTTAAAACTAAATTATGAATTTTCAATTCCAATGTTGTATCAATGCTAACATATGCCAGCAAAAGTTAGAAAATGACTAAAGATATAGCAAGTTAAATGCATTTGAAATTAAGAGGCCATAAAATGGGATGAATTCAGGAGAAGTGATGGAATCAGAGAAATATCTGGAAAAAAAATTGTAACAACTGCTATAAGAAAGAGAGATATATTGTGCATACTCTGAGAAGAAATGATCAAAGAATCACAAAGCAGACACTGAAGTGGGAGTCAAAGGATTCAAGAAAGAAAGTACAAATTAAGAAGCCCTGAAACAAACTTTACTGAGAGAGATAGAAATATCAGGACTCAGTTCCGTAGAGGAGATTGAACATGTTGCCCAGGATAGGACATTATTTTGACAATAGGGAGTACTACAACAGTAAACGATATAACAAATGAAAAATATCAAACTACAAGTATGAAAGTTTGCTATATCAAACTGTATGAAAGTTTAGCTAAAGAAATATCAAACTACAAGGTATGAAAGTTTAGCTAAAGAAATATCAAACTACAAGGTATGAAAGTTTAGCTAAAGAAATATCAAACTACAAGGTATGAAAGTTTAGCTAAAGAAATATCAAACTACAAGGTATGAAAGTTTAGCTAAAGAAATATCAAACTACAAGGTATGAAAGTTTAGCTAAAGATAAAAAGAGAACTCATTTCCAGTTTGACCAAAAGGCATTTATCTATGAAAATAAATGCCTATTAGTAGAAAGGTGAGTGTCTTCCGTTTTTCTGCTTTGTGTAACTATCTTAATTGGTCTATTAATATTTCACTGCAAAACAAAAAATACAACACTCATTCAGATTTATGCCCCTACAAACGATGGCTACACCCAAGAGGAAAAAGATGCATTCTTCGATAAAGTGTCCGATCTTATTAGTCAAACACATAGTAAAGACGATGTATTCGTAATGGGAGACTTCAACGGGCATGTCGGCCGGAGACGAACACCATGGGAAGAACAATTAGGACCTTTTGTAGACAACGACAGAGAATGTAACGAAAATGGGCAGCACTTATTAGAGCTCTGTGCAGAACACGGACTCTATATCCCAAATAGTTTTTATAAACATCCTATGAGCCAGATCTACACATGGTACAAGTGGAACAACCTCGACCAAGCTGCTCAAATAGACTTTATATTAACCCACAAAACAAGAAGATCCAACTTAAGAGACGCCAGAGTAATCCCAAACACAACAGTGAATACAGACCACCGCCCACTAATTGCCTACCTCAATGAAACACCACTTAGCAAAATACATAGAAAGACAGCAAGAACCAAGATTATAGATACCAGAAAAATAAATGACCCAAAGATATACAAAGAATAATAAATACAGAAATGACAGAGGCTATAGTAGAAGCATATATATCAGAAGATAACGTTGAAACAACATGGCAAAATTTAAGAGTATTCTTTTGAAATGTCTAACAACACATTGTGGCACCACATTTAAAGGAGGAACAGAGAAAAAGAGAACAGCATGGTGGAATAATGAAGTTAAAGAAGCAATAAAAATTTAAAAAGAACTATATAAGACCTGGATAAGATCACGCTCAGAAGATGATTATGATAAATACAGACTAGCAAGGCAGACATCGGCCAGAGTAATCAAGCAAGAGAAAGAAAAATCTTGGACCATGTATGGTGAAAATCTCAGTAGATTATGTGTAGAGTCCAGCAGACAATTTTATAAGGCCATAGCAAAAATGAGAATAAGGGACGAACCCTTCCAGCCATCCGAATATATAAATGATAGTCAAGGTAAACCTATACATGAAGAAGTTAACCCTTTAGCTGCTAAGGACGTATATATATGTTTTTCCCATTCACTTCTAATGACGCATTAACACATCTGTTATTATCTCTCCTCTGTGAGCTAAAGACGTGTTAACACGTTATACATTGCTACTGTCACTGCTATAGGCATACATTCACGTTTGTGACCTAGAAACAAAGAGTAGTTATTTTTAGCTCAGCCTTCAGAAAGTGTGTAGCAGCGAAAGGGTTAAGATCAGAGAAAGATGGGAAGAATATTTCAAAGACCTCTTGAATATACCAGATACTGGGAATAAAACATCATTCAAACCGAGACATGCAAACATTGAAGAACCTGAAATACTAGTAAGTGAGGTAAGAGAAGCTATTAAGAGAAGCCCAAAGAACAAGGCTGCGGGAATTGATGGAATAACAGCAGAAGCAATAAAAGCGTGTGGAGAGATTGGAGTAACCTGGGTACATTACATCTTCAAGAAGGCATGGGAAGAAAGAACTGTCCCTTCAGATTGGCAAAAGCTATTATAGTACCAATATGGAAGAAAAAGGTAAAAAACAAGACTGTAGTACATATAGAGGCATCTTCCTCCTAAGCCATGTGGGAAAAATGTTTGCAAGAGTTCTTGAGCAACGAATAAGACCAATTGTGGAGCCAGCACTCAGCCCACAACAGTTTGGATTTAGAAAAGGAAAAGGGTGCACAGATCCAATATTTGCCCTAAGACAAATTAGTGAAAAGACTATAGAACACAAAAATCAAATGAATATAGCCTTCATAGACCAAGAGAAGGCATTTGATAGGGTTAACAGAGACATATTATGGGATGTTCTCGAAAACTACGGAATAAAAGGAACACTGCTAGACTGTGTTAGAGCCATATATACAGAAAGTGAAAGTGCCATACGAACAAGCGCCGGACTCACAAATTGGTTTCCAGTAACATCAGAGTACGGCAAGGATGTGTTTTATCACCTCTCCTCTTTATTATATACATGGATAGTATCACCAAAATAGATGAAGCATTACTCAGCGCAGACCAACAAAATGAACTGCTCTTTGCTGACGACCAGTGTTTATTCCATAATAATATTGAACAGCTTCAAGAACACATATACTTACTCAACAATAGCTGCCTCAAATACAACATGAAGATCAACATTCAAAAGACAGAAGTCATGACTATAAGAGAGAACATAAAGATATCAACATAAAAATAAATGACCAAACGCTAAAGCAGGTGAGAGAATTCAAATACCTTGGAAGTATCTTCACATCTGATAGTAGACTGGACAGAGAGATCGAAACTAGAATCCAGCAAGCCAACAACATTACATACCAGCTTACCCCAATTTTGAAACACCCAGCTATTCCAGTAGTGACTAAAAGACAGATTATAAATTCAATCTTTATACCAACACTGTGCTACCAGAGCCAAACATGGGCACTGACAAAAGAACAAGAAAGGAAAATTACCACATGCGAAATGAGATGCCTGAGGAAAGCAGTAAATAAAACAAGAAGAGACCATATAAGAAATGAGGAAATTAGAAGAACAGTCGGAACAACACCTGCTATTAGATTTATTGAAAAACAGAGACTCAAATGGTTTGGCCACTTGGTCAGAATGAACCCGAATACACCAGTTGCAAGAGCGTACAACCTGAAAATGGAATCATCAAGAGGAAAGGGCAGACCAAGAAAAAGATGGGTTGATGGAGTTACAGACATCTTAAAACTCCACAATACCACACGACCGAGCGAGCATTATCTCCGAAACCGATCATCAGTTAAACCTGCTACGCCTAGCGGCAAAAAAGCAGAGAAGGACAAAAGCAAAAAGAAAGAATAATGAATAGCAGATTTATACATACATACTAATTGTAGACAGGTGTTCATGTGGATAGTAAATACCAAAAGTTAAGCATTAATACATTTTACAGTAAACTTGAATGGACCTCATTGTCAGTTAGTCCTCATATCATCCTCATTGCCAAAGAAACAAGTTTGTAAGTGTTCCAAACTCATCTTCTTTATATCTATCAGCATGTGGTGACTGACAGTTTCAGTTTTGTATTGGTTAATGAAATACTATCAACTCCCTGTATAATGTATGAAATCTAGAAAACCCCATTTGACTCCATGTAGAATCCAAATCATCATCTGAATCAGAATATTAGCCATGTCCATTACTCTGCTGCTTGCCTGCAAGACTGTCTCCTGGTTCATTTCCCTGACTCTCAAATGCCCTGGTATAAAAAGGAAGGTGACTCTGCAGTCACAAAACCAAAACAGACTCCAGCTGCTGTCTAGCTATACACACAACTGATCCGTACCATCTTAAGCATGCTCAGTCACCAAGAAAACAGACATGGGTAGTACTCAGGGTGTCTGGCCAAGTCATTGCCTTGGTTATGACTTTAACTTCCATAGTTATGCTAATTGTGGTCACAGCAAAAGCACTGAAAAAGCAAAGTTACTCCGATACAGTAGATACAAAGCAAAAGACTGGCCACGCAAAAGGTGGGTCTTAGAGATAACAGAGGCGACGAAAAACACTGTTTATGAAGTGCACACACACACCTTTTCTATAAATCTCTTTTTATCCTAACGCTGTAAGGCAAAATAGGATGAAAGAAAAGAAAGAGAAAAGAAGAATGTTCAATGAACATCACAGATACTTTCAACTTATCTTACTATAATTGTATGAACATCACAGATACTTTCAACTTATCTTACTATAATTGTATGAACATCACAGATACTTTCAACTTATCTTACTATAATTGTATGAACATCACAGATACTTTCAACTTATCTTACTATAATTGTATGAACATCACAGATACTTTCAACTTATCTTACTATAATTGTATAGAGCAGTTATGTATCATATAACAAATAACAGTTTTAATTATTTCTGACTTATTTTCCATGTTTTTGTAAAAAGAGAATTTCTTTAGTTAGTTGATCATTCTTCTATGATGTTTTTAGTACCACTAGTTTTGTTACATTCATTAATACAGTCTCAAATATTCACTTGAACAGATGCACCTCTGTTTGACTATGAAGAGATGCCTGGTATACAGCTATACAGTCCAGTTGTTCAGACAAACAGTGCCACCCTAGGTATGGTCACATAATATTGATTCATTTGATTTTAAATGTATCTTAATTTTCTAATTTTTTGCTATTCATTAAAGAATATTCTTCTTCAGCGTTCTCACTAGATTGGGATTTCGGATTCTCTAATAAAGGCAGCAGTCTGCCTCAGATTATCGGCCACGCCATACAGTTTGTCTTGGATGCTGGTGTAAGTGGGCCACCTCTTTCTTCTCAGGTCTGCATACTGGCGGCAGTTCTGTAGAATATGCTCTGTTGTTATACTCGCCAGGCCACAGGGGCACAGGTCATTGGTGCCTATCTTGAATTTAGTGGTGTCTATCTTGAATTTAGGTGGTGTCTCATTCTGTTGTGACCCGTCCGGAGGCGAAGTATGGCTGTCTGGTCCCTTCTGGACAGTTGGTAATATCCATCGCCCTTGTTGTGTTTTGGGAAACACGTACAAACAAAGTACTATAGTTTTACAAAAACAGAAACAGTGACGATAAACAGCAACGTTTCGACCAACAAGGCCTTTATCAAGCAAACGAACAAACAGGAGTGACAAATTAAAATGAAACACAAATGGACGACCAAATACAAACGTATCTAAGGAAAAGCTGGAATAAAACGAATAACGAAATAAATGTAACACAAAAACACACATAAAAACTAGAAATAGAACGGAAAAGAAACAATGAAACATCTAGTAAATATATAACTTGAATACATGCAACGTATACCCATATAGAGTACAAAGCATAGGAAGAGAAAGTACTAAGAAGCATAAGAATGTAATACGTTGAGCCTGCGTGGTCGCAAGGTACCATACAAAGAAATCAACCGATTCTCCAGAGCAAATCGACTACGATCATCAGAGGAACATGATCGGATGGCTGTGACCTGGACATCGCAAGCTCCTGAATGGCCAGTATCATTGAAATGGGTAGCTACAGGGGTCACAGAGCATTGGCGTATATCGCGCAAGTGTTGGGCTAATCGGTCACTGAGTCTCCTGCCGGTTTCCCAATATAGGCCTTGTTGCACCGCTTGCAGATAATGGCATAGATAATATCACGGACTCGCATGTGAAACTGTCTTCAACAACGAACGTGGCTTTTGGAAAAGACACCGTGTGGGTCTGTATTACATAAGCACAAGTGTTGCAGCGCCGACGGCCACACTGGATGGTGCCAAAATGACTCTGGATAGGCTATTGTGTTTTGGGTGTTCTTTATCCAATTTTGCTTTGTAGTGCCCTTTGGCGATGGTTTTTGCTTCTTAAAGAATATAGAATCAACCATCCATAAGGTGATGCTCTTGCAAGAAGAGTCAAAATCTGTTTGTTTGCTCTCTAATACTGGGTCTCAATCACTAGTAACAACTGTTATAGAAATGAGAAGATGGAATTAAGTTGTACATACTCAGAGAAGAAATGATCAAATAATCACAAAGCAGGCATTGAAGTGGAAGGCCAATGGTTTTAGAAATAAAGGACATCTTAGGGAAACCCTTAAGCAAACTTTACTGAATATTGTGAGAAATACCAAACTACGTTCCATAGAAGAGATTGAAGAGTTATCCAGGATAGAGAATTATGTAATTTAATAGGGGTGAATCTACAACCCTAGCCAGACTGCAAGAATACCAAATAGTGTAGATAGACAAGAGCATTGTACCAGTAGTCAAAGAAGAATAGTAAACCTACAAAGAACCAGTGCCATTATTTGCCACATGCTGAGAGGCATATTGAAGAAGAGATCGAAACACTTACGGACTAATGGGTCCGATGTGCATTGATGATGATCCAACTAAACTAGAAACTAAACTTGAGAATTATGGAGAAATTGATTGTAAACTTTATGTAATATAATATGACTGAAATACAGGAAAAATACTAGGTTTTAGAACCATATGCAAGAATGGTTATCTTGATGCATAATAGAAGATGTAGCTGTTCTTTACTAATGGATTAATGTAAGGTAAATAACCCTGTTATATCTCGAGGTATATTTGCTAATACTGTGTCAGTCCCGTATTTTTCATTGACCGTCAGCCGCCCGAGTGGTTACCTAGGCCCAAATTTGCGGTGTGTAAAGAATAGAACCACTGTTACCTGCCATGCATGTCGTAAGAGGCGACTGAGGAAGTTTGGCTGAAATCGGATGCACATGTCCTAAAGGTGTAGAAGTCTATACGTTTAGTGCCTACCAAACCAACGTGCAACGTATACACGTTCTTGGCAAAGATCAAACATATCTCAAAGAGTGATTAAAATTGGTTGTAAAGAACGAAAGCAAAGAAGAAGATTGACCGTCAGCACATAATGGGTGATGTGGTCAACATCATGCCAGCTGCCTTTACTTCTCAGTGCTTTTCTTGGTACCCAATTAAGGCTGGGTCGACCTGAGAGCCATTATGGTTAGAAAATATTCCACGCCTGCTAGGATTCGAACCAAGACCATGTGCCTAAGTAGCAATTTCACTAAAAATCTACTAATGTATACATGTATATGCAACGAGTCATTGTCCATAGAGATCAGAATGAGAGTTATACAGTGCTACATAGAACCAATACTGACATAGGGTTGTGAGTCACAGACAATAAACAAACAGGCTGAAAAATCTCTGAGGGCCACAGAAATGTGATTTTACAGATGAATGATGAGAATCCCATGGACTGCTAAAATGATTAATGTGGAGGTGTTGATTGAGATCAATACGCAGAGAAAACTTATTGTTAATATACAACAGAAGCAGTCATCATTTTTTCGGGCATGTGATGAGAAAGGGAGGTTCAGAACCCATTGTAACAACTGGTAAAATTGATGGAAGACAAGACAGAGGAAGACAGAGATAAATTGTTTTGGATAGCCTGACTTCATGGTAGAGCGACAACATCTGAGATGATAACAACACCAGGGACAGAGATTTGCGGAGATCCATGATCGCCTATGCCAGCCGGCACATGCTGATGATTATGAATGTATACATTAGCTATTTTTGTTGTTGACATTGATCATGTTTGCTGATAAAACAAAATAGTAACCCAAAATTGCTGTCAATAATGAAGACATTGATAATGTCTCATATTTGGAATACTTTATTTCTTAATTAACAACAATTAAGACTGTGCAAAATATATCAGAAGAAATTAAACATTATCAGGATATTGTGTATGTTTTGTAACAATGTAGATGTGAATTATTTTCCAGATGACTGTGCCAGATTGTGTTCAAATACCCTTAACTTTCAGTGCTTGACATTTGTCTACTGTAAGAGCTGGTTAGGCTGTGCCCTGCATAACATCACTTTCTTTGAACGAATGGGGTATATTAAAACTCCTAGCTGCAATACTTATCCCCGTGAGTGCAACTTTGTATTTTATATGAGTAATCATAAATGTTATACATTTGTAAGATATTGGATATGGAACAAACTTTATTGTAAAGTTAACCAGATTGATTGATAGATTGATTCATAGGACCATCATCGTTGCACTTCAGTGGGTAACCAAGTGTGCTCCGATCTCTTTCTTACACAGGAAGATCTCAGCTGCAGTGCATGAAATCCGTAGCACCAGCGGCGTCATTTTGAAGATGGTGTAGATATTTTTACAGGAATTTTTTATTTTAACCTTTTCTAATGAATTTATCTAGTTATAAAGTTATCTAGTTTTGCTATTATGTTTGGGGTTATAGTTATCAGTCATGTATATATATATATATAAAATGGTAGCAGTGAAAAGAATTAGCACTGTGGTTTTGTGATTATTAAGAATGCAAAATGGGGTCAAAGGCGCTTAGGGACAACTCCGCGCCAGGATTAGTGAGCTGGCATTAATCAAGATCTACCCCACCTACACGTCGTGACCCTGGTAACAGACATTGGTTCCTGTCTGGCTAAGCGGGTAGGGATCGAGGGAGAGCTACTATGGTGAGATGCTGATACAGTCACGTTGGATGAGATCCGCCCTCAACACAGACAAGCAGAATCCAAGAGGGACTACTGCAGAATCCAAGAGTGACGAAGAGGCGTGGCAAGAGTAGGTGTGAGTGGACCACCCAAATGTGCAGAAAACTGGAAAGCCCAGCAGAGGCTTGAATCCAGTGTGCGTTTCTGCTCGCAGGGAACTACTATTGCCTTGTAGTTAGATTGGGGACAATCAAAGGCTAGCGGAGCAAACCGTTCACAAAACTGGATGGTAGGTAAACCAAGTAGTCCAAAAAAAGACTGGTAACCTGGGCAGATGATGCTCAACAATTCGGGAGGGCAGGTTGTCTAAGGGTCGCTACCCTAAAAGAAAATAGCAACCTGCTGCCTTGCAGGTCAGCTGGGACAGTCAAATGCTGATGGAGAGCGAACCCAGTAAACGCTGGTTGAAATAGGACACATCGCAGAAGAACAAGCACCAGAGCTCCAAATGGTACTGAAGATTGTTGTGACGTCAAATTACGTTCTTGGCAAAGGCTGTTGATACATCACAATAAGAATGATAAAATTGGCCAAAAGAACAAGAGAGAGAGAGGGAGGGAGAGGGGGAGGAGAGAGAGAGAGAGAGAGACTTGGTAAAATGTCCCACAGCCTTATTCATTTCACTTGACTCCAACAAGGGTATAAAATTGGTTGAAAAAACTAAAATGTCTCACAGCCTTATTCATTTCACCTGACTCCCACAAGGGTATCCTTCCTTCCTTCCTTTCGTTCACTTGAAATATGTCTATATATTCAATGTTGTCTCTTGTATGAACTTCACTGTCTTTTGTAGCTCACACAGAGGTCCGTGTAGTTTTATGTCGAGTGTTGTTTCGTTAGGCCAGTGAGTTTGCCTCAGTGTATCATATTTGGGGCAGTCTTGAAGTATGTGCTCTGCAGTCTGGTTTGCCTGTCCACATGTACACATGGCTGAATTGCCAATCTTGAATTTTGTATACATGTGGCTGCGGAGCCGATTGTGTCCTGTTCTAAGGCGCAGAATCACAACTTGTTCCAATCTGCTCATATTATAGTAATCGTCTTGTGTTGGTATTTGTGGCTTTCTCATTGATTTAATCATCCTTTTCTTTTCCACAAGGGTATAAAATTGGTTGAAAAAACTAAAATGTCTCACAGCCTTATTCATTTCACCTGACTCCCACATGTCTGGGTACTAAAATGAAGGTGACTCTTTGATCTCATCACAGCCACTATTGATGCAAACAATACACTTGAATCTTTCTGTGCATGCTCATTTAGTAACTGAGAATGTAGACACAGATGGTGCTTTGCGTCTCTAGTCAGACCATTGTCTTAATCACGACCATAACTTTCATAGTCATACTACTTGTGGTACCAGCAAAAGGATGCTTTCTTCCCTAGCAACTCTCCCACTACACTGAACTATGAAAGCCCATGTTTTACAGCAATTGATGAACAACTAACTCATCTGTGCACATAACAATGTCTCCCTCTGCGAAACTTTGCAATGGATCTCTGTAGCTAAGTAGTTAAGCCTAAGCCTTACTTTCCGAAGGTTGAGGGTTACAATCTGACCACGCCATTCTGTTCACAAGTGCTTTTTTTCCCAAAGACACCTAGAATTGTTGCCAAAGCCTCAAAGTTTGTGCTTTGTGCAATACTCTCGCCAGATGAGGTGCCACTTCTGTGGAGAAGGACCAAAATATTTGGGGGTGGGGGTGGAGCAATGAAATCAATCCTTTGGCTTTAGACCTGCTTTAAAAACTCCTGCTGACCATGGCCTCTATCTTTTATTCTACAGTCTCTGGGTTTTTCTTTGTATTTTTCTTTCAAGTGTGATAATGATGTGAAAAAACATTTACCAGCATTTTTATCCCTTATTTTTGAAACTCTCCTTTATTGTGCACACAAAATGAATAGATATCCTCTGTTGAACTCAACTATGACTATCCAAGTTTTAGTTTGTTATCTTTAATTCTTCTTATCTCCTCGTACAGGAGATGCTTTTGTCAACGTAGATAGACATGTACTAGACATTGCATAACTTGAATGGTTGGATAGTCAGGTATAAATCTCATGTCTCTTACAAAAGCACATACATATTTTTCCCTTGCCTTGTTAAATGTCCATCATCTCTACAGGTTCTTATACCAAAGACTTTGAGAAGGTTCCAGACACCACAATACTATCAGGTCTTGACACAGTGATACAAAACATTGATGACGAGGAACAGTGTGCATACCTGTGTCTAAATAATACAGACTTCTTGTGTGAGTCCTTTGAACATTGTGTTGTAATTGGAGTAGGTGTATGCCACCTGGGACATGTGCATATTTATGACCCACCAAGAGATGACATTCAGTCAGATCCTAACTGCAACCATTATTCACGTAAGTATGCATTTGATTAGAAGGGACACTTTAGAACATTTGGTTACAACAGACAAAATACAGGGAAGAGAGATAGAGGGAGACAAAGGGACAAAATTCTGAACTGCTTTAAATCGTGGTGCGGCAATGGTTAGGTGACAGAGTTGATGGATTGTTCTAGCGAAATACGTAATAACAAAGTACTGTAGTTTTACAAATTACAAAAACAATGACAATATACAGCAACGTTTCGACCAACAAAGTCTTTATCAAGCAAACAAACAACAGGAGTGATGAATTAAAAAAACCACTAACTTATGGACAACTACATACAGAGACATTCAAACGTTTCTAATGAAAATCTGGGAATAAAATAAATAACGAAATAAATGTAACACAAAAACACACATAAAAACTAGAAATAGAAAAGAAGAGAAACAATAAAAATCAAGTAAATATATAGTTTAAATACATGCAACATATGCACATATATATTACAAGGCATGAGAAGAGAAAGTACTAAGAAGCATAGGAATGTAATACGTTGAGCCCACGTGATCGCAAGGTACCATACAATGAAATCAACCGATTCTCCAGAGCAAATCAACTGCGATCATCTGAGGAACATGATCGAATGTCTGTGACCTGGACATCGTGAGCTCCTAAATGGCCAGTATCATTGAAGTGGGTGGCTACAGGGGTCACAGAGCATTGGCGTATGTCACGCAAGCGTTGGGCAAATCACCAGGCAAAGCTCCAGCAATCCTAGGGATTTTAATTTTAAAAAAAGCACATGTGAACTAAACAACGTGGTCTGAATTTGAACCCACAACTTTCAGAATGGAAGGCAAATGTCTTAACCATTTCGCTACAGAGACTCCCAGTTGAGATACAGTGCTAACCTACGCTCTAAAAGTACTTTGGTCCTGTTCCATGAAGAGTAATCTAGCTTTTTCCACTGATACCTGATCTGAAGGTAGGTCAGATGAAGTGCCTAGTCCTAACAGATATGGATGATAACACATAAATTCCCTACATTAAATTTGAGCATGTAAAAGAATTCTTGGTAGTTTAATATTGAAAAATATAGATTGTATGCCCACTGTCAGGCCCATTTTCAAAATAATAATAACAATTTCTTACAAATCTCAATAAAATAAAATATTCACTATATGCAGCCTCTATGATAGATAAATGACCTTAGGAGGGTGGTAAATCCACAGGTTCCATGGTAACAATGCAGGTGTTCGCGTCCATGAGAGAGCAGATAAATTTGCACTGAAGGCATCGATTGTTGGTGAATTTAGGATGGATAAGGGGGATGTTCTTCTGTCTCTCGGCAACTGCCTGTTGGATGTAGACACTAAAATAGATGTTGAATAAATCTAGCAATTAAAGGAATTTGGAATTACATGTGTACATGTAGAGCTGGATAGCTTGAGGGGGCAGAGAGAGGAGTGTGTTTAACCAGCAAATCACAATAAATATCAGTATGCATGCCCTTCGACATCTGCTAGGGGAGACTGAGCACCTGTGGGTTTGCCCAGAGTGCTGTGATATCAGTTCAGTAACCAATAACCTAAGACCAGTGACATGCTATTGGTGATGTGGTCAATATGCCACAGACTTTCTGTACTTTCCAGAGTTTCTCCGGCACTCAATCAAGACCGGTTTGACATCAGAATGGTTTGTGGTCAGAAATATTGTACTTCAAATGGGAATCAAACTGAGAACACCTGTCTAAGAAGCAAATGCACTAACAACTGTGCTATTGCTGCATTATATTAGCCATATCAATCATATTGATATTCTTACTGCATTGATAAAGTCTTTCCTAACAGAGAAGTTTCAGGGTTGTGAGTCCCTGTCGCTGACCAAATTGAGAGAGATGGGTGTCGATATTGGTACATCCTGAAAGGAATGACATACCAAATATGCAAAAAGATTGATTAATCAGCATTGAATTGGCATGCTGCTGGATTTGTTGAGGCTCTTATCGGAGCACATATGAAAATATCCAGAGTGCTGTGATGATATTTCTTGTATAACTGATTCCGATAACTGACCAATTAAATATATTTCAATAAAAACAAAATCTACATGACATGAGAAGAGAAAGTACTAAGAAGCATAGGAATGTAATACGTTGAGCTAGTAACCTTATTTCACTATGTAATTTGGGTTGTCTTTCGATGTATTCGGTGCATGAAGTTATGCCCACTCTGCTTCTGATGTTCTCATTTCGTAGTCTGTTTTTCCTGGTGACTCCCACTGCCTTCTTCAAGCATTTCATTTCACATGTGGTGAGCTTTCTAAGGTGTGTTGCTTAAGAGACCAAGTTTGGGTGAAGAGAAAGTGGTAGAATAAGTCGAGTCTATCTTTAACCTGAATGCTTCATTACTTATCTCTAATTATTTATTTACTTATTCTGTTACAGGTAATTATGCAACAGATTTTGATGAGACTCCTAATAAAGTGACCAACTATGCTGTTGACAGTACAATATCAGGAGTTACTATTGCACAGTGTGCCTGGATTTGTTCCACTGAAACCTCTTACAGCTGTTCTGTGTAATTAGTTACTTTGTATACTATTAGCTATATACTATATATACTATATGCTATATACTATACATTATAGTATGAAACACTGGAAAGGGTTGAGCAGTTTACATATCTTGGTAGCGTACTGACACTAAATGGTGGCACAGAGGAAGATATAAAATCACGTCTGAGTAAGGCCAGAACCGCTTTTGCCAGAATGAAACCAGTATGGAAGTCCAAAATCTACAATAGGACCACAAAGCTTAAACTCTATAAAAGCATTGTTTTGCCAGTTTTGCTCTACGGATTGGAGTGTTGGAGGATGACCAAAGGAGATACTAGCAGGCTGTCAGTTTTCCACCACTCTTGTCTTCGCAGAATCTTGGGAATCTTTTGGCCAGTAAAAATATCCAATAACCAACTACTCCAAGACACAAGACAAGAGGCAATGAATGACATACTCAAAAAGAGAAGATGGAAATGGCTCGGACATGTTATGAGAATGAGACAAGAAATGCCTGCAAGGATAGCCTCACTTGGACACCAGAGGGAAAGAGAAAGAAAGGCAGACCACGGACAACATGGAGACGCATGATGGAAGAGGAACTGGACACCGCATCTCTGACGTGGGGCTCTGCGCTGAAGGTTGCACGGACAGGAGAGCATGGAAAGTCCTTTCTGAAGCCCCATGTGTCACTAGGCATGACGGGATTAAGTAAGTAAGTAATACATTATAGTAATGGGGTGTCTCTGTGGCTAAGTGGTCAAGCCCATGCTTTGTGAGTTGAAAGTCGTGGGTTTCAATCCAGACCGCGCCGTTCTGTTCATGGGTGCATTTTTTCCAGAGACCCTAGGATTGTTGCCAGAGCTATGGAGTTCGTGCAATACTCTCAGCAGGTAGAGTAAGATTTTTGAGGAAAGGGACTGAGCCATATGGGGTAAAACCCAGTGCAATGAAATCAATCCTTTGTCTTTAAAACCGTTTTAAAGTTCTTTTTTTAAATTTCTTTTTTTATCTGTTTATTGGCTTATTTGTCTATCTAACATGAGACCACTAGTGAACATTGAGGACAAAATCCAGTAGAGGGGGAAAATAAAACAACTGAAGACAACCTTCCATGGACAGTTGTTGGCAACAAGTCAAAACACTGTGCCTTCATATCTTATTGAATTTGATCTTGTATCCCCTGTTTCTTAATGGCCTTTAGATCAAAGCATAGATTTAGCTTCTTAACACTAAAATCGATGTTGAATCGATCAAGCGATTTAGGCAGTTTGGAGTTACCCGTTGTTCAAGTCGAACTGGATGCCTGAGAGGCAAAGTGAGAGGTGTGTTTAATCAGCAAGCCACAGGAACCATCAGTATGCATACTCTTCGATATCTGTTGGAGGAGACTGAGCACCTATGGGTCTGCCCGGAGTGCAATGACGTCAGTTTAGTAACCAATAACCAACTTAGCTTCTTACAGTACTTTGTAAGAACAATATTAGAGGGCAGGGTCCCAGGACGCAGTGGCAGAATAAGATGGCTACAAGATAGTAAAGAAACCATGAATATGACCATTGACAAAGTGGGTGAACTGGCTAGAAACAGAGTGAATTTCAGATGTGCTGCAAACAGAGCGTCCTATAAAGGATACGCACTTTGATGATGATGAGTACTTTGTAAAACTAACACCATATTTTGATATTTTCTTTTTGGTATGTAGTTTTAAAATAAATTTAAAGGCAAATAATTGACTTAATTGTCCTTGGTTTTCCCTATATGACTCGATCCCTCTCTATAGTCTCTATAGAAATGACATATCAATGACCAAGAGTATTGCACAAAAAGCACTAATTCCATAGCTCCAGCAACAAACATAAAGATCTCGGGGAAAAATTCATTCGAGAATCAATTGACATGTTCCAAATTCAAGCCCACAATCTTCAGACTTCTTCTTTTTGGAACACTTCATATCGACCACTTGTTAACTACCCAGTTATCTCCCATCTATTCTATTTAGTTTAGTTTAGTCGTCGGATCACCATCACTGCACGTCGAACAAATTAGTCCATAAGTGCTTCGATCTCTCCCTCAGTATGTCCATCAGCGTGTGGTGACTAACGACACCAGTTCTTTGTTGGTTTACAATTCTTCTTTGTCTGCCAGCATAGCGTTCTTGTCGAGCTACACCACACTTAACTTTGAGTTCTTGCAGTTCCCATCTATTCTATGTGAACAGTCACCCAGTTATCTCCCATCTATTGTATATGAACAATTGCTCAGTTCTCCCATCAACTATCATCTTTTTATTATTGTTTCGGGGATCTCTGTGGCTAAATGATTGAACTGTTTACTTTGCTTTGCAAAAGTTTAAACCGGAAGCGATATACTGTTCACAAATGAATTTTTTCTGGGTATCATGCTTAGTGTAATATTCTTGTCAGGTGGTGTGCTACTTCTACGGAGAGACCCAGCCCTTGAATTTCCTATCTGCCTCTGTGCAGAATGGAATAGTGTAGTGTATAGAATACTTGCTTCTCAAAATGTATAAAAGGGATTAGGTTCAATTCATGCCACCAATGTTCCATAAATGAGGAAATGAATTGATCCTCTTGTCTCATGTATAATTGGGCTTATAAATGGGAAGTGACAGATAATTTTCAATATCCAATCTGAAAATGCTGCAGAAAATATTAAAATGTCATCTTCCTTTCTGAAAGTATACAATTTTATAATCTCGCTATGGACATTGCTCTTATCAAAGCAGTCTAATAAGCTGTCTAAAGGTTCTAAAGCTGAAGGACTGACTTCTTTCACCAAGTTTTACTATATATAGCTCGGTCCCTCTCCGCAGAAATGGCACATCCCTTACCGAGAGTATTGCACAAAGCATGAATTCTGTGGCTCCAGTAAAAATCCCTGGAGTCTCTTAAAAAAAAATTTGTGAAAAGAACAGCACAGTCCAGATTCAAACTCATGACCTTCGGAACGCAAGGCAAAGATTGCATTTTGATAACATTTGTTGTCTTCTTTTTTAACATGAATTATTTTCCTGTATAAAATATTATTTCAAATAAGTAGACAATCTACATCTTCCACTTTTCCAAATTGTTCATAAAATATTTACTATTATCTAGAAAATACTGTCTACAGGTTATTTCTATAAATGCATTTTTGCTGAAAAAATCTGGCCAGCAATGGCGGAATGCGGGAGGGCCATTCAGAGTCAGAACTGTTTGATTCTGAACACGACTTTGCTAGCGCATTTTTGCCATGTTTGGTCGGGTATTTTCCGTTTGTTTGCCGAGCTACTGAGTTAGTGCTTGAGCAATGCTGTGAGCTATGACTGTTACATGGAATGCTTTTTTGCTGTGTCAACCGTGCATTTGTTGTGTGTATTCAGAAAATGGCGGACAGCGGTTATGACGAACAAGCTCAATCTGCCATATGCAGTTATATTGCGAGTGCAGAAAGCTGGATTTTGTCATGATTGATGTTCCCTTCGACAAGAATTGCAATTCAAGTGATGAACAGTTTTGTGTTGTTACATTGTCATAGCGGTCATATGCATTTTATGCGGTGCAGGTTTCTTTTGTGGCGTGACGCGTTGTTTCATTCTGGAATTAGTTCACGCAGGAAACATTTCACAGTTGTTAGCATTTCGTGTGATTTTCATTGGCACAGGAACGGAGCAATTATAGGGTGATCCGTTGCAGTGAAGTTGGAACCATACTTATGAACTATGACAACAAGTAGCATGACAATGAAACTCATGGTGGTGACTAAGACACTACTCTGGCTGGAATCATAAAACTACACTCATGTATGCATTCTGAGTGATTCATTGAGCATGATCCGAAAGGTGGAGACTGGTTTGGTGCAGAGGCAGGGGACAGAATAACTACAGGCTTCAACAATTCACAGAATTACATTCATATACTTTCTGTGGCACATGGGTGTCGATAGTAATGAGAAAGCAGACAGACTGGCTGACTCTGCCACCATATCAAGGGGTCAGCCAATGTATTGAGCTGAAATTCTGAATGCCTCATTGAGTTGGCGCAAAGAGGATTTTCATTTAAACCAATCCAAGTCAACTGCTAGATTACAAGAGTTTGGATTGAAGTGGCCAGAAAATAACAGCTGAACAGGTACATAAGTAGATTCGTCAATCAACATTGAAATGGTGCGGTTAGTCGCTTGACGCTGTTGGAGATATTGCAAAGGAGATTGGAGCACCTATGGACATGTCCGGAGTGCAATGAAGATATTCTAAACTGAAACAGAAAAGTATTTTTGACAACAGTTTGAGATGATGATTACTGTCATACTACAGGTGATCTCTTTTGAATCAAACCCTATACCTAGTTATACTAGCTTTGATAACTTGTCAGTTTGTCTTTCCCAGTTTCCAGTTCTGTGAGACACAAGGACAGTGTCAATTGATCCGTCCGTCAGCAACAAATGTCACTCTTTCCATCACTGACAAAGATTCTTGCAGCATTTTTACAAGTAAGATATGGTTTTCTTACTCATTGATGCAAATATTTATAAAACATGTAGTTTCCTTAAAAGCCTGTTTATTTCATAATCTCGCCAGTGTTTTGTCGGGACTTGCAAGGGAGCAAAGAATAGTAACACTGCAACCTACATGGCATGTCATAAGATACGAATGAGGTAGCGGCCTAGAGCAGCTACCAGAGTAAGTAAAAAGCATCGCAGAAATTGGTTGTGCTGGCCTACTTGTAGGTCCATAACTGGCACAACATACAATCGCTCTTAGACTTACATCACATATAAACCTTAAAGAGTGGTTAACAAGTGGTCAATATGGAGCGTTCAAAGAAGAAGAAGATGATTTCATAATCATTTCATTACTTAACTTTCTTGCTGGATCAATAAAGTCTAGCAACATTTATATATTAACATTAACTGATGATAAATAAATAGTTGTCAGCTCTGTAGCTCAAGCGGTAGTGAGCTCAATCACAAACCCAAGCGTACCTGGTTCAAACCCCATGATGGGCAGGTTTGGAAGCAAATTTGTTGCTGTAGGATTTTACAAGGGTAAAAATAGATCTCACCGTTCAGAAATCAATGACAAACTACTGAACGTATAAGTGGTGCCTAGAAAATCAACGACTCGTTTACTGTGGTTGATGGTTACGTCCTGTAAAGGATATGCCACGATTTTCATTTTCAAATAGTTATTAACAGAATAGTTCAAGTACAGCTATGTTTTGATGTCCAGTGAAAGTTGGAAAATGACCACACCATCATACACAAGTTTTAATTAAAACATTTAACTTTTAAAACATTATTCTGAATTATCACAGCATTTAGCATATTACTTGCTTCTTTAAAGTTTGGGTATAATTTTATGTAATATAAATAGATTTTGGGTAACAGTCAGACAAAGTTTCATTGTTCATTCAAGAATCATCTTCATCGCACATGTCCATAATTGTTCCAATTTTCTTCTAAGAATGTATTTTAGTGTGTTTAGACTAATAACTCCTATTCTGTGTTGGTTGATGTATCTACTGGGGTTTTTCTCCTAGTTTTCCCATCTTGCTGCACCTATCGGTATGCATAACTTGCACAACCGAGATAGAGAATACCCTTTATCTTCTTCATTGAAATCTTCAGAGCGTATGTTTTCTCTCAGAGAATTGATGATGTTGCTTTTGTCCATTTAGAAAGGTGTTTCTTAGCAACCACCTGTTGGATTGGTTATTGGTTACTAAACTGACGTCATTGCACTCCTGGCAGACCCATAGGTGCTCAGTCTCCCCAACAGATATCGAAAAGTATGCATACTGATGGTTCCTGTGGCTCGCTCACACCTTTCACTCTGCCTCTCAGGCATCCAGTTCGACTTGAACAACGGGTAACTCCAAACTGCTTAAATCGCTTGATCGATTCAACATCGATATTAGTGTCCTCATCCAACAGAGAGTCTCGAAGAGACCGAAGAATATCCCCCTTATTCATCTTCAACTCCCCAACAATTGATGCTGTTGATGCAAGCCTGTCCGTTCTCTCATTACCGTAAACACCCGCATGCCCAGGATAGTATATCCACGTAAGCCGCTGGAGGTTAGAAACTTCTATAGACGACATCCACTCATACGAAACCTGCCCTTCTGGATCTTGTGAAGCATCGACTGAGAGTCAGATACAACAACTGCCCCAGTAAATGAAGCCCCAGAAATCCAATGGAGGGCAGCAGTAGCGGCCTCAACCTCCATCCTCATACTAGAAGTAGTTGTCCTGTATGCCCCACTCCGCTCTGCAACAACCCTACCATGCGCATTAGCCAAGAAACCCCAGCCGGATTTCTCACCACGTTGAACCGACCCATCGGTATATACAACAACATCATCATCCCTTGCATTATCTTCTATCAGGTGCTTAACTGCGAGATCAGCCTTCATGTTGCCCCAATCTCTACATTCTCTTCCAAGAGTAATAATAATGTTGAGATAGTTCATCTGTTGGGATCCATTCTTCCCCTTTTGGTAGAGTCGCAACCGTAGTCACCTGGCCAATTGTTCTCTCAGCCTGGGCCATCTACGACATGCCACGCTTGATTCTCGTTGGATGAATACACTAAAATCAAAATACACTTAAATTAGGAGGTCTCAATAGCGAAGTGATTAAGTCGTTTGCTTGTCATACTGAAGGTTGTGGGATCGAATCCGGATGAAACACGTGCAATTTTTTTCATGACATCCCTAGGATTATTGCAGGAGCTATGGAGTTTGTGCTTTGTGCAATGCTCTAGGCAGATGGCATGTCATTTCTGCCTACAGGGACACAGCCATATGGTGTAAAACCCAGTGCAATGAAGTCAATCCTTCGTCAATCTTTAGACCTTTGTTTTTATACTCCTACACTATACTCCTTGCATTAAAATTGATCCTTCTACTTCCAAATACACATTCATATATCAAATATGTCTATATGCATAAATTTTCAAAACTAAACTTTGAATGACTTGTTCATTTTCAGAAAAGAAATCAAAAGGATCAAATTACTCTGGAGGTTTGTGTTGTGATTTTGTTTCCCTGCTGTCATGTGTTTTCACAATCTATCAATCTTGTTTAATTACAATTACACATTCATAACATTATAAATACGAGTATTATTGATATAGGGGAAGACTAAAATAAAACTATGAAGCAATGACGAAACTTGTAAAAACAGAAGTACTGTAGTTTTACAAAATATAAAAACAATAACAATACACAACAACGTTTCGACCAAAAGGTCTTTATCAAGCAAAGGATACAAGAGAGGTGAAGAATTTCCTCTCTGGCACAACACGCAACATGTAGAATTAAAATACAAGTAGAATTATATCTTTCTTCTTCTTCTTAATCCTGTCATGCCTAGTGACACATGGGGCTTCAGAAAGGACTTTCCATGCTCTCCTGTCCTGTGCAACCTTCAGCGCAGAGCCCCACGTCAGAGATGCGGTGTCCAGTTCCTCTTCCATCATGCGCCTCCATGTTGCCCGTGGTCTGCCTTTCTTTCTCTTTCCTTCTGGTGTCCAAGTGAGGGCTACCCTTGCAGGCATTTCTTGTCTCATTCTCATAACATGTCCGAGCCATTTCCATCTTCTTTTTTTGAGTATGTCATTCATTGCCTCTTGTATTGTATCTTGGAGTAGTTGGTTATTGGATATTTTTACTGGCCAAAAGATTCCCAAGATTCTGCGAAGACAAGAGTGGTGGAAAACTGACAGCCTGCTAGTATCTCCTTTGGTCATCCTCCAACACTCCGGTCCATACAGCAAAACTGGCAAAACAATGCTTTTATAGAGTTTAAGCTTTGTGGTCTATTGTAGATTTTGACTTCCATACTGGTTTCATTCAATGGCAAAACGGTTCTGCCTTTTTAGCGGATAAGATGTTAAATTTCCTCTTGCCACACATTAGTGTAGTTTAAAATCCCAAGAGAATTATATCTTTACTGTGACATTATCATCATTGATCTTCTGTGGATGCATTTGGAAGAATTACCAACGAAATCCAACATAGATGCAATAAAGAAAATCAAATCATAAATCAAATGGCAGCAATTTTGAAATGCAAACATGTCACTATGAATACTAAAAGAGCATTGTACAACACAATCTTTTTCCCAACATTATTCTATTAGTGCTAAACCTGGCGGTGACATCAAACGATAAAGAAAATTAGTCATGACAAAAGATCAAGTGTCTATGCAGAATTGCTTGGGAGTATGCGACCATGTTTAACAATATCAAGTATAAAATGATTATACTTCTAGTGATCATCTTTAAAATACAAGATGTCTTGCTGCAACTGGTTTATATTTTTTAAAGGTCATATGTCCTGATATGTAAAGGTCATATGTCCTTGTATATGTCTAATGAAGGTCATATGTCCTAATATGTACAGGGTTAAAGAAAGAGAGGATGACCTAAGGAGACCCTGAAACGAACTTTGCTGAGAGAGGCAAGAAATATCGGTCTCAGTTCCATGGAAAAGATTGACCAAGTTGCTCAGGATAGAACAGTATGTAGAAATTGCTTTCAGGCCCTATGTAACTTATAACTGTACGAGACAAATTATTATGAATGTCCTGATATAGCCAAAAATACTTGTTGAAGAGTATTTCTTTACCAAACATCAGATAAAACAGAATAAAAATTATGTTTCACACTTGAGAATATTTTCAACTAGATGGATAATATCACTAACAGGTGTACTTAGAATGTGTCGTCAGCATGTATGAGTTTTTTTCTGGATGAACATTGATATCCAATATAAAATGGTTGAATATTTTCAGGCAATGGAAATTCAGAAGGAAGAAAAGCAGAAAGTAGTGGCTACTCTAAAGGTATGTTATGTCTTTCTGTTCCGCTGACATCTTGTGTTCTGAAATATTAAATTGTTTTGTTATTCATTTTCCTCACAAACACTATCAGCAGCAGTAACATTATACCTCAGAATAATGTGAAATTTAACTGGTTTATTCAACAGAATTTTGAAATTATAAATGATGCAAGATCTGTTGAATATTCTGGATGTTAAAGGGTCTAAAGCCGAAGGATTGATTTAATTCCAGGGTTTTATCCCATATGGCCTGGTCCTTCCTCGCAGGAATGACACGCAACCTGCTGAGAGTATTGCACAGAGCACAAACTCCGTAGCTTCAACAACAATCCTAGGCATCTCTGAAATAAATGCATGAGTGAACAGAACGACACTGTCCAGATATGGACCACCACCTTTGGAACACAAGGCAACAGCTTAACCATTTAGTCACAGATACCCCCCGATACCCCCACCCCCTTCCCCACCCAAAATATAGATATCATTTGACTACTCTATTTCAGCAACATCCAAACAACATTTTTTTTCAGTTCAGTTGCCCATGTTTTGTTACCCACCTGCCCGTGTTTTGGTACCACTGCCGTGTTTGGTACCCACCTACCGTAGACTTTGAAGTAATGCAGCATGTTGTGAAGATGTAGTGTGTTGAGAAATAATTCAATCTCACTTTGTCATTAATCTTGTCAGTTGTATCCTCCAGGTTTTCACTTGAAACTCGTTCCATTACCTGAAGCGTTAGTGTAGGAAATAGTCATGGTGGGAGGCCAGATGAAGTGAACTGCATTAGTTCCATTTGGAACTGTACTTTTAAACGTGTTGTATTAGTTGTCATTTATATAAGGACCATCGTCATATCACTCTGAACATCAGAGGAGCATCTGATAGAATGGATTAACAATCCACGGTAAGGCCAATGATTTTTTCTGTTGTGGGCATAAAATAAAAATCCTAACCTGAACAGCTTCGCGGCGACTGCATTAGTCATGTGGCCATTAAATTCCTCAGGTTCTCGTCCCACCTGTCCTACACTGCCCTAAAAGCGGTACTACAGGCAGTAACGACAGTTGCTCTGAACATGTCCATAAATGCTTAATTCCTCGGCCTCAACAAATCCAGCAGTGTTCAGTTACCCAACACTCCAGTTTGATGTTGATTAATTAACCTTTTCCTATACTTGTTATGTAATTTTTTTCAGGCCGCATCAATTTCAACATCCATCTCTCTCTCAATCTGTGTATATTATAAACTTATAAACCTGCTGAAGTGACACACAAGTGCCCTTATATTTTCTCTTTATCTTCCAATGAGTATTTGCTGGTTTCTCACCTTTCACCATCATCATCAAATAGCTTGTCCCTTCTGAAACTTGGCTTCCATGACAGCAGTCCTGAAAAACTCTCTACTCTGTGCAAGTTGGCCGGCATCAGCAGTAGTCATTCTAAGATCATCAATGACATCTTGCACCCAACTTTATTTCATCTTCTAGGTCTTCCTCTCATTCTTCTTTCAGACACCATTTCCTCCAAAATTATCTTCTCTAGGCACACATATCATTTAATGTGTCTGAAATATTTAATTTTCCTTGATGTTATGCTCTTGAATAGCCAACTCTCTAATATCAAGCTGTTGCAGAACAGAAGCATTTGTTTTTTCTCTGTCCATGATATTCTAAGTACTCTTCTGTAGCATTTGCATTCAAAGGCATTAATGTTCTTCTCTGCCGCTTTGTCAACGGTCCATGTCTCACAAACATATGTTGCCAAGAAAAAGCGCACCTCTTAAACCTTAAACGCAGTCTCTCACCTTTCCTACCTAAAAAATACTAGATAACTGCAGTGTGCTTTCTTTAGCTCTTGCTTTCAAAGTGGTGACCATCTTGATTATGGTTTGCCAACATCATACTTTTCATTATAACAAAAGGCATGCACTCAATGATAACTCAAACGGGAGTGCATGCCATATATGTTGTACAACCATCTAGTGCAGTGGTTCTCAAAGGGTGTGCCAGGTGTGCCGGTGACATTCTAGGTGCGCCCTAGGAAATCACAGATCAGCTGTCAGCAACGCAGTGCCAGCGGGCACCAGGTTAAAAATCGTCAAGATACATCAAGCACATGCTTCTCATAAGCAGAAATTAAATGATAAATACAGGTGCATAGCATTTTCCAATTATTTTTGTATATCTTTGCTTTTTGCATCTTTTTTATTACATTTTTGTGTACGGAGTGCCTACGATTTTTTGTAGGACTTCAAGTGTACCACGACTTCAAAAAAGTCTGAGAACCACTGATCTAATAAGTGATTAAAATATGTATTACTGTGTTTAGTTTATTGTTTGTCACCACTTTGTATATACAGTATAAGCATGTAACATCAGAAATTGTTTGCAATTTATAGGTGTCATGGCTGGGGTTGGTGTAGGAATGACTGGTGCCGGTATTGGACTTGCCCTTGTTGGAATGCTGGTCATTGCTCGAATTAAAAGATCTACCACTTCTAGCTCAACAATGACAGCTGAGCTGACTATGAATGAAATCACAGAATAAAGTTGTTTGTACACAGTATAAAGTTGTTTGTATACAGAATTTTTATAAAAGTTGTTTGTATTACACAAATAAAGTTGTTTGTATCACAGTATAAAGTTGTTTGTATACAATAGGTAATAAAGTTGTTTGTATACAGAATAAAGTTGTTTGTATACAGAATAAAGTTGTTTGTATACAGAATAAAGTTGTTTGTATACAGAATAAAGTTGTTTGTATACAGAATAAAGTTGTTTGTATACAGAATAAAGTTGTTTGTACACAGAATAAAGTTGTTTGTATACAGAATAATTTGTGACATAATAAAGTTGTTTGTATACAGAATAAAGTTGTTTGTTTACAGAATAAGGTTGTTTGTATACAGAATAAAGTTGTTTGTATACAGAATAAGTTGTTTGTATACAGAATAAGTTGTTTGTATACAGAATAAGTTGTTTGTATACAGAATAAGTTGTTATACAAATAAGTTGTTTGTATACAGAATAAAGTTGTTTGTAACAGAATAATGTTTGTACATAGAATAAAGTTGTTTGTATACAGAATAAAGTTGTTTGTATACAGAATAAAGTTGTTTGTATACAGAATAAGTTGTTTGTATACAGAATAAAGTTGTTTGTATAAAATAGTGTACACAAAAAAGTTGTTTGTATACAGAATAAGTGTACACAAAACTGCAAGTTTGTTTGGGCTTTTCCTTTCAGCCAAATGCAAGTAGATATTTCATTAAAAAATACGAAAGTTTGTGGATTTTCTACTAGTTCCAGACAAGAGCCAAAAACTGAAGTACTCTAACACTAGATGACAAATGAGCTCTCTGTGTTGTCTGCGTTCAAATCAAGCGTTTCAAATCTCGTGCCACAAACCTTCTCATAAATATCTCAATAATTCTTGCATGAAATACAATGTAATTTTGCATGTGGTGTTCGATTTCCAATGACATTACGAATATATAATTTAAATTTATGTAGGTACTGCCGTTTTACTGAAGCGGCGATTATCTTTGACTACCTAACAATTATTTTGGTAGCACAAAATAGAATTTACAGTAATAAAACAAATTTAACACTTTTGATAAGTCATAGGTGTATCCATATTTTTCACGTGAGTGGAAATCATACAAAAAGAAATGACTTTATTTTAACTTGTACCTTCATTTCGATACAGTTGTCATGTTAAGAGGTCAGGATGATTGTGATGGTCTTGAAAAGAACCAGATGTGTACATTGATGACAATCTCATGCAAATATCTGTATTGCATATTATTTTACTAAACGACGTCGGAACTTTGCCTTCTAATGCCATTACATTGTGGTATGATGCATTGTCCATTATCAGACAAGAGGGCCTATCTAATGTCGGAAGTATAGTTTTCTCAATCCACTCTCTAAATATATGACAGTTCATTTCTGTGTGGCAGTTCCGATTATCGGCGGATTTCGAAATAAATAGGAGTTGAGCATTCTTCAACAGCCCATTTTGTCTACTGCCTGCATGTGCAATTATAAAACGCTGCCCTTTGCCACTTGATACTAATTTCTTAATCGTTCTATCTGATGACTGCCATTCTTTTCCATTGGTGTGGTGAGCATTAATCCATGTTTCGTCTAAATACACAATGTCATAGCTTTGTCGATGCAGTTCCCTAACTTCACGCAAATATTTGCTTCCCATCACAACTAGATGCGGTTTCTCACAGATAATGTTTCTTCCACCGGCTTATGTTTTAAATGTGAAGCCTGCTTCCCCCTCCCCTTCCCGTCTTCCCCCATCCTAACAGCTCCTCATAATGTCGATTTTGATACATCGATGTCGTTGTTCTTTCTAAGCGCCATCTTTAATTTCCTTAACGTCACTGTTTCTTTCAACTCAAACATTCAACACAATTTTCTTCGAATAAGCTCTTTATCAAAACTATCTACGACTTTCTTTCTACCTTGCGTTATTGGTTGCATTGCACATGTACTTGAAAAGTCTTAGATCCAGCGATTGAATGTACGTCGATTTACTCCCAAAACGCACATTGCCATCTGCTTAGGGATAGAAATGTTCTCACCCTTAGCTTCTAAACAAAAATATTGATACATCGGTATTGTGATGCTTTGTATTGTCGCGAAATTTACTCTTATACTCATTGTAAAGATCCTACAATGTGCACGCCTCTGAAAGGAATGAGGCTATTGAAATGACCTTCGGAAAACTAAACGTAACTTGTCCGTTCAATTGTAGACACTTTTGGTCTTCCGGTAAATAACGGAAAAACACTAAATACACTTGGATATTGGGGTTTTTTAAAATTACGCACCAATAACAACAATAAATCTACTGTAAGCCTTTCAAATGTATGGTTGTTTCAAATGTAATGTGGCTTCAGAGCAGGTCGTGGAACAGCAGACATGATATTTGCTGCTCGCCAACTACAGGAGAAATGCCAAGAGCAGCACCGTAACCTCTATATGGTCTTTGTCGATCTGACAAAGGCTTTCGACACGGTTAACAGGAGGGTCTATGGAAGATCATGGAAAAATTTGGATGCCCAAGGAAATTCATCAAGATCGTTCAACAGTTTCACGAGGGCATGATGGCACGTGTACTTGACGAAGGGGAGCTGTCGGAAGCCTTCCATGTCACCAACGGCGTCAAACAGGGCTGTGTACTGGCCCCAACACTCTTCAGCATGATGTTTGCTGCCATGCTCACGGATGTCATCTGGGAAGGCGACGAACATGGGGTAAAGATTAGATACAGGACAGACGGTAACCTATTCAATCTTCGGAGGTTAAAATCCTCCACCAAGGTAAAAGAATCAACTATCTCAAACCTGTTTGCTGATGACTGTGTCCTCGCTACCAACTCTGAGGAAGAAATGCAGACTTACATGGACAAGTTCTCAATGGCCTGTGATAGGTTTGGCCTCACCATTAACACCAAAAACAGAGGTCATGTTCCAGCCGCCCCTAGAGAACAGTATTACGATCCAGTCATCAACATTAAACACCAGCGTCTCCAGTCAACGGACAACTTTGCTTATCTTGGCAGCCTCCTATCCAGATCGGCAAACATAGATTCTGAGGTCCACAATAGGATATCCAAAGCCAGTGCTGCGTTCGGAAGGTTACGTGTCACTGTGTGGGAACGGAAGGGATAAGCATAGTCACAAAGCTGAAAGTTTACCAGGCCATAGTGCTAACCACGCTGCTGTACGCAAGCGAGACATGGACAGTGTATAGCAGACACGGAAGAAAATTAAACCATTTCCACACAAGCTGTCTACGCAGAATACTAAAAATAAACTGGCAGGACAAAATTCCAGACAGCGAAGTCCTCACAAGAGCAAAGATCCCAAGCGTCAACACCCTGTTGCAGAAGGCCCAACTGAGATGGGTCGGTCACGTTGCTCGAATGCCTGATAAACGCATCCCAAAACAGTTGATGTATGGCGAGCTTGAAGGGGGCAGACGTTTAGCTGGTGGACAGAAAAACGCTTTAAAGACACTCTTAAAGTGTCTCTGAAATGCTTCGATATAGACAATACGTGCTGGGAATCCTTGCGCAAGATCGCCAAATGTGGCGCTGTAACAACAAAAGAGGAACCCGAATAGCTGAGAATCATCGTATTGTTGAATCACAGAGAAAACGAGCAGCGCGAAAAGATAGAGCACACAACACGCACATGTCTAACCTTGATCATGTATGCCCCACCTGTGGTCGGGGATTCTGTTCTAGGATTGGACTCTACAGTCACCTCCGCACACACCAGAGAGGTGCAACAGTACACGTCTGAGATTGTTGTCATCATCGCTTGCGATGGACGGCTATTATGGTTGGTTCATGTTTGATGTTTTTATATACCGCATATAAGCTAAAATGAAAACCAGATGTTTGTTTTCATTGCAATAATTTCCGTGCAATGTCATGACGATTAATAGATCACATGCAAAATATCACCTCTTTACGTTAAACCCTTAACCATTGGTATAATGGGATTTAATCATTTATGATCGATGCAACATGCCTATTTAAGTGGCCATAATTTTGTATCTATTTTGCATTTAAGTTGGTAAAATTTATGTTATCTGATGCAGAACATATGATAATCTAATTAAAAACTATAAAAAATTAATTAGATATATTTTTTAGATGTCTAATCTCGTTGACTGGAGTACACCTCATTTCCCACTTGCCATCATGTAGAAACGTCCAAATTGTTCCAGCCAAAAATCCCCAAATATGTGATAAAATGGATTCTAATAACTCAGATTACTCTCCTGATGAAGACACCAGTGATTTTTTAAATATCTATGCTTGGGTCAGATGAACATTCTATGCCTGTGTCACTTTGAATCTGTTTGCAAGATGCCCGATAACTTTTTTCCTGATTATTTTGTCTATCAAATATCATTGCGTAATCATATTTTTGTTCAATAATATCTTTTACTTGCAAGGTTTAGAAATTATATACCTATTTAATGTTTATGTATGATACTATAAGTGCTAGTTCTTTATGGGCTGCTTATTAGACCAATTCGGCATCATTTTCTCTTGAAGGCCATATTTATTGACTTTTTTTCTTTACATTATGAAAATATTGAATATTATAAATTTCATGATTACTGCCTTTCATATTTCCCAAACATGTTTAAATTCATATATGTTTTGCAAATATGAAGACTTTAAAAGACTGTAATAAAAGATTCCATTATATTCGTCATACTTATTTTTTTCCTTCTTTGTGACTGTAAAAAAATTGTCATTTGTAGAATAATCTATTTTTAGACTTTTCATAAGTAGGTCACAGATATCATAAATTACATCACACTTATGTTAAAACCACATATCCTGATAGCCCATCCAATTAGCTTTCCAACCATATATAACATGCCTACTTTCAATGCAAAGAACTTGTATGGTTGCTAAATATAGAGCAGTGCATCAAAAATATCGAAAAAACCTTAAAAACCTGCCAATGTTTAAGGGTTCCGGACTTACAGAATTTCAAACATGGGTATGAGTTTTGAAACGTACTATAATAAGATAGAGAAGATGGAGATATTATAAGCATATTATAAGTATTGATTGATAGGACCATCATCATTGCACGTTGGTGAGTAACCATGTGTGCTCCGATCTCTTTCTTACACATGAAGATTTCAGCTGCAGTGCACGAACTCCGTAGAACCTGCGTGGGTCCCGGATGTAGTTTTTTAATATGGTAAAAATATTTTTAGTAACTTTATTTTTAGTCTTTTCTAATGAACTTTCCCCGGGCAGCGGCTTTCCAGCCTGCTTTTATCGATTTTGAACTGCCAATGGTTATTTTAAGTGCCCAAATTGCCCGTCTGCCCAGCGTGTTCGTAGCGCGTTGGACTACGGGTGACTATCCCTCTGTGTGTGCGGGTTCAATTCCACGGAATGGTAGAAAAAGCCACAGATTCCCCAGATTCACGGTGTTCGTGGCACCGAACCGAAGGGTTACGATGTCCATGGCACCGAGCTGAAAAGCTCAAGTGCTTCTGGATCGGAAAAAAAAAGTGCCCAAATTCAACACGGGACCTACGTTTTATCGTCCGTCTCCGATAGGTATAGAAACTTGATCTCACCTACACAAGATTATGGATCTCTAGAAACATATCCCGATATCTCCATGAGGGAGCGAACCTTTGGTACAAGAGGCGAGCACGTAACCTCTTCGTGACAGAGACCTTCACTGTCGGTCAATGAGACGGGAGGTAATGTGCAACACCAGCCCCGTAACATGACTTTAAGTCCTTATCAGATCATAAAATACAACAAGACCAGGTGTATACTTTCTAGTCTGACCTGCTATAGATTGCTTTGTTTACTGTTCAATCTTAGAATACATAACAATTCCTGTTGCTTAGTCGCAAAGTCACTAGTACACTTTTTTTTTACCTGATCCAGAAGCACTTGAGCTAGTACCCACTTAATCATAGTAAGTCAAAGGGTGGCAACATTCAGAGAGCCAATAGGCAACTAAGTTTACATTTCAACAAATTCAGAACAGCTCACAATCGAAAGAATGACGACGGTCGGTGTTTTTGCGAATTTAGTCGTAACTGGGTCCACCCACTGGGGCACTGCCGGATAAGGACCACCCCCTCCCCAATTTATTCTGTTCTCTAGTGCAAACGAGTCTTCTTCTCTTTACGATGTTTTTATCTCAGTTCTCTGCTAGCTCTTCCTGTGTGTCTAATATCATTGTTTCTGCTTGGTTATTTGTTTGATAATCTAAGAGTTGATTTTCAGGTCTGATTCGGTCTGCCTGTCTTTTTAGATCTCTCGGTCTCTCTCTCTCATTCTATTGTTTCTCTCTTCGGTTCTTTTCTTATTAATCTTGTTATACCCAATCTTCAAATCTACTTTTCTTACTGACTAATCTTGTTATACCCAATCTTCAAGTCTACTTTTGTCTACATGCTACTGACTTCTCTAAATCGAATTATCTCCTATAAAGAAAATTATCTGTTCTTGAACTCTAGTTTAACATCTCAAAAGTTACCAGCAAACTAATTATGGTTATAATTTGCTTGCTCACTCCTTACACTACTACAGAGTCACCTACAAGGACAGATGATAATCATACGCAAACACACTACCTGCAAACGTAGCATCACCATTTTCTGAAGAAAAAAAATCTTCGAGCATAGGCGTTACGGACCCGCTCTGAATGCCACAACCTTCTTCTTCTTCTTTTGTCGTCACACTGCCACCGGGTTATTGCCCATTGTCGTGGTTTTATGTTTTGTCTTACGCTGTTCTGGTGGCTTGTGTGATTGTTATTTTTACTCTTTGACAGGATTCTGCTATACCATCTAACCATCTTTTTCGTAGTCTTCCTCTAGCCTTCTTTCCTGATGTTCTGTTGCAGAAGACGCTGTACACCGTATAGTTTTGATGCATTCTTATTTAGTGGCCAAACCACTTCATTCTTTGTTTCTCAATGTAATTCAAGCAAGGTTGTGTGCCAACTTTCTTTCTTATGCTCATGTTGGTGACCTCTGTCTTTTCTGGTGTCTGTAACTTTTTGCAGACACAACATTCCACATTTAGTTTCATTTTGTGACTACGCTTTGCTCATTGTCCATGTTTGGTTCTGGTAACACAAAGTAATGCCACAATGCCGGCTATATTATTCACACAAAAAAGAAAAAAACATATTTTACTTGAAATTGAATGAGAATTTCAAATATCAATGTAGCGAAAGGAACAAAAAGAAATATGTACCTGCTGATAATCGCAAACTATAGCTACTATCTGTAACTATATTTTTTATATCAGCAGTATATTTGATCTTTGTTAGCAATAAGGAACACTTTATAATGATATAAATATCTCTTATCTGTGACATAAGATTGGCTTAAGTAAAGTCTGAGAGTGAAAGCGGTTTTCTCATTTAAAGAAATTTTTTAAAATACAAAAATATAACTATTCTGGAACCTATTGATTGTTTGATTTTCAGCCTACAATCTCTGCGCTGAACTGTGTTATATGATAAGAAAATAATAAATTAATAACATGCTCAAACACTGTAGGTAGTCAAGTAGAGTAGCTGTCGTATTAGTTTGACTAATTGTAGTAGTTATTGACGCCTCTATTCAATGTACAAGGTTTGCAACATGACTATCTGTTACAGAACAAGCGTATCTAGCTTTTACTTCAGTGGTACGTCCATTCCGTGTTACTACCTATTTTGTGTAAGAGCTCAGTTATACTAGGATTTATAACAAACACAGAATAAATAAAGACAGAGATATATTCATTTTAAAAGATACATGTTTTATGTGCAAAAGGTATAATCCTAAGGATTTGCTAAGGAAAACTCCCCCTTACAATACGCATACTAAAATCGCCTTTTTACGTACTGTTTTTGGGGACTAAATTTTAAGACGAAAGTGTCCTTACAAAATTTGTTATAACTTTCTTATGTTCAACAGCAGAGGAAAAGTTATTACATTATTTATTAACAACTGGTTAGAAAAATATAGTTTATGATAGTTTGTGATAGTTTGTGATGGTTTATGATAGTTTGTGATAGTTTATGATGGTCTATGGTGGTTTGTGATATTTTGTGATGGTTTATGATGGATTGTCAGGTGACGTTTAGTAAAAGTATAACTAACCATATGGTTTGTCAGGTAGCGTATCGTACTGTTAGAGTTTACGGTTTAAATCGTCCATGTGGTGCCGGGACCCGCAAGAGAAGCAAAGAATAGTACCACTGCAACCTATAATGCATGTCGTAAGAGGCGACTGATGTAGGCCTAGGAATGCTACCCTAGTAAATAAAAAGCAGCGCAGAGATCGGATGCGCTGGCCTACTTGTAGGCATATAACTTGCACAACGTACAATCGGTCTTAGGCTCAGATCACATACAAATCACACAGAGTGGTTGACAAGTGGTAGATATGGAGCGTTCGAAGAAAAAAAAAAAGTTTAAATGTTTGTTGATTTGTTGTGTAATTAAACAAGAAACAGAAAGAAGTCAGAAACAGAAGTACTAAATGTGAACACTTGTTTCTGTATTAAGTGTCAATCATCAACATCACGATGAGTTCAGACTTGAGTCCACAAGTGAACTCGCAACAAACTCAGAACAAAATTGGATTCTCGGATATAGCACGAAAAGTGAGCTACAATTTAAAACAGCTTAATCAACATCACAACGTTGATAGTCTCAGTGATTCTTCTATCAAGAAGATAAACCAACATGTGCACAGTCCGGAGAGAACAAGAAGAATTAGTCAGTATTCAAAAGAAGTTGTTAACACGGTAAGAAGTTCTCTATTTTTTTCTTTTCATTTGATCTAATATACACATTTGATAAATCTCACTCTTTGTCATTTTTTTGTGATTTTAGCCTTTTTTGTTGTGATTTTTGTGTGATTTGGGGATTATTTGTGAGTTTTGTGTGATTTGAGGATTATTTGTGAGCTTTGTGTGATTTGAGGATTATTTGTGAGTTTTGTGTGTGATGTGAGCACTATTTGAAATAAACATGGGTTAACACGGATATAACACAACAAGGGCGACTCATCTGGCCCTGGAACGCAAATTAAAGCTCCCACCAGTAAAACGGCAGGAGAGGACAACCAATTCCATCATTCACCTTGGGAAAGACAATAGATAATAGAGTTTTTGAATTGCCTGAAACTTCACATTTCTAGTAGGAGGTAGGATGACCAATTCCTTTTTTTTTCGAGAATGGAACGCTGAATTAGGCACTGAATCCACAACCATCTTGTATCCAATTGGATAAGAGAACGCTCTAGGCATTACCCTAATTGGTTGCTCCAGCTGTGAGTAAAACTCTCGCTGTGGCATCTTTCTAGAGGTAGATATGGCACTCTGGCTGCCAAGCAACCAGGTAAAGGCATCAGGTTTGACTGGTAAATTGTACAGGCTTTGCATATTTCCTCTCTCCTTTTACAGGGACACAGCAATCAGGAGAAAGATGAACGGTTCAGACGGATAAGTCAATACTCCCGGACGTCAGAAGGAGGTGAGGTAGCGGAGAGACAAAGAAAAATAAGTCAGTATAGGTATGTTCCACTTATTGATTTTGTAGTCAAGTTATGAATTTAAAAAAAAAAAGTAGAAAAAATAGATTAATATGTTTGAATGTAAATGTATTCATGTGCAAATTACATATCACCATGGACACTGAGCGATCAGTTATAACACGATATGCCTCTCCACATTATGCTGTAAGAGCCTAACATGGACGTTGACATTAAACGACAGAAGAAAACTAGTCACGACAGAGATGAAGCGTCTACGCAGAATGCTGAGAGTATCAAGAAATGATCGATTTAGGAATGTAGACATCATGAAAAAAAGAGTACAACATCAATACTCAATTTTATCAAGAAACAACAAATTAAAGGTTTCGATTACATAAATAGACTATGAACAGAAAGTGTACTTCACAGAGCAGTGCTATTCAGATACAGTAAATAATACAAGACTAAAGGTCGATCACACAAACGTTGGACCCCTTAAACAACAGAGGCAGTAAAGCACACATACATGATTCCGTTCTAGAAATCTCTTTATATTCTGACAAAGAAACGGAAAGCATAATTAAAGAAAGAAGAATGAAAGTGGTATACCTGGGATAGAAGGAAAAAAACATGTCTATATCACAAAAGATTACAATTTCATAGAAATTGTTGATAAAGAAGAGAAACATTAAACAAATTAAATACTTTAGACATAAATAACCGCATGATTATATGTAGAAGATCGCTCTGGAGGGTATGACGGGAAAGAAGAAGACCAATGAGAAGATAAGTGTAGGATGTCATAGATGAGTTGATTATGATTGCAAATGACGCCGGACTCCTCGCGCAGGGCAGGGAGGCATTTAGAGCTGATGTCATGCGGATCAATTTCTTCCACCAACAATCTAGATCATGGTGATTATAAGGTGAGTTGTGAGAAATATCAGCTCCCTGTCAGTGTCAACAGGCGAGCGAACACATGAGCATGTCTTACAAAACTGCCCCATTCTTGGTGAGCTGAAAAGCCAGATGTGACCAGACCCAGACGACCTCAAATCGAAGCGGCAGAGTATTTGGCGTATTCTTAGTCTATATAGGTATTTGTTGAGTCTGCATTGTCTGGTATCGAAATAGGGGGAAGACTGCAGTAACACTTGGTAAATAGTGAAACACGTACAAACAAAGTACTATAGTTTTACAAAATACAGAAACAGTGACGATAAACAGCAACGTTTCGACCATTGTCTGGTACGTACACCTGTTCTGTTCTTCTATAGGTCTTTGTGGAAGTGTTTTCCGTAACCATATCCGTGGCAGTAACTGAAGCAATGGTCTAGCAGGAGTCACATATTTTGGTATCCATGAATCTTAGTGACTCAATGAGTATGTTCAAGGCAGCTGAGAAGGGCCGGCTAGGCTTAAAGACATTGGTTAAAGTCTATGAAGAGGTCTAAGCTGACAAAACCAGTTTTAAGTGTGTGCTAGGGCATGCAGACGTAAAGTGGAATGAACTCGTGGATAGGCTTGAGGTATGGTTTAAAAACACAAACAATGTATAGTGAAACACGTACAAACAAAGTACTATAGTTTTACAAAATACAGAAACAGTGACGATAAACAGCAACGTTTCGACCAACAAATTTGTGTTTCATTTTAATTTGTCACTCCTGTTTGTTCGTTTGCTTGATAAAGGCCTTGTTGGTCGAAATGTTGCTGTTTATCGTCACTGTTTCTGTATTTTGTAAAACTATAGTACTTTGTTTGTACGTGTTTCACTATTTAACAAGTTTTACTGCAGTCTTCCCCCTATTATCAAACAATGTATAGAAAGCGGACGAGCTATGAACGAGGCCGATATTCTGAATGGCTAAAGATGAGAGAGGACATGTAAACAATTTAAGAAATTGTAGTGAACCTGCACTAGACTGTTCAATCAGACTGCAGAAATATCAAATTTATTGTAGCTAGACAAGATCGTTATGTTGGAAGTCTAATGAGTATAGCAAACCAACACAGAACTAGTGTCGCTAGTTGCACCACTCTGAGGGGCATAATGAGGCAGGGATCGAATCACTAATAGACTATCTGATTCTAGGTGCAGTGACGATGATCTGTCGATTAAACTAAATTAAACTTCTCTACGCTAATCTAAACTGAAGTTAGAGGCGCAAATTATAGTTTGTAATATGTGACCATTCTCTATAGTATCTTCTTTGAGTCATTATTTCTTTCTTGTTAAACTATTCCAGCAGAGACGGAGCACACTTCAGAGATGCTGTCTTGCGTGGATATGGTAAAGCACGTGCTGGAACTAGAAAAGAGGTCTGTCATTTATCTTAGCTTGCGCATTTTATAAATATTGTTTCATAATTACCAACTTCTGTATTCACATTTTGAATTTACCAATAATCTCAAAGCCTGGAAAAAAACCTTTATAATAAACAACACTAACAACGCCACCACTGTGTTCTCTTACTGCTTTCTACTCTACTACTACTACTACTACTACTACTATTACTACTACTACTACTACATACCACTACCATACTACACTACACTACCACTACTACCTACTACCTACTATTACCTACTACCCACCACTACTACTACTACTACTACTACTGCTACTACTACACTACTACTACTACTACTACTACTACTACCACCACTCACTACTACTACTACTACACTCCCACTACTACTACAACTACCACTATTACTACTACTACCACCACCACTACTACTACTACTACTACTACTGCTACTACTACTACTACTAATGTTGCATGTTTTGCGATAAGTTATATATTTACTATATTTTTGTTTGGAAATATCTTCACTTGAAAGTAGCATGAGCGATATAGTGTCGTTACGTCTGGTGGTATGGATATCCCAGTGCCAACAGAAAACACATACAAACTAGGACCAGACACAACGTTTCCATCTGCGAAGGTCAAGGCGATTATCAAGAACGTTCTACATGAGAATCTGAAATGCCAGAAATATGAGCCACACCTGATGGCAAGGTACTGTCTCGTACTAAGCGATACAATAAAGGTGAGATTTTTCCATTAACTTCTATAATACGTCTAGCCACCTGGCAACTCATTCAACCAGTACCTACTTTCCGACAAGCCAAAGCCTGATTAGCAAAATAAGAAACCCATAATACACTTTGTTAGATCACCATTACGTCCGTGTGTTACCGGGGCATACATGGGGAGCAAAGAATAGTAACACTGCGACCTTAAAGGCATGTCGTAAGAGGCGATTGAGGTAGGGACCTAGAGAAGCTACCCTAGTAAATAAAAAGCCTTTGCAGAAATAAGATGTGCTAGCCTACTTGTAGGCGCATTATTGGCACAACGTACAATCGCTCTTAGGCTCGGATCACATACAAATCACAAAGAGTGGTTAACAAGTGGTCAATATGGATCGTTGGAAGAAGAAGAAAAAGAGATCACTATAAATGTTATGACAAATATGGCACAAAATGTGGGATATACTGATAGCTAAAGAAACAATATTATAATTTGTACGCTGATTTGAAGAACGTGTTCCTTGTTTTGTAACTATGAGAAACGGTTGTTGATCAGTCCGCTTCCTGAGAATAAGCCAGATAATCAAGGTGAGATTTGTGTAGTGAAGCATATACTAAATATAACCAGCTGATTGAAATACATACACTAAGCTTAGCTGAAGATTAGATTTCTATTATTGTCTTGCACAACAAGTCTTCTATTTCTTTCTTTGCCGTCAAACTGTTTCCTGGTTGTTGCTCAGTGTCGTGGTTCTCTGTTTTTATCTTGCGGTGCTCTAGTGCCGTAAAAGTAAAAAAAGTAAAGGAACCTTTTCATACCTCGTGGTATATAGGGCAGTACAGTGTTAGGCCTGTATTTTCATTGACAGTCGGCACACGATGGGTGATGTGGTCAGCATCACGCCGGCCGCCTTTACGTTCCCAGAGCATGTCTGGTACTCAGTTGAGGCTGGGTCGACCTGAGAGCCGTCGCGGTCCGGGAAAAATTCCACGCTCACTGCGGGAGTTGGACCCAGACCACCAGTCTTGAGAAGCGAGTTCACTAACAACTACGCTACCGTGGCTCTCTCTCTAGTGCTGTGGGTAGTAGTTATTTTGCTATATGACAGAATTCTACTAATATCCTTTCCATGGTCTTCCTCGCCTTATTTCCTAATATTCTGTTGTAGAAGACTCTGTAAACAGTAGAGTTTGGATGCGTTCTTATTCAGTGGAAACATTTATTAGAAAAGATTAAAAATACAATTTCTACAAAAATATCTTCACCATCTTCAAAAATACATCGGGGATCCTCGCCGGTGCTACAGAGTCCGTGCACTGCAACCTAGATCGCCCTGTGTAAGAAAGAGATCGGAGCACACATGGTTACTTACGGAAGTACAATGATGATGGTCCAATCAATCATTAATCAATCAATCAATCTTATTAAGTGGACAGATGACTAAGCATATTGAAAGAATGGCAGATAACTTAAAATTGCATATAGTGAGAAGATGAAGAGGAAGAAACCACGAGACAGATCAAGAAAGCAATTGAGAAATAACATTGAAGTAGACCTAGAAATATTAACGTTTACAATACGACAGGCCACATGACAAACCATTCACTTAGCATTAATTTTCGTCAGATAAACAACCATCACAATCGCAAAATAATAACAGGACAGACAATTCTGGGCTTTCTGTGTGTTTTGAGAGAGTTAACTGTCAACATATTGGAAGAAACCACATAGAACAGAAATGAATGAGGCTGGGTATATCTGAGATAATTCGTTTCAAATGAATAGAGGTGGTATTTAAGCAATCAATTGGAAGGAAGAATATTAGAACAGAAATGAAATGGAGGTGGGTAATATCTCAGCAATCAACTTAAAGGCTCAGAAGAAAGTGAAGAACTAAGAACAGAAAGGGAAATAGGAGTAAGGTGAATATCTCAGCAATCAACTTCAAAGGCTCGGAAAGAGAAGAAACAGAAATGAATGGAGGTGGGTATATCTAAGCAATCAACTTCAAAGGCTCGGAAAGAGAAGACTAAGAACAGAAATGGATAGAGGTGGGTAATATCTGCAGCAATCAACTTCAAAGGCTCGGAAAGAGAAGACTAAGAACAGAAATGGATGAGGTGGGTGATATCTGCAGCAATCAACTTCAAAGGCTGGAAAGAGAAGACTAAGAACAGAAATGAATGGAGGTGGGTGATATCTGCAACAATCAACTTCAAAGGCTCGGAAAGCTGAAAAGGAAGATATATACTCGTATATGTATATCGTTTTTGTAATGATTGATTTGATTGATTGATGGGACAATCATCAATGCACTTCGGTGAGTAACCACAGTTTCAATTTCAGTTTGGAATATCTTCATTGCACTCTGGACATGTCCATAGGTGCTCCGATCTCCTTCGCAATATCTCCAACAGCGTCCAGCGACTCACCGTACCAGTTCTTTTTTGATTGATGAGCCGACTCGTATACCTGTTGTACCGTTCTTTTCTTGCCACACCAATCTTCAAACCCAGTTCTCGCAATCTAGTAGTTGACGTGGATTGGTTTAGATGAAGGTCTTCTCTGCGGCCACGCTCTATGAGAGCGTTCACGATGTCATCTCTGTCCATTGGCTGGCCCTCTGATATAGAGGCAGAACCAGCCAATCTGTCTGCTCTCTCATTGCCAACGACACCCATGTGACCCGAAACAAAGACAAATGTAATTCTGCAAATTGTTGACGCCTGCAGTGATTCAGTCCATTGCCTGTGCACCGAACCGGCCTCCACCTTTCGGATCATACTCAATGAGTCACTCAGAATGCACGCATGAGTGTAGTTTTGTGACTCTAGCCAGAGTAGTGCAATGGTCCCGCCAGTACCTCCATTGTCATGCTGCTTGTTGTCATACTGGATGAGTAACCATGTGTGCTTCGAACTTTTTCTTACACAGGAAGATCTCAGTTGTAGTGCACGAACTCCGTAGCACCGTCGAGGGTCCCCAGTGTAGTTTATAAGATGGTGAAAATATTTTTAGGAATAATACTTTTAAATCTTTCTAATAAATTTTGCCTGGGCAGCTGCTTTCCAGCCTGGTCATCTCAATTTTGTAATTATCAACACAGATCATTTTATCAACAAATATAGATTTTCATTTGATTCTCAACAGGAGAAAGTACGTCAGCTCAGACTAGACAGATTCAAAATTGTTGCTACTGTTCTGATATGTGAAAAGAACAGCCAGGATCTATTGGTCTCATCGAGATGTCTCTGGGATGAAGAACATGACAACTTTGCTTCCTGCGAGTTTTCACAGAACAATCTATGTGCTGTAGGGATGGTTTTTGCTGTCTATCAAGAGTGATGTTACCTATTAGATCATATTTTCTATATTTCTTTTGTTGTCACTATTTTTTCAAGAAATATTTTGTTAAGTCTATCTGGAGTTAATAGTAATATAGTAATATAATATAGTAGTAGTTAATAGCATTAGTAGTAGTTAATAGTAATAATAGTATGAACCAGTGACGGCTCGTGATCATTTTAGGTGGTGGGGCCAGACAAAGTTTTGGGAAAAATCATGGTTTTGTGTTGTTATATTTTAATTTATAAAATAATAAATACACCTTACATATTATTTGTGGTGGGCCCCAGCCCCGTGAGTGCAGCCCTGTAGTGACCAGCCGCCACTGGTAGGAACAGAACACTAAGATTACTAATTATAAAATATTCTCTTTGCATTGATCATAATAGGTCAGTGTTAAGAGGCTTTGAATTTGAAAAAACACGATAAAACATAAACAAATGTTTCTATTCAGAAAACCTAGTACAGATAACACATGCTTTATAATTAATAGAAACGCTTATAGCAATAATTACCGATATAAAACTTAATGTCTAGAAGAAAGGGGGCTTAGATGGAATCGACTTCAGAATTATCAGTAATGTATACTAGGGACTGCTACATAGAACCAGCACTGACATATGGATGCGAGTCATGGACAATAAACAAACAACTCGAAAAATCTCTGAGCGCCACAGAGATGTAGTTTTACAGAAGAATGATGAGAATCCCATGAACTGCTAAAATGACTAACGTTGAGGTGTTGAATGAGGTAAAGACACAGAGAAAGCTTATACTGAATATAAGAAAGAGGCAGTCATCATTTTTCGGGCATGTGAAGAGGAGGGGAGGTTTAGAACACATTGTGACAACCGTCAAAATTGAGGGGAGACAAGACAGAGAAAGACAGAGAGAGAAAATTTTGAATAGCTTGACTTCATGGCAGATTAGAGAGTCAACATCTGAGATGATAGCAAGCACCAAAGACAGCGATTTGTAAAGATCCATGATCGCCTGCAACAGCCAGCACGGCACCTGATGATGATGAGTAATATATATAGTCTATAGCAGCGCTGTCCAACGAGGTGCTCGTCATAATTGCCTCTTCCAACCATTCATATCTTTTTATACACCTAAGGATACTTCAATTATTTTCTTATTCTTATTTGTAATATCATCGGTTAGCTCTCTTTGAATTTGAGTTCTTTAGGAATAGAGTTATTTGTTCTCTTCTTTGACTTTGAGTTCTTTATGAAAAGATGGTTAGATGGCGTAGCAGAATCCGTGAAAGAGCAAAGATAACAATCACACAAGCCACCAGAACAGCGCAAGACAAAACAGAAAACCATGACACTGGGCAACAACCCGGTAGCAGTGTGACGACAAAAGAAGAAGAAGATGAATAGAGTTATTTGTTCTTTTCTTTGAATTTAGAGTTCTTTATGAATAGAGCTATTTATTCTCTTCTTTGTCAATGATATACTGACGACTCTTCTGTTTGACATTGATATTCAGAAGCATATATATGTTTTTCTTCTGCATTGTTATTCTTCACACCCATACGTTGATACTGGGGACATACATGCTCTAACTACTCTATCAGAATCGTCTATCGTTATTCTACCTTTTGTAACTTTACATTCTCCTCACTCTTACTGTCCTGATCAACCTTTTGTAACTTTACATTCTCTCACTCTTACTGTCCTGATCAACCTTTTGTAACTTTACATTCTCTCACTCTTACTGTCCTGATCAACCTTTTGTAACTTTACATTCTCCTCACTCTTACTGTCCTGATCAACCTTTTGTAACTTTACATTCTCCTCACTCTTACTGTCCTGATCAACCTTTTGTAACTTTACATTCTCTCTCTTACTGTTCTGATCAACCTTTTGTAACTTTACATAAGTTTAACTTTACATTCTCCTCACTCTTACTGTCCTGATCATAAGTTTAACTTTACATTCTCCTCACTCTTACTGTCCTGATCATACTTTGTAACTCTAGAAGTGTAAACCAATGGATGTTATTGATTTTTATTCGCTTCTTTTACATGTTCATAGGCTGTGACAACATTGTTATATTAAATGTTTCATGTTCATGGCTGTGACAACATTGGTATATTAAATGTTTCATGTTCATGGCTGTGACAACATTGTTATATTAAATGTTTCATGTTACATGTTCATATGTTGTGACAGCATGGTTATATTAAATGTTACATGTTCAAGTGGTGTGACCAACATTGTTATATTAAATGTTACATGTTCATGGCTGTGACAACATTGTTATATTAAATGTTTCATGTTCATGGCTGTTACAACATTGTTATATTAAATGTTACATGTTACATGTTCAAATGTTGTGACAACATTGTTATTAAATGTTCACGTGACATGTTCACATATTGTACAACATTGTATATTATTTACATGTTAAATATTACAACTTGTGATATAAATGTTACGTGTTCAAATGTTGTGACAACATTCATGTATTAAATGAATGAATAATATCAATGAAACTTACCGCTTACTGAACAACAACATTAATAAAGCAGCAATTAACATAACAGCAATAATAAAAACAGCAGTAATACTCAGAATACTAACATCAGTATTTACAGCAGTATTAGTTAAACTAAGGAGAAAAATAACATAAACTGTCCTCTTCTTCTTCAAATTCTCCATATCGACCACTTGTTAACCACTCTGTGTGATTTGTATGTGATCTGAGCCTAAGAGCAATTGTAAGTTGTGCTAGTTATGCGTCTATAAGTAGGCCAGCACATCCGATTTCTGCAATGCTTTTTATTTACTAGGGTGGGGTCAAAGGCGCATATGGACAACGTCGCGCCAGGATTAGCGAGCTGGCACTAATCAAGATCCTAACCCACCTCCACGTGGTGACCCTGGAAACAGACATTGGTTCCTGTCTGGCGAAGCGGGTAGGGATCGAGGAAGAGCTGCTCTTGTACGGGTAGTGATGCAGACGTAGCCACGTTGGATGAGATCGGCTTGCAACACAGACGAGCGGAATCCCAGAGTGACTATTAATGCACGTCTCTCCTGGCAGATGGGAAAACGCTGAATGCATAAACACCAAGGGATGAGGGGTGCATCCAGAGAAGAGACGGGGGCCCACTCGAAGCCCGCAGGTGGGGGCCCCGAGTTGAGTTGCACGTAGGCCCACATGGGCGAAACTCAGAGCCCTGAGATGGGGGCCCGAACAAATAAACATAAAGGGATGAGGGGTGAATCTAGAGAAGAGACGTGGGCCCACACAGGGAAAAACTCAGAGCCCGTAGGTGGGGGCCTCGAGTTGAGTTGCACGTGGATCCACATGGGTGATACTCGGAGCTCTGAGGTGGGGGCCTGAGTTGAGTGGCATGTCCATAGTAAATGTGAGCACGGTGAGAACCAATAGACACGGTGAGCAGGCACCAAAGCAGAGCGAACACGCATGCGGATGATGTACGGATGGGTCCACCGGTGAGTCAGACGTGCACGGCGCTGATGGTGGAGCGATGAGGGGTGTGGCAGGTGTAAGGGTGAGCGGACCACCCAAATGTGCATAAAAACTGATAAGTCCAGCAGAGGTTGAATCCAGTGCGCATTTCCGCTGGCAGGGAACTACTACTGCCTTGTAGTTAGATTGAGGACAATAAAAGGCTAGCGGAGCAAACCGTTCACAAAACTGGATGGTAGGTAAACCAAGTAGTTACAAAAAGACCAGGTAACCTGGGCAGATGACGCTCAACAATCCGGGAGGGTAGGTCGTCTAAGGGTCGCTGCACTAAAAGAAAATAGCAACCTGCTGCCTTGCAGTTCGGCTGGGGACAGCCGAAAGGCTGACGGAGAGCCAACTCAGTAAATGCTGTTTGAAATCGGACACATCGCCGAAGGACAAGCACCAGAGCTGCAAATGGTACTGAAGATTGTGATGTAAAAAAGCGTTCTTGGCAAAGGCTATTTATCACAATAAGCAGGATCAAAATGGCTAAAAAGAACGATCGCGAGAGAGAGAGATTTACTAGGATAGATTTCCTAGGTCCTACATCCGTCGCCTCTTACACCATGCCGCGTAGGTCGCAGTGGTAATATTCTTTGCTTCCTTGCGGGTCCGCACCACACGGGCGTAAACTTTCCTCTAAAATTAGTAATTATTACTATGAACAACCAAGTATGTATAGATCAGTGGCGTCTAAAATGAGTAATTATTACTATGAACAACCAAGTATGTATAGATCAGTGGCGTCTAAAATGAGTAATTATTACTATGAACAACCAAGTATGTATAGATCAGTGGCGTCTAAAATGAGTAATTATTACTATGAACAACCAAGTATGTATAGATCAGTGGCGTCAAAAATGAGTAATTATTACTATGAACAACCAAGTATGTATAGATCAGTGGCGTCTAAAATGAGTAATTATTACTATGAACAACCAAGTATGTATAGATCAGTGGCGTCTAAAATGAGTAATTATTACTATGAACAACCAAGTATGTATAGATCAGTGGCGTCTAAAATGAGTAATTATTACTATGAACAACCAAGTATGTATAGATCAGTGGCGTCTAAAATGAGTAATTATTACTATGAACAACCAAGTATGTATAGATCAGTGGCGTCTCGTGTTCATTTTTGTTTGTGGGGCCAGACACCAATTTTTGGAATAATCATGATTTTGGATTAGTTTATATTTTAATTTATAAAATAATAAATACACATTTAAACATTATTTTTGGTGGGGCCCGGCCCCACTGGCCTTAATGACGAGCCGCCACTCGTATAGATTAACTCTTATTAAAATGCAATACTGTTGACATGTGTCATTATGTTAAAATGTGCCCACAACACACAGGAAGACAGTGCTACTGTTGTATATAGATATACGAGTATATATCATTAGCAGCATGATAATGAGATGGGATGTAGTAAAGACAATACAACAAATATAGAAACTGAAGCAATTCAATATTGTCTATTGTCTTTCCTCAAGTGGATGATGTAATTTGTTGTCCACTCTTGCCGTTAAGCGTAGGGGTTGGAGCTTTAATTTGCATTCCAGGGCCAGATGAGTTGTCCTTGTTGTGTTATATCCGTGTTTATTTAGTGTGTGGTCTTGATATTGTCTATCCATCTTTTCTTGGTCTTCCTTTAGCTCTAGTACCTGATCTCTTTTTATTTGATGTTACATAAGTGGTTGGTTGTATTCTATTCTCATTAAATGTCAGAACCACTGCATTTGTAGTCTTTCAACATATTCGGAGAATCAAGTTATGCCCACCCTGTTTCTGATGTCCTCGTCTATCTTTCCTGGTGACCCTCACCGCATTCCTCAAGCATTTCCTTTCACACGTGGGGAAATATGTGTGGTGTGTTGCTATCACACACCAAGTTTGGCACAGGTAACAAAGTGTTGGTAAAAAAATACTTTTTATCATGCCTTTTCACTTCCATCTTGATCATTGGGTGTTGTAGTAATAGTGCCAGCTGGTATGTCACTGTATTTGCTTGTTGGCTTATTGTCTCTATTTCTCTATCGAGTTTTCCGTCTTCACGTAAGTCACAATATTAGTGTAATATAGATATAAATAGACACATTTTATTAACTATTGTTGAAAGTGGACAAAAATATAGTCGATAAGAAATTAACATAGGTTATCAATAAAATAAAAATAATAACAATACAAGAGTGCAAGGACTTATACGAATGATTGTGTCACGAATAACATGAGCAACATAATTTGAGAATAGTAAAACACATGCAACATTCAATAACATTTCGATAACAATATTAGCCATCTTCAGATCCAGGCAAATAAATAAAAGACATGCTCTGAAAACGAGGCACAAAGTGACGTCATCTTGCCGCGAGTTTGAGGTCAGTTGTATTGAGGCAAAGGTCTAAGTTCAATGATGTCATCCACTTGATGGGTGTTAGTTTGTTGTGTGCAGTTATTGTCACTGCTACTGCTCTTGTCTCTGAGAAATATACAATATAATATGTATAAAATATAATGGTAACAAGTTTCAGTTTGAAATATCTTCATTGCACTCCGGACATGTCCATAGTGCTCCGATCTCCTTCGCAATATCTCCAACAGCGTCCAGCGACTGGCCGTACAAATTCGATTTTTATTGATGAGTCTACTCATATACCTGTTGTGCTGTTCTTTTCTTGCTACTCTAATCTTCAATCCCAGATCTTACAATCTAGTAGTTGACGGGGATTGGTTTAAATGTAAATCCTCTTTGCAGCCGCACTCTATGAGGGCGTTCAGAATGTCAGCTCTACCCATTAGCTGGTCCCCCTGATATGGTGGCAGAGCCAGCCAGCCTGACTGCTCTCTCATTGCCAACGACACCCATATGCCACGAAGCAAAGATAAGTGTAATTCTACAAATTGTTGAAGCCTGTGGGGATTTAGCCCATTGCTTGCAAATCGAACCAGACTCCACCTTTCGGACCATACTCAATGAATCGCCCAGAATGCACGCATGATTGAAACGCTATAAAGCATACTTTGTCAAAACTGCATATATAAAACTGGTTCATTGTTCACTACTCTTTGTAGGTTAGAAGTCATAACATACGGATGTCTAAAGCATGATCAACTTCCGCAATTTTATCAATACTCTTGAAATAAATGTCGAGATTGTCACAATATGAAGGCGGAACTCACAGTTAAGCAACTGATAACAGATAACACAAGTGATGCTAATATTGTAAATGTTCTTAGATCTGTGTATCGTAGTTAGAAGTCATACTTGGAGCTTCCTAGCTAGCGTGCGTGGTAGTTGGAGCTTCCTAGCTAGCGTGCGTGGTAGTTGGAGCTTCCTAGCTAGCGTGCGTGGTAGTTGGAGCTTCCTAGCTAGCGTGCGTGGTAGTTGGAGCTTCCTAGCTAGCGTGCGTGGTAGTTGGAGCTTCCTAGCTAGCGTGCGTGGTAGGGTCGTTGAAGCACTGAATAAAGCATACATGACAACTATTTCCTGTAGAAGGATGAAGGATGAGGACGTCATTGTTGTCCTCCAGTGACTTTTTGGTACTTCGTTTACAGGGACCGTTGTTGTATCCGATTCTCAATCGATGCTTGGGAAGATACAAAACAAAATATTGCGAGAAGAGATGTTGTCGTCCATTTAGGTTTTCATCCTTCATTAGTTTAAGTGTGGATCTACTGTTTTTTGTATTGTGGATCTACCAATATTTACACCCATCTCTCTCAATCTCTTCAGCAATTGGGGGTCGCAACTCTGAAACTCTTCTGTTCGAAACGACTCTCTCAGTGCGTTAAGAATGTCATTTCGGTCCATTGCAGCTCCTTCTGATACCGTAGCCATGCCAGCCAATCTGTCAGCTCATTCATTGCTCTTGACCCCAACTTGTCGTAAAGTGGGAGGTAATCAATAATGGTAATAAGTAATAACAATGTAATGACACAAATATATGTAAATATTCAGCAAAGTTAACAAAAATTGATACTGCTAGAACGGTTTGTCATGTGGCTTGGCATACTGTAAGAGTTAATCAATAATGTTATAAATAAGTAAGAACAATGTAATGACACATATATGCAACAAACACATACCGATTGCCAGCTGATCTAGGACCCCGTTTTCCATTAGAAACAGCAGATGTTCTGGTACTGGCAATGGACATGCTGAATCTGTATGCTCTTATGAAAGCTTTTCCTTTTACACAAGCACAAATTGCGAACTTGAATGACTGGCGGAAGTTTTTAGACAGGAAGGCATAGACAATCGGATTGATACAGCTGTTGATACAAAGTGATAGAATTAGCAATTTATAAATGAACTATTAGTTCAGTTCATATAATATTGTCTATTGACAGTCAGTAATAGTAGGCGTAAATGCCATTGCCCGGGAAAAATTGAAGAAAAATTACATTCCTACAAATCTGTAGTATTCTGAACATCGCCTGGCTTCTGCATCAAACAAACTATACAGATTTCTCTTTGTATTCAATAAAATAATACTGATCATTCATTACCGAATTTAAAAAAACAAGATTTTATCGAAATTTGTTTGTTAGTTATTGTTGAAAAAACGAAGTTCGCCGCGCACTGTCGATGCAGTAGATAAGTACACACGGTAAATCGCAGAAGTGCAATGATGATGGTGCAATCAGCAATTGAATCAAACAATCACAGTTTACAGCAGTCATTGCTAACATGCTGAAGCATATGTAATGTTCAGTTTATATTCAATTGATGCATGATAACTTGAGAATAAAAAATTACATACATGCTGTACATCATCGCGGTAATCGTGGACAGCATGGCGCACGTATCATACACTCATGGCGCTCTATTTTACTTTGCGGGCTTTACGGTAAATAAGATTTTTTTAAAACAAATTATTTTTCAGTTTTTTTTCGAACTCTCTCTTGAACACTCTCTTCTAACTTTTCAATCGTGTTTCATTCTGTAAACCTTCTACTGTTCCCTAACTCCCCACCATTTGCTTTTTCACTGGATAAAGACTCGGTATCTCATCTATATTAACACTTCTATTGTTATTATAGTAGCAATATTGCGTTCACATATAATAGCGCCTGCGTCTATATAACCATAGGTCAGATGCGCCCCAATACACAAAAACGTTGAGCAGCACTGCTGTGCACCATCGCTGTCCAACTCGGCAATCACGGACGCCATGACGTGCATGTCATACATTCCTGGTGTACTGTTTTACTTCGTCTCCTTTAACATTAACCCGAATTTCAAGACAAACGAGTTTCTGAGTAACAATAAGTTTCCTATTTTTTTTAGCACTCACATGAACACGATCTTCCCACTTTTGCAATCTTGTTTTTTTTGGTACTGTTAGCTACGTGATCGTCTGTAGCTTAAGCTGCAGTGAACTCGATCACAACCCAAGCGTACCTGGTTCAAACTCCACGGCAAGCAAGTTTGGAAGAAAATTAATTGTTTCCTTGGATTTTTACGAATGATAAAAATAGACCTCACCGTCCAGAAATCAATGGAAAACTACTGAACGTATAAGTGGTGCCTAGAAAATTGACCGCTCCTTTGCTGTTGTTGATGGCTACGTACTGTAAAATATATGAATATTCACAAAACAGATGAGATTCTTTTTTACCAGATTTTCGTTTTTATTTCCAGATTTTCATTAGAAACGTTTGTTTTTGGTCGTCCATTTTTTTTTTAAATTTGTCACTCCTGTTGTTCGGTTGCTTGATAAAGGCCTTGTTGGTCGAAACGTTGCTGTATTTTGTCAATGTTTTTGTAATTTGTAAAACTACAGTACTTTGTGATTACGTGTTTTGTAAAATATATGCCACGATTTTACTGTCAGCTAATCCCATCTTTGCTTTTTTACTGGAGAAAACTCTAACATCTCAATTTCTTCCTTCAGACAAGTAACACATCTGAGCCGACTCTGCTTGTAGAGACCGGCCACCCTGAATTTCAACTTCCTAGGGGTGAATTATGCAATTTCAGTTCACAGTAAGAACATTGTGTTTTTAAAAATCTATCATGGATTTGATTTATTGTCCTAAATTGAAATTATAACTTAGTCTGTACTAATTACGAAGGTGTGTAACAACTATTAATTAGTTTCACCTGTGAAATTTTTATTTTTTTGATCCAGAAGCACTTGAGCTTTCAGCTCTTCGGCTCGGTGTCATGCACATCGTAACCCTTCGGTTCGGTGCCACGTACACCGTAAATCTGCAGAACCTGTGGCTTTTCTGCCAGCCAGTGGAATTGAACCCGCACTCACAGAGGGCTTATCACCCGTCGTCCAACGCGCTACGAAAACGCTGTGCGGGCGGGCTCACCTGTAACTTAAAAGTGTAGCATTTGGTATTGTTAGGATGGACAGCTGCCAGTTAAAAATAGTAAAATACAAGTTATTTTTCAGAACGGCATGTATTGAAAAAAGAAAGATGCTGTTGTTTGAAAGGGCATCTACTCCACTTTAAGAAATGGACAGGTTACTACTATCTATCCACCAGTGCTAAAAGTATAACAAATTATAATATTGCAAAATTCAGATTTCCTGAAAACATTCACAATATTATATCCAGCCTTATGGGTACAGAAAAAAAAGTTTGCTTTATTGCATTCCCATCATCATTTTTAATCAAAAGAGAATTTAGCATAGTTACCAGTCTATTCACAAAGAAAAGAAACTGATTATCAATAGAGAAAAGTGACGATTTAAGATTATTGATGACAAAAATGACACCAAACATTGCAAAATTAGTTTTATCACATCAAGCTCAGCTCTCTAACTAATAATATTAGATTAATTTTTTAAAAACCTATATTTTTCAGTCATACTGTGAGCAATACATCAATATTGATATTATCTTATCATAAAATAACTGAAAAGTTTGTCCTTGTTTTTCAATATATAGTATGTACAATATAATTTACCCAGGGGGGCGCTATCGAATCATTCACTGAAAAAGTGGGTACTCATTCAAAAAAGGTTGGGAACCTATGGTGTAAACCATTGATTGCTGTATTAGTTCTTGTCAAATAAAATGTAGGAAGTAGATATGTTTGTAAAAGTGTAACTGTGCATTTTCTATTAAGTAATAATTTGCAAGTAAAATGTTGCTTGTGATAGATTTGTATTGTGCGCTACCTCTCAGTCACAGCCCACTGCACGTGGTCCATAAGAACAATCGAACGGGCGCAATTTGGTAGTTGATGTCTTAGTATAAAAAGGACATAGTTGAAAGAATGTAAACAAGCTGTTACTAATAAATGGACAGGTACAATAATATTACATATTTTATTTATCATGAAGATCTCACCTGTTGGTGTAAGACATAAGATAGAATGCAGCTCTCATGGGCTTGAGGAATTCATAGTTCAAAGTGGGCAGGATGTCAAAAGCTGTCAGTACATTGTTGATCAAGATGGGGCCCCAACAAACGGCAAAAAATACTACTACAACAACTAACATCACAACAAGCTGAAAAGAAAAACAGATGACTGTTATTAGGAACTAAAAATACGATTCCAGATAATTACAGTTCTTATAAAAAAAAACGTCTTTATGGGGGAAACAAGGATTCAATGAAAATTGATATAGCTGGTAACATTGTAAGCTTAACTATTTCACTTCGTAATTTGTATATTTTTTTTTTTTTACCTCTGGACGAATTTATATTACAATGTATACTTATTATCCCGTATAATGGACGTGTGTCTTAAAAAATACTGCACGTCAGTATATCGGTTCAGAGCAGCGAAAGGGTTAATTCTCTTATTTCCTACTGTTTAATGTAATAATAGTGGCTATTGGTTGACTTATAATCAACCAGACATACCCATAATGTGGACAAGACGAAATCTACACTACAGATTTGCCAGCTGACCTATTTCTTTTGGTGCTGTTTCTGACACAATTCTGTGGGGGTCTCAGTGGCGCAGAGGTTATGTGCTCGTCTTTCGTGCCAAAGATACCAGGTTCACTCCTCGTGGATCCATCTGGATATATTTCCAGAGACCCTGGTCTCAGTGTAGGTGAGATCGAGTTCCTAGTCCTATCGGAGACTGACGATAAAACGTAGGTCCCGTGTTTAACTTAACTGCAGGTACAAGAATCCTTGACAGTTCAAAATCGAGAAGAGCAGGCAAGAATGCCGCTGTCCGAGCAAAATTCATTAGAAACTTTAAAAAAATTAAATTACTATAAAAGTATCTTCAAAATTACATCGGGGACCCTCGTCGGTGCTACGGAGTTCCTGAACTGCAGCTGAGATCTTCCTGTGTAAGAAAGAGATCGCAGCACACATGATTATCCACCGAAGTGCAATGATGATTGTCCTATCAATCAACCAATCTGACACAATTTCTTTTAATTTGTTGTTACGTGTCTTTAGGTGTTTCGTCCTTTCTGCATATTTTTATTGCAATCTTCTCTGATATCGACACAATTTCTACATTTCTGAATTTTGAATATTTGTACTTATGAAAACAAGTTGTTTTAAATAATCTTTGTTTTAGTAGAATAACGTTTGCTAAGGGAATGTGGAGACTTACTATACAAATACACACAAACACGTTTACAAATCTACACAAATACACACAAACACGTTTACCTGTTTACCTGTTTGTATTTCTCTTTCCAGCGTTGTTATTTCTTGCAGCCCGACACTGTCTTATCTCTCCTTCAGCTGAGCTGTTCAAGAGCAGACTGTCATGGCTGTTAATGTCCTGACGTATTCTGTCTCTGCTGGTTGGAGCAATTACTCTGTCCACGATTTAAAATATAAACAAACAAAAGTTACATACGTGCAAAAAAAAAGCTGGTTCTAAATGTATCCATAGCTAACGTTTGTTGTTAACGCTAAACAGATGATCAACAGCATTTTCATACCTACTTTGTGTTACCAGAGTCAAACAGGGACAATTAGCAAAGCAGAGACGAAAAAAAATAACTACATGTGAAATACGAGGCCTACGAAAAGTTACAAACAGCAGAAACGACAGTCACCAACATCAGCATAAAAAGAAAGTTGGCACAGAACCTTGCTTGAATTGCATTTAGAAACAAAGAATGAGGTGGTTTGGCCACTTAATAAGAATGCATACAAGCTCCACAGTATACAGAGTCTTCTACAATAGAACATCAGGAAAGAAGACGAGAGGAAAACCACGAAAAAGATGGTTAGATGGTATAGCAGAATCCTGACAAAGAGTAAAAAATAACAATCACCCAAGCCACCAGAACAGCGTAAGACAAAAACAGAAAACCACAACACTGTGCAACAACCCTGTAGCAGTGTGGCGACAAAATAAGAAGCATATTTGTATTACTGTCTATTCAAAGTTGATATTTTTAGTTAGCGAAACGAGATGAAGTGATTGATGAACAATGAAGAAGGAAATTGGTGTTTATTGAAAACACAACAAACAAACAAACTAACAAGAAAGGGTAGACGCTTTCGCATGATTCCGTTTATCATACATCATCATCATCAGGTGCCGTATCGGCTGGCGTAGGCGACCATGGATCTCCACAAATCTCTGTCGTTGGTGTTTGCTATCAACTCCGATGTTGACGCTCTACCGTGCCATGAAGTCAGGCTATCCAACATTTTCCCTCTTTGTCTTCCCTGTCTCGTCTACCCTCAATTTTACCGGTTGTCACGATGTGTTCTAAACCTCCTCCTCATAACATGCCGAAAAATGATGACTGCCTCTTTCTTATATTGATGATAAGTTTTCTCTGTGTCTTGATCTCATTCAGCACCTCAACATTAGTCATTTTAGCAGTTCATGGGATTCTCAACATTCTTCTGTAAAACTACATTCCTGTGGCCCTCAGAGATTTTTCGATCTGTGTGTTCATTATCCATGACTCGCATCCGTATGTCAGTACTGGTTCTATGTAGCACTGATACATACATATGCTCACAAATTTGGAATAACAAGAAAATATTAGTATAGTTTGCATATATCCATCGCAAAGATAAACAGTTTAAAGTTCTGCAAAAATTAATCAAAGGTGAAACATGGAAGCGAGGTAGGGAGTGTTACCAGGTGTAAAACAAGATTGATTGATTGATAGGACCATCATCATTTCACTTCGGTAAGTAGCCATGTGTGCTCCGATCTCTTAATTATGCAAGAAGATCTCAGCGTCATTGCAAAAACTCCGTAGCACCTGCGGGGATCTCTGATGTAATTTTGAAGATGGTGAATATATTTTGTAGAAATTTTATTTTGTAATTTTTCTTATGAATTTTGCCCGGGCAGGGGCGTTACAGCATGACTTTCTCGATTTTTAACTGCCAATGGTTCTTTTACGTTCTCAATTTGAATATGATACCTACATTTTATCGTCCGTCTCCGATAGGACTAGAAACTCGATCTCACCTACACTGAGATCAGGATCTCTGTAAAAATATCCAGAATGCTCTACGAAAGACCGAACCGATTACCTTTGGAACGAGATGAGAACACCTAACCTCTACACCACATATACGTTCCAAAACAAGATACAACAGCGTTTAGACCAAAAGGATGTTATCAAACAATGGTGGACGGGGTTTCTATTACATATGAGTTGGTAAAATATAAGCACATATAGATTTGTTTCATATGTACTGAAGATGATCTGATGACTAACTAACCAACCAACCAACAACCAACCAACCAACCAACCAACCAACCAACCAACCAACCAACCAACCAACCAACCAACCAACCAACCAACCAACCAACCAACCAACCAACTGACTAACTAGCTAACTAACTAACTAACTAACTAACTAACCAACTAACTAACTAACTGACTAACTAATTAGCTAACCAACTAGCTGATTAGCTAACTAACTAACTAACTAACTAAATAAAATCTAACTAACTAACTAACTCGAACGAACTAAACCAACCAACCAACCAACCAAACAACCAACCAACTAACCAACTAAGAAGATCACAACAATCTCATATAATAATTGCACTTGCTTTATTTCCCAAAGTTTCATTGAAGTATCTCTAACTCACTGATCTATCTCTGACTCAATAGTGTATCTCTCACACAGGGGCGTATCTCTCTGCAGTATTGTATCTCTCACTCAGCGGTGTATCTCTCTATTAGTAGTGTATCGTTCAATGATTTATCTCTCACTCCCTGGCCCACCTCTCACTTACTGGCCTATCTCTTACTAACTCAATGATCTATCTCTCACTCACTGGCCTATCTCTCACTAACTCAATAATATATCTCTCACACAGTGGCGTATCTCTCACACAGTGGCGTATCTCTCACACAGTGGCGTGTCTCTCACACAGTGGCGTATCTCTCACACAGTGGTGTATCTCTCACTAACTCAATAATATATCTCTCACACAGTGGCGTATCTCTCACACAGTGGCGTATCTCTCACACAGTGGCGTATCTCTCACACAGTGGCGTATCTCTCACACAGTGGCGTGTCTCTCACCTTCCATGTCTCATATCTGTTCTCATATCCATGAATTTCCACACCTTGAGGCATATAATGAAATAACTGGTTACCATAACGACGATCGGGATGATAAACATGAGAAGAAACATGTACATCTCATACAGAATGGTCAGGTAGTTGGTTGAGAAACTCTTAATGCACCAATGGGCTTTAATGCGGTCGCCAACTTCTTGATGTTTCTGAAGAGGAGAAATATGAATTATTGCAAACACACAGAAATAATGGTGGCAGGGCCATAAAAATAATTCAAAATAATAGCAAGGTAGGTAATTACGTATTCAATATAACATTTTAGTAATCTATCTATTATGTCCCTTACATGAATTTCTTCAGCGATCTCTGGTCATGCGCTTAATGTTGACCACAAACTGGGCAGTCAGCTTCCTTATAAGAATGATTTACGATAAAATTTGTACACTTTTCACAGGTGGGTAACAAGGGAAATTCTATATTTCTTGAGACATAAACTAAACGAGTACTAAAACATGTTCTATATATGAAACGGTCTTCCACCTGCATAATCAGTGCTCAGTTTATCACGCTCTTTGGCTCAGATCACGCATACAAGAAAAGGAACCCTTTTATACCACGAGGTATATAGGGTAATACAGACTTAGGCCCGTATTTTTCATTGACCGTTGACACAGATGGGTCAATGATTTTACTGGTACCCAATTTAGGCTCCGTCGACCTGAGAGCCGTTCATCATCATCAGGTGTCGTGCCGGCTAGCGTAGACGATCATGGATCTCCACAAATCTCTGTCTTTGGTGTTTGCTATCAACTCAGATGTTGACGCTCTACCGTACCATGAAGTCATGCTATCCCCAATTTTCTCTCTCTGTCTTCCTCTGTCTCGTCTACAGTCGATGTTACCGGTTGTCACAATGTGAGAACGTTACGGTCGGAAAAATATTCCACGTTACTGTGAAATTGAACCCGAACCACTAGCCAAAGAAGCGAGTTCACTAACAACTACGCTAATGCGGTTCTAGTTCACGTATAAACCAGTACGCATTTTGAAATTTGTCATTTTTATAATTTGTTAAATAAAGTAAAAACATTAACATTTATAATGAATTTTGCCTGAGTTGCAACGTCCAAAATTAATTTGATTGATCTTTCAATTGTTAAACGTTCTTTTCAGGACTTAGCTTTAACACTTGATCAAGGTTTTAATGGTCTGTCTCCGCACAGCAACTCTAGATAACTAGGCCAGACAACTGACCGGGGATTCCCTGACCTAGATTATAGAAGGGGGCTGGAAAATATATATGCTTGATAGAACACTGCAAGCTTTTTTGCAATTTTACTCAATTCTGTGAGTCTATGGTTATTTATTGATGAAAAATATTCATAATATTGATATTCCTTATTGTTATACTTAGCTTGTTCATAATATAACTTTGATTTAGCATTTTGTGTTGATTTTAAAATGAATTCGTCTATATACAACAATACTGGGATGCGAGGTCACGTGGTGTAGTTGTGGTCTGATTTCCTATAATTCTTACCGGAGTCCGAAGGCCCATAAATGTATAGATGTCTCTGGTCTCCGACAGGACTAGGAACTTGATTTCACCGACATTGAGATCAGGTATCAGTGGAAAATGGTTCAGACACAGCGATACGGGCGGCACCGTTAGTAGGGCTACTATAGTCTGTCCATTAATTCGTGAGCACGTTTGAAATTGATTTTCTCGAAAACTACCTGTTAGATCTCAGTGATTTTTGCATGCAGCCTTAGAATATCCATGACGCTAAAATAAAGCTAACCAGTAGTTCATAGATGCTACGGATTTTGAACATCGGCGAATTCCTTTGATCTTTTATGACAATTGCAAATACGGGGCTCAAATTTTAGATTTTACAGTAATCCCTAGAATTTGTCCATGTCAATTCTATTCATAGGTGTATCTCCATATTAACTTGATAGGTCAAGTAATTAATTGTGTTGCCCTTTATGTGCAATCGTGAACTTGGATACAATATGCAACAGTTAGTCCTCCCTTCGGTCACCATTAGACCCCAGGGTGTCTTAACTTCACCACAAATTGTATGATGGTAGACGCATTTGGATATGGAAATGTATACGTTGCTATTTCTCAGTCTGTAATCAAAATATGATTTGTATCATCCCGAATCTGACGATTCCATGCTGGACAAATTGTAATCCATCTCGGTGCCAGTACTCGTCTTCCTCTCGGAGCACATGTTCAACACACTTCTTCCAGAACTGCATGTCTATCATTGAGAGGGACTCACGTGTCAGAACTTCAACATCACACATTTTAAACGTCCTGTTCTGTTCGGCAACTTGCCCTTTTACTTTAGCCCAGACAAGCTCTATCGGATTGAGGTGAGCATGATATGGAGGTAGTCGCAAATACGTGTGGCCGTATTCCGCAATGATTTTGTCAATATGAAACACATTTGTCTTATTTGTCATCCTCACCAGGTGCAACAACTCGGGTTTCAAATATGTATCATCGAAGCTGACATTTTCCTTAGCAAGCCAAGTCCTAATTTGATCTTTTGTATTTGATGCAGTTGGTACTTTGTCTTCCGCTGACACTGCGTTGTGATAGGATGCATTATCCATTACCAAGCATCATGGTCTGTTTAGAATTGGAAGTAGATCTTTCTCCATCCAGTGCCTGAAAATATGTCCATTCATTTCTGTGTGGTAGTCCCTACCGTCGGTACTTCTTGATTGGAAAATAATTCCAGCGTCATGGACAAGACCTTCTTCACTGCTTCCTGCATGTGTTAGTATAATACGCTGCCTTTGCTGCTTGGTATTTTTCTTTTCTGTTCACCGTCTACTGATTGCCATTCTTTAGCATTGGTGTGGTGAGCATTGACCCAGGATTCGTCCAAATATACAATATCATAGCCTTGCCTCCGCCGCTCACGGATCTGCCTCAGGTATTTACTTCGGGCAGCAATTAAATGTGGCTTTTCACAAATAATATTCCTGCCGCCTATAGTTTTTCTGAAGGTGAAGCAGGCGGCTCTTACAATTTTCCATAGAGTACTTTTAGAAATGTCTATGCTGCAATCTGATTGCAGTTTTAATTTCAGTTTCCTGAGAGTAACAAGTTGATTTGTCGCAAACATTTTCAAGAGCTCCTGTCTTATGACATCTATGTCAAAGTCGTCAATTGTTCTTTTCCTTCCTTGCTTGACATTAGTGCACTTTGTGTCCTGTTTAATCCATCGGGAAAAGGATTCTCTATTCAGACGAAGCGCCAGTTGCGTTCGTTTCTCAGGGTTATGAATATCGCAATATAGATAACCTCTCTTAGATTCCTACGGAAGTGTTGGTATAGTAAAACTGTAACCTTCTGCATTGTTATAAATGTGCATTTCAGACTCATTATGAATGTGATATCAATGTCAGTTTTGATAAGCCAACAAATATGATACAATAGCTTCATACAAATAGCGAGATACACCTATAACTATACAACGGTATCCCAATTATAACGTCATATGCTTTCCGCTTTCAAAGTCGACTGGGTTAGGTGCACGGAATTCGTGAAATTGTTGTTTACTCACGATATTTCAATGTTACCATAATGTATTTTTAGAACAACGCGTCTGTGTACCGTAGATCTGTTACTATTGTGTACAATCCGGTGAGGTTGATTTTAATATAACCTGAAAAAGAAATATTTCAAACTACATCAAATTTTCTTGGAAAAAATATTTCTCTAGCGTCATGGATATTCTAAGGTTGCTTGCAAAAATCACTGAGATCCAATAGGTAGTTTTCGAGAAAATCAATTTCAAACGTGCTCACGAATTAATGGACAGACTATAGTGACGCCATGTAGTGCCGAACTGCGCATTGATATTCCTCGAGGTGGTTTTGGTATATAATTGTTCTCAGAGACGCCTTCATATAATTTTTGAAGATTCTACTTTTCCTCATCTGGTCTTCTTTTACTCCTGTAGATATGGCCGGTTCAATGAAAGTGGAGAAATATGTACTCCTAACTAGTCTGCATGAATGCTAATTATTATATTTATTTCTAAATCTATGAATTCAGGTCTATATGGCACAAAAGTAAGACTTCTGAGAACATGCATATTTCCTGTGGCAACATATGGATGCGAATCGTGGACCATAACACACACATTAAAAAACAAAATTGAAGCTTTTGAAACAAGGTGTTATAGAAATGTTCTTAGAACATCCTGGACAGAGAAACAAAGACATCCTACAAGACCTGCATATAGAGGAGCAATGGCTCATAAATAACATCATGTCCCGGAAGATGAATTATTGTGGCCACATTAATCGCCACAGTGGTCTGAAGAGAAAGGCAATGGAAGGCATAATTTCCTGAAAACGAGGAAGGGGACGACCAAAACGAAAGTGGCAGCAGGACATCAAAGAAACCTTGAACATGACGCTAGAAGAGACCGGAGAACTTGAAAGGGACAGAGAGCGTTTCAGGTGGTGTGTGATTAATGCGACGTTCCGCAAGGGACATGCTACTACTTGATGGCACATCTGACTGCCTTTTGCATAAACGATAATTTTCTTTATTATCAATATCTCTCGCGTCTTACTTTGACTTTTGAGATATTCTGTAACTTAGATCCCCAAGTGAAGGAGCAGGTAACGTGTAGTTCAGTCGTGCAAGGTGAATTAGCACGCCACGCGGTTACTTGCGAAGCTTGTTACTAGCTTTGCTATCAATGCCCTTATGTAGGAATGTCAAATAAACGGAGAGCGCATTGTTGAAAGCCAAAGAAGAATAGTAAACCAACACATATTTTTAAAAAAACACATCACATATTAATAATTAGTACAGTATACCACGTATATGTGCACATCATCAATATACTAGACAGATACTCATGTATACAACATTATTATAATAGCATGACAGACAATTATTTACTTTAACGTCAGTATTAAAGACAATCATATACAAAACATCAACACCATATTTGGAGATTCAGATTGAAAATACATTCAAATATAAACAGAGTCACGTTCACATAATCAAGACCATTCAAAAGCAATTCATTTTTTAAAACACTATCACCCATAGAATCGACAGAAATTATATAAATAAAATAAATAGAAGAATGGATCTGACTCTGTAGAAGTTAAAATACTAAATCTATGGAAGTAACTGATACAGACAAAACCTAGATTTTTAAGAGCATGCATTTTTGTTCGTACTAACGAATGCCTGTAAGGCATGGGTTATTGATAAAGCAATTGAAAATCAAAGGATGTCTGTGATGGCAAGCGCTACAGAAGAGTACTTAGAATACCATAGACAAAAAGGAACAACTATGTCCGTTTTGCAACAACTGAAGAGAAGGGATTGCTAAAAAATATTAAACAATAAAAAAATGAAATATTTTCGACATGTGAAAAGACATGATTCTCAGGAAATGATCATTCTGGAAGGCATAATACTGAGCAGACGAAGGAGAAGATGACCAAGGAGAGGATAGATGTACGATGTCATGCCTGCGACAGTCGCCTGACATCCACACAGAACAGGAAGACATTCAAATCTGTTGTCATCGAACCCAAGACCCGACATGGACAAGCTAGATGATTAGGATGATAATCACTCATTGACCTACCATGCCAAATATGATAGGTGTCGCTAGCAGAACTGAAATATTCCAGACAAGGATGACGACGATCTTAGCATGTCGATTAGTGCAGATGGTTCTGGCCTTCAGTGGTAATACAACAGCAATGACTCTGTGGAGAATACAAGAACGTGTATGATACACTCAATTTCTGAAACTTCATTGATTGGTTTGACCGTGACCCCCGGCAACATAAGGCAGAATAGCTCAGTCGGGAAATCGAAAATTCCTGTTTAATGGGGTCTGGTTTTTTATTTGTTTGATAGAACACTGTGAGCTTTTTTTGCAAATTTTCTCAATTCATGGTTATTTATTGATGAAAAATAATAATAATAATACTGATATTCCTTAGCTTTGAACTTAACTTGTCACATAGTATAACCTTGATTCAGCATGTTGTATTTAAAAAAAAAAAAATGAATTGGTCTTTATACAATAGTTCTGGAATGCGAGATCACGCGACGATTGTGGTCTTATTACCTAGAATTTTTACGTGAGCCCGCCGGCCGTGTTATCGGAAGCCACGGTTGACACTTCTTTTTTTCTCTCGTTCGCTATGAATTGAGATTTAGTCATGGCACTGTCATAGCAAATAGTGAGTTGTTGGTTGCAATCAGAGCATATACCACTTTTCGGTGGGTTCGTGCTGTCCATTTCTGGGACCTCACTCACCTCCCTTCTTATGCGTGTGATCCGGGTTCAATCCCACAGTCGTCGTAGAACTTTTTCCGACCGTAACGGCTCTCATGTCAACCCAGCCTCAATTGGGTACTAGAAAAAGTACTGGGAAGTAAAGGCGTCCGATGTGATGTTAACAGCATCACTCATCGTGTGCCGACGGTCAATGAAGAATACGGGCCTAACACCGTATTGCCTTATATACCACGTGGTACAAAAATGGGTCCTTTACTTTTTTTTTAAAAACTCATCACCCTGGGCTTGTTTGTTTTCCGCAGTCTCCTTTTCCATGGCAAGAGTTGTTAGCGACTCTTTATCGTTTTGTAACCGTCATAAAATATACGAGATATTTTTGGGTGGTATCATTGCCACAGTGCTGCCCAACGTACATGGTTAGACACCGCCGTTTTGTCTATGACTGCTTATTCATCCAGTAAAAAAACTGGCTTATATTGCAGCTAACACTTTACTGATACCATTTTTGTATTTATTCCTCTCCCATTGGACTTTCAGTTTACCAAGGTGGCGGCTAATTGCTTTTTTTCAACTGTTCAGTTGAAGCTCTTTCATATATCTTTAACAGGTGGTCTAGTTTTTAATCGTCGATTTCCGACAGTTCTAGGAACTTGATCTCACCGACATTAAGATCAGGGATCACTTCAAAATAGCTCAAACACAGTGTTTGAGTGGACAAAATTAAGGACTCAATGGTATATATAATAGCACTCGTGTGTTGCCGGAGCTCTCAATGAGAGAAACGAATAGTAACACTGCGACCTACAAGGCATGTCGAAAGAGGCGACTTAGGTAGGAGCCTAGGAAGCTACCTAGGAAATAAAAGCGTCGCAGAAATCGGATGTGCTGGCCTACTTGTAGGCGCATAACTGGCACAACGTACACTCGCTCTTAGGCTCAGATCCCATACAAATCCCAAAGAGGGGTTAACAAGTGGTCGATATGAAGTGTTCAAAGAAGAAGCAGAATATGTAATAGAAAAAAGAATATTGACAAACGCTTCATATTATTCTAACAAAACAGTTGATGTATGGCGAGCTTGAAGGGGGCAGACGTTTAGCTGGTGGACAGAAAAACGCTTTAAAGACGCTCTTAAAGTGTCTCTGAAATGCTTCGATATAGACAATACGTGCTGGGAATCCTTGCGCAAGATCGCCAAATGTGGCGCTGTAACAACAAAGAGGAACCCGAATAGCTGAGAATCATCGTATTGTTGAGTCACAGAGAAAACGAGCAGCGCGAAAAGACAGAGCACACAACACGCACATGTCTAACCTTGATCATGTATGCCCCACCTGTGGTCGGGGATTCTGTTCTAGGATTGGACTCTACAGTCACCTCCGCACACACCAGAGAGGTGCAACAGTACACGTCTGAGATTGTTGTCATCATCGCTTGCGATGGACGGCTATTATATTATAACAAGATAAGTAATAATTAATAATGAAGATATTCTTGTGATGACATTTTCAATTTTCATATCTAATATAAGCTGTTTCATTGTGACGTTCTACACATGCAAAGATGGCCACTATATTTGACCGGGAAACGGTTGTTACATACTATCTCGCCCGCGAGTTGCCGGAGACCGCAATGGGAGCAAAGAATAGTAACACTGTCCTGCAATGCATGGCGTAAGAGGCGACTGAGGTAGGGGCCTAGGGAAGCTACCCTAGTAAATAAAAAGCGCGCAGAAATCAGATGTGCTGACTTGCTTTTAGTCGCATAACTGGAACAACGTATATTCCCTCTTAGGCTCAGATTACATACAAATTGCAAAGAGTGATTTAACAAATGTTCTATATGGATCGTGCGAAAAAAATGATGAAGACTTACTATCTATTATCAAAAACATCTCTAAGAGAAAGATACTCTGATCACAAATCTCTATTGCCCAGTACATAGATCGTAGATAAGCAAAAGTTAAGGAATACATCAGCGTTTTCCCAGCTGGGTCTGATGTACTCACAGTGGGTCCACAAACGCTTGAAGAAATATTATGATCTTTGACATTTCAAACAGAAAAATAACTTCTATAATATGTATTAAAACAGTGGTAAATGAGTTCGCTACGAAAAAAGGATTCGGACCATACCGGAGTCTAAATGTCTGACATGACAAAATTAAAGATTATTTGAAGTTTCCGCAGTCTGAGAACATTGTTTACTATTCTCTCTTCTTCTTGGAGTTCTTCTTTACCAACAATTTTAATCACTCTTTGTGATATGTTTGATCTTTGACAAGAACGTGTATACGTTGCACATTGGTTTGGTAGGCCCCTAAACGCATAGACCTACACGTTTAGGACACATGCATCCGATTTCATCCAAACCTCCTTTAGTCGCCTCTTACGACATGCGTAGCAGGTAACAGTAGTTCTATTCTTTACACCCAAATTTAGTCCCCAGTAACCACTCGGGCGTGTTTACTATTGTAACAAAGATTTTCATCTATAGAAACTTTTGGGGCTAGCAGCAGCAAAATGTATGTAAAATGAGGAGTCCCCTGATAATGTAAAGTTTGAGAACCGCTGGAATACATAATTACATCCTAAAAGGATAACACGCAGAAGAAAGAGACATCAGGTCGAAAAAAACAACTAGTCTGGGTCAGATTTTCTCACCAAAAGCACGGTGTCACGCACACCTTCGTTAATGTCGAGAAGTAAGGTCATACGAACTTTGAATGTACCATGTCATTCACCAAGACCACTGGTCTCCTACGTTTCTTCTCTGAGAAAAGAAATATGAATGAGAAAAATGCACAAAGAACTGTCGCACAATATACGTATATCAGAGAAACGAGACAGGGGAAGACAGCAAACATTTTGGATAGCCTGATTTCATGTTACGGAATAGCGTAAACAACTGATTGGTTATTGGTTACTAAACTGGCGTCATTGCACTCCGGGCAGACCCATAAGAGCTCAGTCTCCCCTAACAAATATCGAAGAGTATGCATACTGATGGTTCCTGTGGCTCGCTGATTAAACACACCTCTCACTCTGCCTCTCAGGCATCCAGTTCGACTTGAACAACGGGTAACTCCAAACTGCCTAAATCGCTTGATCGATTCAACATTGATTTTAGTGTCCTCATCTAACAGACAGTCGCGAAGATACCGAAGAATATCTCCCTTCTCCATCTTCAACTCCCCAACAATCGATGCTGTTGATGCAAGCCTGTCGCTCTCTCATTACCGTAAACACCGCATGCCCCAGGACAGTAAACAACTGAGCTGATAGCAAACAAAACAGACAGAGATTTGTGGAGATCCATGATCGCCTACGTTAGCCGGCACAGCTCCTGATGATAATGATAGTATCAGCCTCAGAAAACATAGTTTCCGTGGAGGTAAGGTTACTCGCCTCTCGTTCTAAAAGTACTCGGTTTGTTCCCCACGTAGAGCAATCTGGATATTTATTTTTAGAAATCCCTTATCTGAAAGTTGGGAGATCGAGTTCCTAGTCCTATTTGAGACAGATCACAGCAAAGTAATCCCCATGTTCCAGTTGTGCATGTGAAAGAGCCCATGACTATTGACAATCGATCAGAGTTAGTGGCAAAGTCAAGTTCCGACAAAAATTCGTTAACAAAGGTATAAATAAAGATACCTGCTAAAATGTTCACGACCTTCAAAATTATGTCGGGCGTCCCTCGCCAGTGGTAATGAGTCAGCGGCGGCTCGTCATTAAGGGCCAGAGAGGCCAGCCCACCAAAAATAATGTGTAGCGTGTATTTATTATTTAATGGATTAAAATATAACCTAACACAAAAACATGATTTTTCCGAAAATGTGTGTCTGGCTCCCACCAACAAAATCTATCAAGAGCCGCCACTGTAATGAGTACATGCACTGCTGCTGAAATAGTTATGCGTAAGAAAAAAAAATCAGAGCACACATGGTTATTCACCAAAGTTCAATAAAGTTTACCCTATCATTGAATTATTGATGGACACTCAAAAAACGTGTCAAAGATACACTTAAAATGTTTCTAAAATCCTTGGATATAGCTTGCCCCCCCGGTAGCATATGTTATTGGAGGAAAGGGATAAAGACACCACGTGATGGGAATCTCTTACGCAAGATCGCTAAATGTGACACTACAACAACACAAGAGGAGTTCGCATAGCTGAGAATCGTCGTATTGTTTAGGCGCAGAGAAAACGAGGTGCGCGTAAAGACAGAACGCACAACACAGACGCGTCCAACTTTGAATATGTATGCCCCAACTGTACTAGGAGCTTGTATTCCAATACTGAACTCCACAGTTACATCTGCACACACCAGAGATATTCTCCAAAACACGTTTGAGGCTTTGTCATCATCGCTTGCGATTTGACGGCTGTTGTTAAAATTAGCCCCCCAGGAATCATTCTTTCATTTTTACCACGAGTCCGAGATATAGAAAAGTTAGTGCAAACTCCCGCCGGAAACGTAATCAATCAGTCAAACAATCATACAAATATCCCATGTCTGCAGAAAATAGAAATTCTAAAACACTCAAGCAACGTTACCTAAAAATATGATTCAATTTGATCCAACTGAGCAGTTTATACACGTAAGCACACACAGTGGTAATTCGAGATAATTTCATTTTTTCAAAATAAAACGATGTTTACGTCATTTCATCATAAATTTCTTATTTACGATTGCAGACTGAATAACACATGCATATGGCGCCAGTCTCAATGTAGACAACACACGCAATGAATAGAGTTGTCTACGGATAAATGTTATAGAATAATTATTCTCCACATAGATGATGCTTCGGTAATTACTAGTGGGTGTAAATGACGTTCAGATGGATTTGTGTATCCGGATCTTCTGTACGGGAACAAAATCCTGCAATTTATTTAAGTGAAAACCAGGTCTGGGTTTATTTTTGTTATCTTTTATCCTTCTAAGCACGTAATCTTGTTATGCTTTATCGCTTAGAGCAACAATAAATGCACGCCATTTTTCTCTGTTCTAGACCGTTCAAAGCATTGTGTTCTATTTGTGCTTTATTCCTTTGAGTTCCTGTTGTACTGTTGACCTCCAGAGGGTTTTTGGTCTTCCACGTTTTCGTTTATTCTCTACATCACATTGCAGTTTTCATGACAGAGCTAGTCTCCATTCCCGATCCATCTTCAGAATCTCTTTTTTGAATGCTGGTATTCGTGGTAGGTTAGAAGATAAAAACATTGGATATGACTATGGAAAAGACTTTCTCAAAGATCTCGTTAGAACGGACCAAATCATTATATGTCATCTATGTACCGGGCGCTGAAGACTTAAAAGACACTTATATAGACAAGAAATAAATCAGCTCTTGACGGCATTTTTTCCGGATCCAGAAGCACTTGAGCTTTTCAGCTCTTCGGCTCGGTGCCATGGACATCGTAACCCTTCGGTCGGTGCCACGAACACCGTAAATCTGGGGAATCTGTGACTTTTTCTGCCATCCCGCGGAATTGAACCCGCACACACAGAGGGATAGTCACGAGCGCATTAAGTCTCTTACACCCAAGCCTACTTCTTCGAGACATTCAATGATATCTTCACAATTTGCCCTGCTGATAGACTGTAATCTAAAAATCATATATAAATCATATATAAATCATATTTAAATCAACTCTAAAGTACTGCAACGTGCAAACCTGCCTTTCGCCATGGGCATGCTCAGCAGTAGATGACTAAGATGATTAGAACATGTGAGAAGAATAGAAACTTGTCGCATACCAAAAGCATACCATGAGGGTAAGTGGTTCGAATCCTGTGTTTGTATATTTGTTTTTACGGAGGCTCTTGGTGCCTGTGCACTGTTTGTTTGTTGATCATATTCATTGATTCCTCTGTGGTTCTTGCAAAAAACGCCTTGTGCTCATCGCATACCAAAACAAATGTTGTTCTGTGAACTTTCGGAGGGAAAGATGCACCAGGGCAGACCACTGTACATATATTATTGTTTTCCCCGATCCTTGAGCTTTCAGCTCTTCGGCTCGGTGCCAATGACATCGTAGCCCTTCGATTCAGTGCCACGAACACCGTAAATCTGGAGAACCTGTGGCTTTTTCTGCCAGCCCGCGGAATTGAACTCGCACTCACAGAGGGCTTGTCACACCGTTGTCCAACGCGCTACGAACACGCTGGGCCTGCTCAGATTTAAAGATGTCTGCAAGGCCTATATGATGAACTTTTCTATAGGTCCCAGCATATGGGAAAAACTAACTGATGATTGAGTTGTGTGGATAGGGATATTGCTCAAGGGCCCAGAGTCTTTTGAGAAGAGTCTTATGTATGAGCTGAAAGACAAGAAAGAAAAGCGAAAACTCAGAGGTTGTCACAGTAAAGCACTTGCCAATTGACCGTCTGTAAAGACGAAAAGGCCATATATATATATATATATAAAGTAGTAGCATGTCCCTTGCGGAACGTCGCATTCATTACAGCCCGCCTGAAAAGCTCCCTGTCTCTTGTAAGTTCTCCTGTCTCTTCCAGCGTCATGTTCAAGGTTTCTTTGATGTCCCGCTGCGATCTTCGTCTTGGTCGTTCCCTGCCTCGTTTTCCAGAAACCATGCCGATATTTATATATACATTCATGTGCATTTTTGTACCACAATGCCCTTTCCACAATATACAAAACAATACGAATGAAATAACCAAGGTTCTTCCGGCATATAATGCGAAGAGAAGGTATAGAACATTTGGTGACATCGGGTAACATTCAGGGAAGGAGAGATCGTGAAAGGGAGAAGAAGGAGATGTTGTTTTTACATATTGGTTCGACAAAAGATCGACGTCAGAACTGATTAACTGCACCAGGGATAGAGAGTTATGGAAATACATGACCGCCTACGCCTGCAGACATGGCACTTGATTGATTGAATGTTATTTTATTGTATGAGCAACAAAAATGCGTCTTTTGTGCCGTGACTCTATTTAAATTAAAATTGATCTTGGCTAACTTCCTCTTTATTTACTTTCCTGTTCTTTCTTGTATCATCTGTAAAAGTGTTTTTGACAGGTAACTTATCATGTTAATTATTCCTTAAGCTGCACATTTCACCGCTTTTGATTTCTTTGGCAAAGCTACAAAGATTGATGTTGTCAAATCTCTTTGTATGTGCCCTGTACGAAACATTTACTGTAATTTCACAAGTACGTTTTTCTGTACATTACAAATAAAACAAATCTAATTTATATGCTATTAGTTACTGCACTCAAGTTATATCGTTCAGTTTTTATTCAAATGTGACCAGTCATATTAAATGGTATGTATGCTGATGGTTCCCGTGGCTCGCTAGTTAAACAGTCTTCTCCTTTTACCAACCACATGCCTAGTTCTTATATTTGATACAGGTTTCTTCAAATAATGTGAAGGTTCACATACAACTGTTCTAGATAACAAAAAAAAAAAAAAAATGTAAAGACGAAGGTTAACTTTATTGCCTCGGGTTTCCCTTTATAACTTTGTCCCTCTCTGCAGAAATGGCAGGCCAGATGTTGAGAATGTTGCATGAAACATATTCTTCGTAACTTCAGAAATAATCCTATCCCTTTAGCTGCTAAGGAAGTGTATAGACATTTTCCCCATTCACATGCTAAAGACGCATTAACCCGTCTGTTATTATCCCTCCTCTGTAGGCTAAAGACGTGTTAACACGTTTTACATTTCTACTGTCACTGTTATACGCGTACATTCAAGTTTGTGACCTAGAAACAAGGAGTATGTATTTTTAGCTCCGTCATCGGAAAGTATGTAGCTGCGAAAGGGCTGGTCATCTCTGGAAAAAATGCACTCTCGATTCAAACGACGCGACCTGGGTTCGCACATGGGACCATCGGAACGCAAGACAAATGGCTTGACCACTTTGACAAAGACGTCCCTTTCTCATCTACAGTTCTGAGATGTGTTCTCTTTAGTCTATACCTCTTTTATCTTCCTTTTGGGTTCCTTTGTATAGACGTTGTCTTGGTGGTTTCTGGATCATTTTCTGAGTTTATATCTTATCCAACTCTAGTGTCTCTAGTGACATTGTTACTGTGCACATTCCCCCCTGAATGCACCTGTTGAACAGTTTTTGCGCCCGTGTGGTGCCGGGACCCACAAGGTAAGCAAAGAATAATACCACTGGGGCCTGCAAGGCATGTCGTAAGAGGCGACTGATTTAGGACCTATGGAAGCTACCCTAGTAAATAAAAAGCGTTGCAGAAATCGGATGTGCTGGCCTACTTGTAGGCGCATAGCTGGCACAACGTACAATCGCTCTTAGGCTCAGATCACATACAAATCACAAAGAGTAGTTAATAAGTGTTCGATATGGAGCACTCGAAGAAGAAGAACAGTTCTTTGTTGCTGATTTTGTCAAGATATAATATTCTTACAGTTTTTCTTACGTATGTTATGCTGACATTTTAAACGTTAAAAAACATCATAAAATGGAAGGGAAAAAAACCGCAGTAAACTGGAAGACAAACACTGAATATGATTATGGAAAAGATTTCATCAAAGCAAAGACCTCAGCTGAACAGAGCAGGTATTTTATTTTCCTTACGAAGTGGACACTGCAGACTCATAAGACACATAGCCTAGTTAATTAGAACAAGTCAAATAGTTCTCTACCAGTGTCAGTAGAGAAAATCATCAGATACAAGAGCATATCCTACATGCCTGTTCCCTCCTTGGTGAGCTGAGAAGCAATATGCGACCACACCAACTTGATTACTAAGCTTTGGAGAAACCAGACAGACATGAAGCTAGTTGCCCAATTTAGGGTCCACAGTGAACAGAGCGGGTAAGCAGAGATCGTCGAAGAAGAAATATATCGCAGTTAGAAAATAAAATTGACTGCGGACTGTCCTTTCCCATTTCTTTTCTCAGATCACTCAATGAATCAGTTAAATGTCATTCCTGCCGGCGTAAGGTCATGTCTCTACACGGCTCTCTCATCTCTCTCTCCATATCTCTCTCTCCTCTCCTCTCTCTCCCTGGTGCATTTTATCAGTTCTGACGCCGATATTTGTGAAACCTGGAATATAGACCATCCAGCATTTTCTCCCTCTGTCTTCCATGATTTCCTCTTCCCTATAATTTACCCGTTGTCACCAAATGTTATAAACCGCATATTCACAATTACACATCAGAGAACATTGATTGTTTTTACTCTCATTCTTTTTAATCAAGGCTCGTTGTTTGCACGCCCCTAATAAAACTCATCATTTGTTTGTTTTTTCACTGTACATTGGTTTTTCAGTATTCTTCTGTAAAACCAAATCTCTGTAGCTTCCAGAAATCTTATTGATTGTTTGTACATTGTCCATGATTCGCTATCATACATACGCTTTCGTCAAATATAGCACTGGACTTTTCTTTTCAGCAGTGTAATTAGTAGTGAATTCCTGCACAGTATGTTTTTCATTATCTCAGATAATCATCATCATCAGGTGCCGTGCCAGTTGGCGTAGGCGATCATGAACCTCCACAAACATCTGTCTCTGGTGTTTGCTATCATCTTGGATGTTGATGGTCTACCGTGCCAACAAGTCCATGTCCAACAAGTCTACCGTGTCATAAAGTCAGGCTATCCAACATTTTTTCTCTTTGTCTTCCTGTGACTTGTCTACTCTCGATTTTACCGGTTGACACAATGTATTCTAAACCTTGCTTCCTCGTCACATGTCCGAAAAAATGACTGCCTTTCTTATATTTATGATAAACTTTCCCTCATTCAACACCTCAGTACTAGTCCCTTAAGCCGTCCATGGGATTCTCATGATTCTTCTGTAAAACCACATATCTCATTATCTCAGATACCGCTGCTAAAAACTTCTTTCGTTTATTTCAAACATACTCTTCTAATATCTGCTATTTAAATATAGAAACAGTAACGTGTTATTGCTAAACATTATCTAACTATACACAACCGCACTTTCTTTTCTCGATCGTTTTGTTTCTACCAGCTGTCACTTTATAATTCAAATCCAACCCATGTTATCTGCCTCAATTATTCAGACTTCCAACACGACTATAGATTTCGTGAAACCAAAACTGTCATTCCAAGGTTAAGAAAACATGACCAGTAAAATTGCAGGGATATATAAGAGTGCTAGAAATTAATGGATTGTTGACTTGAGAAAAGTTGGACTTACCCGAAAAGTGGTTGGGTATTTGAATAAACAGTATGGAAATTATATTAGAAGACTTGCTAAGATAACACATAATTAGATATAATTGATGTCTTTAAGACGATTCAATAGATATTCGATCCCAATACGCAATCCCTTTCAGTGTGATTACCGGGTCTACAAGTTCAGACTGGTTGAATGTGAGGTCCGATTTAGTTGAATTCGAATATTTGTACTTTTGGTGATTTTCTCGAAAGTATATCAGAGGGATATACAACATAAGGCTGACTAGTTACAGAAGAGTACTTCTTATATCATGGACAGAGAAGAAAACAAATAGATCTATCAAGAGAGAACTCAAAATCAAATAAAACTCGTACAAATATAAAAGAGAAAATTGAGGCATTTTGGACATGACCATCATGAAAGGAGAAATATTGGCAAAGAGAAGAAGGAGGAAGATCATGGAGAAGATGGATTCGGGATGTAACTGATGGTTTGAACATGGCGTCTGCAGAGGCGGGACATTTTACCTATGAGAGAGAGAAATTCCAGAGGACTGTTGGGGTGGCAAAGTTCTGTTCAGGACAAGCTACTTGACGATGTTATCAGAGGGAGCTGCAAGAGACCGACATGACATTGTTAACGTATTGAGAGTGTGTCTCCGAACATAGGAGTGCCAGGGTTGTGAATTCTAGTCGCTAACCAGATTGAGAGAGATGGGCGTCAACATTGATACATCACCAAAAGAACATCATACCAAATACGCAAAAAGATTGATAAACCAACATCGAACTGGAGTGTTGGGCCACTGGACGCTGCTGGATTTGTAAAAGAATAACTTAGTCTTACAGTAATTGAATACATAATCGTATTCATAGTTTTGGGGGTAACTGTGGCGTAGAGGTTAGATACTCATCTCTCGTGCCAAAGGTACCAGGTTCTCTACCTCGTGGAGCCATCTGGATATTTTTCCAGAGATCACAGTATAGGTGAGATCGAGTTTCTAGTCCTATCGAAGACGGACGATAAAATGTAGATCCGTGTTTAATTTGAACACGTAAAAGAGCCATTGGCAGTTCAAAATCGAGAAGAGCAGGCTGGAAAATCGCTGCCTGGGCAAAATTCATTAGAAAAAATAAACAAATAAAATTTCTATAGAAAAATATTTTCACCATCTTCAAAATTACATCGGGACTACGGAGTCGGTTCACTGCAGCTGATATATTCCTGTGTAAGAAAGAGATCGGATCACACATGGTTATTCACTGAAGTGCAATGATGATAGTCCTATCAATTAAATCTTAACTAAATTGTATATTTGGAAGAAAGCTGGTCTTTGCCAATTTATTTTTTTTTTTTTTAATAACTCGCAAATTGCATTGATAGATACTTGAGTTAGCCCGATTCTTGAAATGACAAGACAAAACTGATGGCATTATGTTACATTAGACAACAAACGTGAGCCATTGATTAAATGTTTCTTTTAAAAAGACCAAACGTACTAGAAAGTCTGGAAGCAACTAAGAGCATTGCTACTATTTTGACAGATGTGCTAGAAAGGTCAGGATGTTGGCATCCGTTTCGAGCTACTCTACAATGTCAAATTGATTGATTGGTTGATTGGACCATCCTCATTGCACTTCGGTGAGTAACTATATGTGTTCCAATCTCTTTCTTACATAGGAAGATCTCAGCGGCAGTGCATTGACTCCGTAGCATCGACGAGGGTCTGTAATGTAAATTACAAAATGGTAAAAATGTTTTGTATGAATTAAAAAAAAAATATTTCTAATTAATTTTATTCACGGGCAGCGGTTTTTCAGCCTGCTTATATTTATTTAACGAACATCAATGACGATGGTACTTTCAATCAGTAATAACTATCATATTGATAATGTCACAATAGTGTATATCGTCAGACTTAACAAATCAGACGCTATGCTATATTTCTTACTTAATGTGCATATTTTCATAAATTTCAAGCGGTGGTTGTCACAATAGTGACTTGACTCATAAAACGAAACTGATCATGTTGTATATATACATTGAAAAACAAAGAACAAATATCTATGCTCTCTCTCTCTCTCTCTCTTTCTCTCTCTCTGCCTTCTAAATCCCGATTTAGGCATATACCCTCCAGCAACTCATGCCAAATCTTCCTTTCTCTAGCTATATCATGCAACTCCCTCCAGTTCTACTTTATATTCTTGATCTCTGTCTCCAAGTCTCGCCTCTATCTATTTCGAGGCCACTCTTTCTTGCGCTGTCCCTATGAGTTCAAGTAAAGAACCCCTTTTATAATACTCCGCTCGGTTTCATGCACTGAGATCTTGGCATGTAAGAATACTCCGCTCGGTTTCATGCACTGAGATCTTGGCATGTAAGAATACTCCGCTCGGTTTCATGAACTGAGATCTTGGCATGTAAGAATACTCCGCTCGGTTTCATGAACTGAGATCTTGGCATGTAAGAATACTCCGCTCGGTTTCATGCACTGAGATCTTGGCATGTAAGAATACTCCGCTCGGTTTCGTGCACTGAGATCTTGGCATGTAAGAATACTCCGCTCGGTTTCATGAACTGAGATCTTGGCATGTAAGAATACTCCGCTCGGTTTCATGCACTGAGATCTTGGCATGTAAGAATACTCCGCTCGGTTTCATGCACTGAGATCTTGGCATGTAAGAATACTCCGCTCGGTTTCATGCACTGAGATCTTGGCATGTAAGAATACTCCGCTCGGTTTCATGCACTGAGATCTTGGCATGTAAGAATACTCCGCTCGGTTTCGTGAACTGAGATCTTGGCATGTAAGAATACTCCGCTCGGTTTCATGCACTGAGATCTTGGCATGTAAGAATACTCCGCTCGGTTTCATGCACTGAGATCTTGGCATGTAAGAATACTCCGCTCGGTTTCATGCACTGAGATCTTGGCATGTAAGAATACTCCGCTCGGTTTCGTGCACTGAGATCTTGGCATGTAAGAATACTCCGCTCGGTTTCATGAACTGAGATCTTGGCATGTAAGAATACTCCGCTCGGTTTCATGCACTGAGATCTTGGCACGTAAGAATACTCCGCTCGGTTTCATGCACTGAGATCTTGGCATGTAAGAATACTCCGCTCGGTTTCATGCACTGAGATCTTGGCATGTAAGAATACTCCGCTCGGTTTCATGAACTGAGATCTTGGCATGTAAGAATACTCCGCTCGGTTTCATGCACTGAGATCTTGGCATGTAAGAATACTCCGCTCGGTTTCATGCACTGAGATCTTGGCATGTAAGAATACTCCGCTCGGTTTCATGAACTGAGATCTTGGCATGTAAGAATACTCCCCTCGGTTTCATGCACTGAGATCTTGGCATGTAAGAATACTCCGCTCGGTTTCATGCACTGAGATCTTGGCATGTAAGAATACTCCGCTCGGTTTCGTGAACTGAGATCTTGGCATGTAAGAATACTCCGCTCGGTTTCATGCACTGAGATCTTGGCATGTAAGAATACTCCGCTCGGTTTCGTGAACTGAGATCTTGGCATGTAAGAATACTCCGCTCGGTTTCATGCACTGAGATCTTGGCATGTAAGAATACTCCGATCGGTTTCATGCACTGAGATCTTGGCATGTAAGAATACTCCGCTCGGTTTCATGCACTGAGATCTTGGCATGTAAGAATACTCCGCTCGGTTTCGTGCACTGAGATCTTGGCATGTAAGAATACTCCGCTCGGTTTCGTGCACTGAGATCTTGGCATGTAAGAATACTCCGCTCGGTTTCATGAACTGAGATCTTGGCATGTAAGAATACTCCGCTCGGTTTCATGCACTGAGATCTTGGCATGTAAGAATACTCCGCTCGGTTTCATGCACTGAGATCTTGGCATGTAAGAATACTCCGCTCGGTTTCATGAACTGAGATCTTGGCATGTAAGAATACTCCGCTCGGTTTCATGAACTGAGATCTTGGCATGTAAGAATACTCCGCTCGGTTTCATGCACTGAGATCTTGGCATGTAAGAATACTCCGCTCGGTTTCATGAACTGAGATCTTGGCATGTAAGAATACTCCGCTCGGTTTCATGCACTGAGATCTTGGCATGTAAGAATACTCCGCTCGGTTTCATGCACTGAGATCTTGGCATGTAAGAATACTCCGCTCGGTTTCATGCACTGAGATCTTGGCATGTAAGAATACTCCGCTCGGTTTCATGCACTGAGATCTTGGCATGTAAGAATACTCCGCTCGGTTTCATGCACTGAGATCTTGGCATGTAAGAATACTCCGCTCGGTTTCATGCACTGAGATCTTGGCATGTAAGAATACTCCGCTCGGTTTCATGCACTGAGATCTTGGCATGTAAGAATACTCCGCTCGGTTTCGTGCACTGAGATCTTGGCATGTAAGAATACTCCGCTCGGTTTCGTGAACTGAGATCTTGGCATGTAAGAATACTCCGCTCGGTTTCATGAACTGAGATCTTGGCATGTAAGAATACTCCGCTCGGTTTCATGCACTGAGATCTTGGCATGTAAGAATACTCCGCTCGGTTTCATGCACTGAGATCTTGGCATGTAAGAATACTCCGCTCGGTTTCATGAACTGAGATCTTGGCATGTAAGAATACTCCGCTCGGTTTCATGAACTGAGATCTTGGCATGTAAGAATACTCCGCTCGGTTTCATGCACTGAGATCTTGGCATGTAAGAATACTCCGCTCGGTTTCATGAACTGAGATCTTGGCATGTAAGAATACTCCGCTCGGTTTCATGCACTGAGATCTTGGCATGTAAGAATACTCCGCTCGGTTTCATGCACTGAGATCTTGGCATGTAAGAATACTCCGCTCGGTTTCATGCACTGAGATCTTGGCATGTAAGAATACTCCGCTCGGTTTCATGCACTGAGATCTTGGCATGTAAGAATACTCCGCTCGGTTTCATGCACTGAGATCTTGGCATGTAAGAATACTCCGCTCGGTTTCATGCACTGAGATCTTGGCATGTAAGAATACTCCGCTCGGTTTCATGCACTGAGATCTTGGCATGTAAGAATACTCCGCTCGGTTTCGTGCACTGAGATCTTGGCATGTAAGAATACTCCGCTCGGTTTCGTGAACTGAGATCTTGGCATGTAAGAATACTCCGCTCGGTTTCATGCACTGAGATCTTGGCATGTAAGAATACTCCGCTCGGTTTCATGAACTGAGATCTTGGCATGTAAGAATACTCCGCTCGGTTTCATGAACTGAGATCTTGGCATGTAAGAATACTCCGCTCGGTTTCGTGAACTGAGATCTTGGCATGTAAGAATACTCCGCTCGGTTTCGTGCACTGAGATCTTGGCATGTAAGAATACTCCGCTCGGTTTCATGAACTGAGATCTTGGCATGTAAGAATACTCCGCTCGGTTTCATGCACTGAGATCTTGACATGTAAGAATACTCCGCTCGGTTTCATGAACTGAGATCTTGGCATGTAAGAATACTCCGCTCGGTTTCATGAACTGAGATCTTGGCATGTAAGAATACTCCGCTCGGTTTCGTGAACTGAGATCTTGGCATGTAAGAATACTCCGCTCGGTTTCGTGAACTGAGATCTTGGCATGTAAGAATACTCCGCTCGGTTTCATGAACTGAGATCTTGGCATGTAAGAATACTCCGCTCGGTTTCGTGAACTGAGATCTTGGCATGTAAGAATACTCCGCTCGGTTTCATGAACTGAGATCTTGGCATGTAAGAATACTCCGCTCGGTTTCGTGAACTGAGATCTTGGCATGTAAGAATACTCCGCTCGGTTTCATGAACTGAGATCTTGGCATGTAAGAATACTCCGCTCGGTTTCGTGAACTGAGATCTTGGCATGTAAGAATACTCCGCTCGGTTTCATGAACTGAGATCTTGGCATGTAAGAATACTCCGCTCGGTTTCGTGAACTGAGATCTTGGCATGTAAGAATACTCCGCTCGGTTTCGTGAACTGAGATCTTGGCATGTAAGACTACTCCGCTCGGTTTTATGAACTGAGATCTTGGCATGTAAGAATACTCCGCTCGGTTTCGTGAACTGAGATCTTGGCATGTAAGAATACTCCGCTCGGTTTCATGAACTGAGATCTTGGCATGTAAGAATACTCCGCTCTGTTTCGTGAACTGAGATCTTGGCATGTAAGAATACTCCGCTCGGTTTCATGAACTGAGATCTTGGCATGTAAGAATACTCCGCTCGGTTTCGTGAACTGAGATCTTGGCATGTAAGAATACTCCGCTCGGTTTCGTGAACTGAGATCTTGGCATGTAAGAATACTCCGCTCGGTTTCGTGAACTGAGATCTTGGCATGTAAGAATACTCCGCTCGGTTTCATGAACTGAGATCTTGGCATGTAAGAATACTCCGCTCGGTTTCATGAACTGAGATCTTGGCATGTAAGAATACTCCGCTCGGTTTCATGAACTGAGATCTTGGCATGTAAGAATAGTCCGCTCGGTTTCGTGAACTGAGATCTTGGCATGTAAGAATACTCCGCTCGGTTTCATGAACTGAGATCTTGGCATGTAAGAATACTCCGCTCGGTTTCATGAACTGAGATCTTGGCATGTAAGAATACTCCGCTCGGTTTCATGCACTGAGATCTTGGCATGTAAGAATACTCCGCTCGGTTTCATGCACTGAGATCTTGGCATGTAAGAATACTCCGCTCGGTTTCATGAACTGAGATCTTGGCATGTAAGAATACTCCGCTCGGTTTCATGCACTGAGATCTTGGCATGTAAGAATACTCCGCTCGGTTTCATGAACTGAGATCTTGGCATGTAAGAATACTCCGCTCGGTTTCATGAACTGAGATCTTGGCATGTAAGAATACTCCGCTCGGTTTCGTGAACTGAGATCTTGGCATGTAAGAATACTCCGCTCGGTTTCATGAACTGAGATCTTGGCATGTAAGAATACTCCGCTCGGTTTCGTGAACTGAGATCTTGGCATGTAAGAATACTCCGCTCGGTTTCATGAACTGAGATCTTGGCATGTAAGAATACTCCGCTCGGTTTCATGCACTGAGATCTTGGCATGTAAGAATACTCCGCTCGGTTTCATGAACTGAGATCTTGGCATGTAAGAATACTCCGCTCGGTTTCATGAACTGAGATCTTGGCATGTAAGAATACTCCGCTCGGTTTCATGAACTGAGATCTTGGCATGTAAGAATACTCCGCTCGGTTTCGTGAACTGAGATCATGGCATGTAAGAATACTCCGCTCGGTTTCATGAACTGAGATCTTGGCATGTAAGAATACTCCGCTCGGTTTCGTGAACTGAGATCTTGGCATGTAAGAATACTCCGCTCGGTTTCGTGAACTGAGATCTTGGCATGTAAGAATACTCCGCTCGGTTTCGTGAACTGAGATCTTGGCATGTAAGAATACTCCGCTCGGTTTCATGAACTGAGATCTTGGCATGTAAGAATACTCCGCTCGGTTTCATGAACTGAGATCTTGGCATGTAAGAATACTCCGCTCGGTTTCATGAACTGAGATCTTGGCATGTAAGAATACTCCGCTCGGTTTCATGCACTGAGATCTTGGCATGTAAGAATACTCCGCTCGGTTTCATGAACTGAGATCTTGGCATGTAAGAAAGAGATCGGAGCACGCATGTTTACTCACCGAAGTGCAGTGATGATAGTCTTGTAAATCAACCAGTCCGTCAATCAATATTCCTTTTTCCCCAAACTTAGAAAGTTTATGTATTTTTTTCATCTACGTGACCATATCATCGATTGTATCGAGAATTGAACACCTTATGTTGATGCCAAAACACAGGTCACAGCGACTATGTTAGACTAACCCTGAGTGCTGTCATCATCAGTTCTCATGGCGTGTTCTACTATTCATGAACATCACGGAAAAGGTCATAGGTGCCAGAGATTGAAATATGAATAAAAAACATGATAACCAGATTCTGTTACTAGTGGTTGACTAGACGTTTCTCTGATGTCATCACTTTTCCTGAATTCTTCTCATTTTATTTTTATTAAATTTCAAGGAGTATCTGTGGATTAGAGGTTAGATACTCGTTTCTCGTGTCAAAGGTAGCAGGTTCGTTCTCGCGTGGATATTTTTCCAGAAATTCCTGATCTCAGTGTAGATGAGATCGAGTTCATAGTTCTATCGGAGACGGACGATAAAACGTAGGTCCCGTGTTCAATTTGAGCACTAAAAGAACTCTTGGCATTTCATAATCGAGAAGAGCAGGCTGAAAAGCCCGGGGAAATTCATTAGAAAAGATTAAAAATAAATTTCTACATAAATAACTTCTCCATCTTCAAAGTTAAATCGGTGACCCCCGCTGTTGGTCATGCACTTTAGCTGATGTCTTCCTGTGTAATAAAGAGATCAGAGCACACATGGTTACTCACCGAAGTGCAATGATGATGGTCCTATCAATCAATAAATCATTCATTATTTTTCGTAGACATATTTTTTTCAAATGCATCCAATTACTTATTTCATTACAAAAAAAAACCCCTTCTTATTCTCATCTTACAATAAACTTGAAGCTACTCTGAATGATGTGTGCATGATTGTTATATGTGTATAGATGTGTGTATATATGAGGATGTTGTCTCCTCTCAAATATACAAATACAATTAGCTTATAGATTGTTTTTGTGCAAACACTGTTCGAACGAACCTTACCTGATTATTCTGTGCCAAGCTAAAACGAAGCGTTTGTCAAAGACACTCTTCAGTGAAGTCATTTTTTAATGGGTCGCTGGTTGTGTTCGTAAGAACACTCGTATTGCTAGGCTAGGCAATGGGTGCCTCGTATTGCTAGACTAGGCAATGGGTGCCGTAAGAACACTCGTATTGCTAGGTTAAGCACTGGGTGCCGTAAGAACACTCGTATTGCTAAGCTAGGCACTGGGTGCCTCGTATTGCTAGACTAGGCAATGGGTGCCGTAAGAACACTCGTATTGCTAGGCTAAGCAATGGGTGCCGTAAGAACACTCGTATTGCTAGGTTAGGCAATGGGTGCCGTAAGAACACTCGTATTGCTAGACTAGGCAATGGGTGCCGTAAGAACACTCGTATTGCTAGGCTACGCAATGGGTGCCGTAAGAACATTCGTATTGCTAGGCTAGGCAATGGGTGCCGTAAGAACACTCGTATTGCTAGGCTAAGCAATGGGTGCAGTAAGAACACTCGTATTGCTAGGCTAATCAATGGGTGCAGTAAGAACAGTCGTATTGCTAGGCTAGGCAATGGGTGTCGTAAGAACACTCGTATTGCTAGGCTAGGCAATGGGTGTCGTAAGAACACTCGTATTGCTAGGCTAGGCAATGGGTTGCCGTAAGAACACTCGTATTGCTAGGCTAGGCAATGGGTGCCGTAAGAACACTCGTATTGCTAGGCTAAGCAATGGGTGCAGTAAGAACACTCGTATTGCTAGGCTAATAAATGGGTGCAGTAAGAACAGTCGTATTGCTAGGCTAGGCAATGGGTGTCGTAAGAACACTCGTATTGCTAGGCTAGGCAATGGGTGTCGTAAGAACACTCGTATTGCTAGGCTAGGCAATGGGTTGCCGTAAGAACACTCGTATTGCTAGGCTAATAAATGGGTGCAGTAAGAACAGTCGTATTGCTAGGCTAGGCAATGGGTGTCGTAAGAACACTCGTATTGCTAGGCTAGGTAATGGGTGTCGTAAGAACACTCGTATTGCTAGGCTAGGCAATGGGTTGCCGTAAGAACACTCGTATTGCTAGGCTAGGCAATGGGTTGCCGTAAGAACACTCGTATTGCTAGGCTAGGCAATGGGTTGCCGTAAGAACAGTCGTATTGCTAGGTTAGGCAATGGGTGCCGTAAGAACACTCGTATTGCTAGGCTAAGCAATGGGTGCAGTAAGAACACTCGTATTGCTAGGCTAATAAATGGGTGCAGTAAGAACAGTCGTATTGCTAGGCTAGGCAATGGGTGTCGTAAGAACACTCGTATTGCTAGGCTAGGCAATGGGTGTCGTAAGAACACTCGTATTGCTAGGCTAGGCAATGGGTTGCCGTAAGAACACTCGTATTGCTAGGCTAATAAATGGGTGCAGTAAGAACAGTCGTATTGCTAGGCTAGGCAATGGGTGTCGTAAGAACACTCGTATTGCTAGGCTAGGCAATGGGTGTCGTAAGAACACTCGTATTGCTAGGCTAGGCAATGGGTTGCCGTAAGAACACTCGTATTGCTAGGCTAGGCAATGGGTTGCCGTAAGAACACTCGTATTGCTAGGCTAGGCAATGGGTTGCCGTAAGAACAGTCGTATTGCTAGGCTAGGCAATGGGTGCCGTAAGAACACTCGTATTGCTAGGCTAAGCAATAGGTGCAGTAAGAACACTCGTATTGCTAGGCTAATCAATGGGTGCAGTAAGAACAGTCGTATTGCTAGGTTAGGCAATGGGTGCAGTAAGAAATAAGAATAAGTGTTTCGAATCCTGTGTTTAATAATAATAATTCCTCTCGTGCCGTTATACGTTACATAGGGCCTGCAAGTAATTTCTCCATATCGCTCTATCTTGGGTACTAGATCAATCTCCTCCATGGAACTGAGACCGATATTTCTTACCTCCCTCAGCAAAGTTCGTTTCAGGGTCTCCTTAGGTCGACCTCTCTTTCTTGAACCCTTTGCATCCCACTTCAATGCATGCTTTGATATTCGTTGATCATTTCTCCTCAAGGTGTGTCCAACATATCTCCATCTTCTCTATCTTATAACAGTTGCCACTAGTGGTTGACCAGACATTTCTATAATTTCATCAATTCTGTGTTTGGTAATTTGTTTTTTTCGGATGCTTCTAATACTTGTACACTGTCTATTTATTGATCATATTCATTGGCTTCCGTTGCTTCCACTAGGGTTCTTTTCAAAAAGAATCTCTCGTATACACATTCTTGGCAAAGATCAAACATATCACAAAGAGTGATTAAAATTGGTCGTAAAGAACGAACGCAAAGAAGAAGAAGAAGAAAAAGAATCTCCTTATTCTCATCTTACTATTTCATTAGCCATTTTCCTTTGCAGACATTACCGGGACAATCATGTTTGCACATCTTGTGGAAAGAGAATAGACCTGCATAAATTAGTTAATATGGTTATGCCAAAATGCAGTAACAGAAAGATATGTAGGGGTAGCAAGAAGATCAAAGTTATTGTAATGTCAACAAATGTAGATTCAATCAAACTAAAAATGCAAATGGGAATGGATGAAGATAAGACGAATCCAAATATTTAAATAACTCAAAACTCTGCTCACATTAGGTAGTAGATGTAGATCAGAAGTAGAGATCACAAGGTACCAGACAAATATATCACTCTAACAGATGAAGAAGATTATATGCAACAAGTCGTCTGTTGAAGCCAGAATTATTTAGTGCTACCTAGAGCTACTTTGAATATTAGTGTTACAGAAGAGTTCTTTGTATATGATAGACAGAGAAGAGAACAAATAGATCTATTCAGAGAGAACTCAAAATCAATGAAAAGTGGCCATCATGGAAGGAAAGGTGCCGGCAAATAGAAGAAGACTTAGTGGGTGTCTGTGGCTTGGTGGAGTCTGTGGCTTAGTGGAGTCTGTGGTTTAGTGGAGTCTGTGGTTTAGTGGAGTCTGTGGTTTAGTGGAGTCTGTGGTTTAGTGGAGTATGTGGCTTAGTGGAGTCCGTGGCTTAGTGGGTGTGCGTGGCTTAGTGGAGTCTGTGGCTTAGTGGAGTCCGTGGCTTAGGGGAGTATGTGGCTTAGTGGAAGTATGTGGCTTAGTGGAGTCCGTGGCTTAGTGGGTGTATGTGGCTTAGTGGAAGTCTGTGGCTTAGTGGAGTCTGTGGCTTAGGGGGTGTACGTGGCTTAGTACGTGTCTGTGGCTTAGTGAAGTCCGTGCCTTAGTGGGTGTCTGGGGCTTAGTACGTGTCTGTGGCTTAGTGTATTCTGTGGTTTAGTGGGTGTCTGTGGCATAGTACGTGTCTGTGGCATAGTGTACGTGCTGCGCTGTGGCTTAGTGGGTGTCTGTGGCATAGTACGTGTCTGTGGCATAGTACGTGTCTGTGGCTTAGTTCGTGTCTGTGGCTTAGTGGGTGTCTGTGGCATAGTACGTGTCTGTGGCTAAGACGTGCTGTGGCTTAGTGGGTGTCTGTGGCATAGTAGTGTCTGTGGCTAAACGGACGTGTCTGTGGCTTAGTGGGTGTCTGTGGCATAGTACGTGTCTGTGGCTTAGTACGTGTCTGTGGCTTAGTGGGTGTCTGTGGCATAATACATGTCTGTGGTTAAACGGACGTCTGTGGCTTAGTGTAGTCTGTGGCTTAGTGGTGTCTGGCTAGTGGTGTCTGTGGCTAAACGGACGTCTGTGGCTTAGTACGTGTCTGTGGCTTAGTACGTGTCTGTGGCTTAGTGGGTGTCTGTGGCTTAGTACGTGTCTGTGGCTTAGTACGTGTCTGTGGCTTAGTACGTGTCCGTGGCTTAGTACGTGTCTGTGGCTTAGTACGTGTCTGTGGCTTAACGGACGTCTGTGGGTTAGCGGTAGGAGTTCCATCACAACCCAAGTGTACCTGGTTCAAACTCTGCAGTGGGCAGTTTGGAAGAAAATTCATTCCAGTTGATTTTTACGAATAGTAAAAATATAACAAACCATTAAGAAAGCAATGGCAAACTACTGAAAGTATATGTGGTGCCTAGAAAATCAACGACTCGTTTAATTTGGTTAATGGCGACGTCTAGTAAAGGATATGCAACGGTTTTCATTTCTCTGTAGTATTGTGATGTAGTTTGTAAAAATGAATTGGTCCAGTGAGCAAAGTGATTCTGGAGTTGAAGATTTAGGCAAAGATGTGCATTGATTTGATCTGGTCTCTTAGTACAGTAAGCATATTTTAAGATCCACAAAGGAGATATGTTGGGAACAGAAGAAGGGAGCTGGTGTTGAGACATAGAAAGATCTGGTTATGTACTGGTCATTATAGCAACAAAGCAACAACAAAATTTAAAAAAATGGTTGATACTGAAGTGAGAAAAAACAATCTTGCGAAGAATTCAGTTGAAATATTTTGAAAAGTCGTATGCTAAGAATCGTAACATTTAAAAAATATTTCACTGACAGCAATCAGTTATCATTTACAAGAGGAATATCATCATATCACTACGGTATTGTCCATAGGTGCTCCGATCCTAGCCTTAACAAATCAATCAGTATTCAGAGGCACAACACGCTAGTTCAATGTTGATTAATCAATCTTTTAGCGTATTTGTATGTCGTTCTTTTTGGACTGTACTAATATTGAGGCGAAGTGAACATTTTTTAGATCCTATTGGAATAGACACAGTAATAATTAACATGTGCGTTACTATCATATCGATAAGCACGAATTACCTACTCACCTCTCCAGCGATATGCACGTGAGAGTAAGGACCGAGCATATCATGCTAACATTTTGTACATAGAAGACCAATTTACAAATCACTTCTCCGAATACCCAGTGAAATGTTAACAACAATGCAGCCTGAAACAAAAAAATTAGGGCACAAGTTAAAATTTTGAAAAAGGGAGTGATTCTTGAAAAATTGATTAAGTCATATAGAGCGTCAATCAACATAACATACCGTTCTGGCAGTATACATTTTCAGACAAACCATCTCACTAGCTAAAACATTAAATATAAATAAACATGCTCATAAGATCTATTTGATTTTATTTGTGTATGTTTCTTTGTGTAATGAGATGAAAATCGTGACATATCCTTTAGCCTGACGTTGCCAGCAACCACAGTAAACGAGTTGTTGATTTTCTAGACACTACTTATACGTTCAATAGTTTGTCATTACTTTCGGAACGTAATACAGCAGATAAATTGATCAATAAGACCTTTCACCTCTTCACGTTCTAGTATATTAAACAATGATATGTTGCTTAACTGAAATAAACGTATAATACAAGGTTTTGTTAGAGTGTGCCTCATTCAATGTTTTGTTTGCAAAAAGAATATAGCGTAAAAATGTGGTTTTAATGTTCGTATACTCAGAGCGAAGTTGGAGCAGCTACTATTAATGATGTATGCATGCTTGTTCTATGTGTATACCTGTGTGTATATATGTTGTTTCGTCTCTCTCTCTGTCTCTCTCTTTCTCTCTCTCTCTCTCGAGATCCCCCATGTTGTTTCGTCTCAAATATACAAACACAATAATCTTATCTCATGTGTTTGTGCAAACACTGTTCGATCGAACCTTATCTGATTATTCTGTGTCTAGCAAAGCGAAGCGTTTGTGAAAGACACCCCTCAGTAAAGCTATTTTTTAGATTAGCTCTCTGGTTGTGTTTGCAAAGGAGCTTGTATTGCTGGACTTGGCCATGAGTGCCGTAAGTAAGAAGGGTAAGGGGTTTGAGTCATGTGTTTGGTAAGTTGTTTATTTCCAGAAGCTCTTAATACTTGTACATTGTTTATTTATTGATCATATTCATTGCTCACGTTGCTTCCCCTGGGGTTCTCCTTATTCTCTTCTCGAGCTAAGTTGGGTGTTATCTGAAACTAAGCATATATAAAGGTTAAACACACATTCATCTAAAGGCGAAAGATTGACTTCATTGCGCTATAATATCTGGCTTGGTTTCTTTTCATGTCACGCCATCTGCTAAGAATATTACTCAAGGCACGAACTCTGTGTTAGTGAACTCGCTTCGCAAGGCTGGTGGTCTGGGTTCATCTCCCGCAATGCGCGTGGAATTTTTCCCAACCACGACGACTCTCAGGTCGACCCAGCCTCAACTGGGTACCAGACATGCTCTGGGAAAGTAAAGACGGCAGGCGTGATGCTGGCCACATCACCCATCGTGTGCTGACGGTCAATGGAAAATACAGTCCTAACACTGTATTGACCTATATACCACGAGGTATGAAAGGGTTCCTTTACTTTACTTTTTACTTTACGAACTCTGTAGATTTCCTAACAAGCCTAGAGATTTTCGAAAAATTGCACTCGAGAACCGAACCGCGCAACCCGTATTCGAACCAACAACCTTCACAACACAAGGCAACGAACGCAAGATAACGACCTAACTACTTAACCAAGAAATGAGATACCATACAACTTCAACAAGGCAACGAACGCAGATAACGACCAATACTAACCAAAATGGATCCATAATAATAATAATTTCTCTCGTTCCGTTATACGTTACATAGGGCCTGCAAGTAATTTCTCCATATCGCTCTATACTGGCAACTCGCTCAATCTCCTCCATGGAACTGAGACCGATATTTCCTGCCTCTCTCAGCAAAGTTCGTTTCAGGGTCTCCTTAGGTCGTCCTCTCTTTCTTGAACCCTTTGCATCCCACTTCAATGCCTGCTTTGATATTCGTTGATCATTTCTCCTCAATGTGTGCCCAACATATCTCCATCTTCTCTTTCTTATGACAGTTGTCACTAGTGGTTGACCAGACATATCTCTGATTTCATCACTTCTCCTGAATTCATTCCATTTTATATTTATTATTTTTCGCAGACATGTTTCGCTATTTTCAAATGCATTCAACTTGCTTTCTATATCTTTAATCATTTTCCAACTCTCGCTAGCATATGTTAGGATTGATACAACATTTGAGATACCCATACCATGTTATAAAAACATCATGAAAACTAACACAAATAAAACCAAACAGCACTGAGAAAATAAAACATAAAAATCATGACAATATTTTGAAAACACGTCTATAAATCTAAATAGAAGCAGACTTGCAAATTTTTATCCTAAAACCCCCAAAATAAACATCTATAAAAATACATGTTTAACCAATTATTTCGCGTATTAACAACAAATCATGAACAACATCAATTGTCAAAATCATAAAAACCCAAACTTTGATTTTAAAAAATTATCAAGTGAATGTCTGAAAGGGATTAACATGAAAGAAAATCAAAACACAAACATTAAACCAGGGCTCAAACTTCTTTGTAGTTGAAGCAGTGGCGGTTCGTCATTAAGGACCAGTGGGGCCTGGCCCCACCAAAAATAAGGTGTAACGTGTATTTATTATTTTATACACTAACATATAACCATGATTTCTCCGAAAATTTATGTCTGGCCGAACAAAACAAAAATGATCACGAGCCGCCACTGAGTTGAAGAGAATGGTTATTAGAAATGATAGATTCCTATAATACAGAAGAATACTTAGAATATGATGATGATACTGAGAAAGAAATGGCTATTTGAACTGATATAGTTTGAAGCAACCTCGGCATAAAGTCACGAGCATATGTAGGAGATTGAAGATAAACATAGAACACAAAGTAAACAAATAACACTCGGCATAAAGTCACGAGCATATGTAGGAGATGGAAGGTAAACATACAACACAAAGTAAACAAATAAAACTCGGCATAAAGTCACGAGCATATGTAGGAGATGGAAGGTAAACATACAACACAAAGTAAACAAATAAAACTCGACATAAAGTCACGAGCATATGTAGGAGATTGAAGATAGAACACAAAGTAAACAAATAACATAAACAAATAAACACAAAATACGAGTACAAAACTTTGATTGATTGATAGATTGATAGAACCATCATCGTTGCACTTCGGTGAGTAACCATGTGTGCTCCGATCTCTTTCTTACACAGGAAGATCTCACCGGCAGTGCAGGAACTCCGTATCACCGGCGAGGGAACTCAAAACTGCTTTTATCATGATATACTTTTGCTAAAAAGTAAGCTATAGTACGTAACAAACTGAAATAAACCTAACAAAGAACGAAAAAAAACCAAAATGAAATAACGTCTTTACTTGTTCAATAGGTGATAATGCCATTTCATATCATTTGATCAAAACACTTTCAAGTAGCTGCAACGGAAATTTCAATGTTCCCGAATTCGGAAAAACAGGTGACATTATTCAGAAACGGAATTTGAGCTAATCCACTTTAATCTTTAAATTTAACTTCAATCACAGTAATCACAAAAAATAACATACATTCTGATGACAGAAGACAGCAAGTTACGCTCGGTCTGTTTTGTCAATCACGTCATGTTACACTCGGTCTATTGTGTCAATCTCTTAATGTTACTCTCAGTCTATTGTGCCAATCTATTCATGTCACACTGAGCCTATTGTGCCAGTCTATTCATGTTACATACAGTCTATTGGGACAATCTCTTCACGTTACACTCAGTCTGTTGCGCCAATCTTTTCATGCTACACTGAGCCGAGTGTGCCAGTCTATTCGTGTTACACTCAGTCTATTGTGTCAATCTCTTAATGTTACACTCCTTATATTCTGTCAGTCGTTTAATATAGTATGTGATTCGCAGAACGTGCCTCTCAATAAAGTCCACCAGAAATGTTTTCAATCTCTAGACAGTTCTCTCTCCTCGTCTATCGTCTTGTTCAATGTTACCTTAATGTGCTGATGCACAATTTGTCTTGTTAGTCCCCTGCTTAGTCTTGCAGGATCCATACACTTCCTTATTGGTCTCTCTAAAACACTATCACGTTTAATGTGAGACAAATATTTCAGTCTGCAACACATAATGTTATTTACGGACCAATGCTTCTCGGTATTCTTGTCTTGTGGTGTATGCATATATATATAACAAATAGATCTATCCAGAAGGGACTCGAAATAAATATAACAAAACTAGCTGATGCTACACATACGAATTAAAACATTGAAATATTTTGGATATATAAAAAGACACGAAGGGTTGGAGAGGACTATTATGGAAACAAGCACTCCAGCAAAAATAAAAAGAGGAAGATTACGAAGAAAACGGATTTCGGATTTAATTGATGGTTTGGGCAGGACGGCCACAGAGCGATACATCAGACCCATGAGAGACACTTCAAAAGACTGTTAGAGTGACAAAGTTCTGCTTAAAACAAGCTATTTGATGATTATATATCTCAATATATATATATATATATTTCTTGTTCAGGATGTGTTAAAAATATTGATGTAACATTTCGTTTCAATGAAATCATTTTTCTTCTTCAATTCTTGTTAATTGTCAATGTTTCACGTTCATGTGTTGCCACAAGAAAACTTTATTTCTTCAGATGTTTAATATTTGTTATTATGCTTGTTTTATACCATAATTTATTAATATAACGCAGTGGCGGCTCGTCATTAAGGACCAGTGTTCTGAGCCCTACCAAAAATAATGTCTAAAGTGTATTTATTATTTTATAAATTATTTGTTCACAAATATTACTTTAAACGTGTTACGATTAGCTTTGAAAGGTAAAGATATCTCATATACAGTCTGAAATTCAGTGTAGTTTCTCCTTAATTAGCATACTTCACGCATTTCCAGCGTACTATTTTTTAAGGCCAGTAGAAATGTGGTCTATTTAGACTGTCTGTAACCATATCGACCTGTTAACATATCGACCTGTGACCTACGAGGAAGTCAATAAGTAAGCCACAAATGGCTGTAGAAAAATAACTAAACATGATAACAACTTGAAACCAGTTTATTTTTATACATACATTGTTCCTTTATTTCTCAACATAATTTCCACCAACATTGATGCACTTATCCCATCGTTTTATCAATCCTCCCAAACCGGCTGCATAGAACTGCGGGCTCTGTTTTCTAAACCACGTTTTCACTTCACATTCAACTTCGGCGTCATTCGCGAAATGTCTCCCGCCAAGGTGGGTTTTCAGTGGACCAAAAGGTGGAAATCGTTAAGGGCTAAGTCGGGACTGTAAGGTTGATGTTCCAGAACTTTCCACCGTAGTTGGTTAATTTTCTCCTGAGTTAATCGAGCCGTATGTGGTCTGGCATTGTCATGAAGAAGCAACACTCCTGTAGTCAGCAGTCCTGGGCATTTTTTCGAATTGCATCATGAAGCATCGATATAACTTCACAGTATGATTCAGAATTCCACTGTATTGAAGCACGCTTTGATTCGGGCTGGTAGTGATGCACCCATGATTCATCCTCAGTAACAATCCTGTTCAGCATGTCTTCTTCATCTTCGTATCGACAGAGATGATGCAAGGACAGGCCAAATCGGTTCATTTTGTGTTCCTCCTTCAATTGTCTGGGTACCCACATTGAGCACACTTTCTTCAATTGTGTCCAAAAATTCAAGGTTACGCTATCAGCAGGGAAGGTTATGTTGACGGTATTCTGGGATTGTCAAGGAGTGCTTTTAACCAATTTCAAGAAGAAAGGTGACAATGTGAATTCTGAATCATACTGTGAAGTTCTATCGATGCTTCATGATGCAATTCGAAAAAATGCCCAGGACTGCTGACTACAGGAGTGTTGCTTCTTCATGACAATGCCAGACCACATACGGCTCGATTAACTCAGGAGAAAATTAACCAACTACGGTGGAAAGTTCTGGAACATCAACCTTACAGTCCCGACTTAGCCCCTAACGATTTCCACCTTTTGGTCCACTGAAAACCCACCTTGGCGGGAGACATTTCGCGAATGACGCCGAAGTTGAATGTGAAGTGAAAACGTGGTTTAGAAAACAGAGCCCGCAGTTCTATGCAGCCGGTTTGGGAGGATTGATAAAACGATGGGATAAGTGCATCAATGTTGGTGGAAATTATGTTGAGAAATAAAGGAACAATGTATGTATAAAAATAAACTGGTTTCAAGTTGTTATCATGTTTAGTTATTTTTCTACAGCCATTTGTGGCTTACTTATTGACTTCCCCTCGTATCTCTCGACTGGTTATTTAGAACGTTAGAACAGACACATATGTGATTTTCATTCATTCAGTAAGAACATTCTTACGCGGCCAAGCCAGGTCAAGCCAAATTATGTTCAATTTGTAACAGTGAAAATACATCCTGCATATCAGATATTTACATTACGAGTCATAACAGTAGCAAAATGACAGTTATGAAGTAGCAATGAAAATAATTTTATGGTTGGGGTCATCACAACATGAGGAACTGTATTAAAGGGTCGCGGCATTAGGAAGATTGAGAACCACTGGCTTACATCGACAGGATATGACGATATGTCATAGGGATCTTGTATGAGGTGTCTACATATTGTCTTTCACTGCCTCAGTTATTTCTGTGGGCCACCATTTTGAGTGTACAACTTTTTGTCTTGTATTCACTATATCTGAGTAGCATCGCTCTTTGACTCACTGTCTGTTGATAATATTTACGTTGTCTTTCACTGCCTCAGTTATTTCTGTGGGCCACCATTTTGAGTGTACAAATTGCTGTCTTGTATATTCCACAATATATGAGTAGTATCACTCTTTAAGACTCACTGTCTGTTGATAATATTCTATGTGACCTAACCATTTGATTTGTTGTATCGTGATGAAATTCAATACTTCTGTTGTACTCTCTTCTTCCCCTGATGTCATCATTTCTACAGCGTTCTAATTCGCAGTAAATGAGATGAGATGTCAATTTCGTGGTCAGTAAACCTGAAGTAATCTTTTAGTTCTAGCTCTGGTCACAGACTGCATCAATAGAGATTGGTTAATAGAGTATGGATGATTGAAAATAGACAGACAAATCTGTTTCCAAAACTGATCTTCTGAATACGTGTTTCTCAGATCGAAACGTAAATATATTGAAGCATCGTTGCTAACTAGGAAACGTGATAACAAACTCACTTTCAAGTGAAGATATGTTTAAATATAAATTACATATTTACTGTACTAATGTTTGTACGGGTATTGTTTACTGAACCGACGATATAGCACTCCGGTTAGACTCAGGGTGCTCAGTTCGTCCAGCAGATGTCGACAAGTATTCATACTGATGGTTCCTGTGGCTGACTGCTTAAAAACACTAGTCTCTTTGCCCATAAAGCATCTAGTTCTACTTGCACGACGTGTAATTTCAAATATTTCATTTCGCTGGATACATTAAATATCAATTTTAGTGTTCTCATTCAACCGACGGTCGCCAAGAAACTCACTTTATTCATCATCAACTCCCCAACAATCAGTGTTGTCGATGCTTGTCTGCTTTCCCATTGCCGTCAACACCTGCATGCTCCAGGCTGTCGATCCACGTGAGCCGCTGGACATTGGAAATATCTAAAGACTACGTCCCCTATATAGAAATCTTCAACAAGTTTCGGCCTTTGAATTTGATTACAGATTTTAGAATGAAATTCTACATTTTAGTTTTGGCATTCTGGACTTCCATTCTCGTAAAAATAGCATCCTTTCGACATTCATCATCATCATCAGGTGTCGTCTCCACATCGAAGGTTGGCTGCAATGAATCTCCAGCATCCTCTGTCTTTCGCCTTGATGTTGCACACTGCCAGACTGTAACCTGTCCATTTCTTAAAGTTTCCTCCCACTTATCTCTCGGTCTTCCTCTTGCTCTTCTCCCCTCAACTTTCCCTCTAGTAAATGTTTTATAATGGTGTCATGTCTTTTTATGTGCCCAAAATACTTTACTTGTCTGAATTTTATTTCTCTTAATAACTGTTTCTTCATGCCTAATTTTCCTACATTCATCACTTGCTGCTATATGAGCCAATGTCTCTGTTAGCTCTTCGTTTCCGTGATTAGGTATTATATTTGTTGATAATGTTTCCGTAAGATTAAACGTTTTTTAGCAGAAAGACGTAAGGGAGGGGGATAGGGATTGGGGGTGGGGGTGGGAGGGGGGGTTAGTTTCCATCCAAATCTCATCTCCAATCTGAAGAAACTGGAGACCATATTGTGTACGGCTCCTTCTCCGTGACGTGTCTGGCTGACGATAACCATGTTAAGGATTATAATGAGACTAGTGAGGTTCCGAGGTTAAACCCGGTTGTCTTCTGGTCACATGTCACTGACTGACTGATTAGATTATCAAGCTTGTTGCTGAGACTAACGAAATTCATAGTCCAGCAGGTTGTCTAGACGGCAGCCTCATAAAGCTTGGCTAAAACCTTATGTTGTACAGTCCTGACATTACTTGAGCTGGAACCAGTGTACACATGTCTGCGATATATTTATGGAGGAATGGTTGGATAGATATATGGATGGGAGTACAGACGTACATATAGACAGACAGATAAATAAACAAATGGACTGACAGACGAAAATGCGGACGGACGGACAGACAGACAGATGGGCAAACAGACATAACTTACTAACAGACATACCGACTGATAGACCCACCGACAGAGAGACAGACAAGCAGATAGACAAACATACAGATTGCAGACAGACAGACATATAGATTTCACCCGTGTGGTGCCGGGGTGCGCAAGGGGAGCAAAGAATAGTAACACTGCGACCTACAATGCCTGTCGTAAGAAACGACGAATTTAGGACCTAAGGAAGCTACTCTAGTAAATAAAAAGCGTTACAAAAATCGGATGTGCTGACCTACTTGTAGACGCATAACTAGCACAACGTACAATCGTTCTTAGGATCAGATCACATACAAATCAGAAAGTGGTGAAAAGTGAGTGGTGAAAAAGTGGTGAAAAGTGAAAGTGGTGAATGAAAAAGTGGGAAATGGTGAAAAAGTGGTGAAAAAGTGGTGAAATGTGAAAGTGTGAAAGTGGTGATAGGAACGTTCGAAGAAGAAGTAGGATGTGCTAGCCTACTTGTAGGCGCATTACCGGCAGAACTTATTATCGCTCTTAGGCTCAGATCACATACAAATCACAAAGTGTGGTAGATATGGAGCGTTCGATCAAGATATATTTGAATTAGTAAATATATGTAATCGAAATTGTAAAAAATGAATGAAATGAAAGAAACCAAAAACAAAACTCGAAGGTCGATAATTAACAACAAAATGGAAAGCTGTCGTCTGCAGAACAAAATAAATTGAATGGCAGAAAAGAAAAGACAACCGTGTATTGAAAATGTCACGAGAGTAATCTAACTTTACAAAATTAACATATTTCCAATTAACGTAGTAATTGAATTATTGAAACCTTATAGTAATGAGCCCTTGACAAACTTGCTAGCTCTGGGGTTGCCTCACGTGCATGCTGCATATGTCTCACTTGTCGGTCTTCACTATCAATAATGAACGTGTCACTGAGTTTACGGTCTCAACTGTGAGACGAGATTTGGTGGATATGACCCGTCTGGTCTGTGACTGAGTGGTTGTAACCTCACTGAGACATTTATGAACCAATAGGATTTCTTAGCGAAATTCAGTGACCTATTTAATGTAATATGTTGACAGTATTTATAGAGCAGACGTGACCACGACCAGAAAACAAATTGGTCGAATTCGATGTGTCTTCTGCTTCTCTTCCACCATTTATTTCTTTAATGAAGTGTTGGTGGTGGTGATGGGGGAATGTAGTGATATTGTGTGTGCTTGTTCTTATACACTTTCTAAGCTGTTATTCATATTCTTAAGGCTGTTCTTAATGCCGTCGCACCATCTTTTGCGTGGTCTTCCTATTACTTTGTACTCGTTATACTTTTTCTGTGTGGCTGTCTGTGGTAGACGATACATTCTTGTTCAAACCATTTAATCTATTGTTCTTTTATCAATTGCATAAAAAGTAACAGATGAACATGTAATACTGACTAAATGAAAGAAGGAATAATGACTAAATGAACGAAGGAATAATGACTAAATGAAAGAAGGAATAATAACTAAATGAAAGAAGGAATACTGACTAAATGAAAGAAGGAATAATGACTAAATGAAAGAAAGAATAATGACTAAATGAAAGAAGGAATAATGACTAAATGAAAGAAGTAATAATGACTAAATGAAAGAAGGAATAATGACTAAATGAAAGAAATAATGACTAAATGAAGAAGAATATGAAAAGAATAATGACTAAATGAAAGAAAAAATGATAAATGAAAATTAATGACTTAAATGAAAGAAGGAATAATGACTAAATGAAAGAAAGAATAATGACTAAATGAAAGAAGGAATAATGACTAAATGAAAGAAGAAATAATGACTAACTGAAAGAAGAGATAATGTCTAAATGAAAGAAGGAATACTGACTAAATGAAAGAAGGGAAAAGACTAAATGAATGAAAGAATAATGACTAAATGAAAAAAGAATGATTAAATGAAAGAAGTAATAATGACTAAATGAAAGAAGGAATATTTACTAAATGAAAGAAGGAAAATTACTAAATGAAAGAAGGAATAATTACTAAATGAAAAGAATATGACTATGGTAACTTAACTAAAAATCAAATGTGAATACGGACTATTGATCAATGTGACAGAACTGAAATGACAATGAAAATTTCCCGTAGCCTTTGCAGATGTAAGAGTATATAGTTCCTGTCACTTCACATTTCTACAACCAAGTATGCAGAAGATAAGCGCAGTAACCACTAAGCTATTACGTCTCTCACACTGAGATCAGTAATCACTGGGAAATGTCCCGATCGGTCCCCACGAGCAGAGTACTTCTGCAACCTCTTGTAAGCACTGAACCATAACACAACAGAGACTCACCCTCCCTCTAAGTCTTTTTCCTTCATATTAGTATGGTTAGTCTATCGTTTTTTCCTCTGTTTAATTGCCAGTTTCGATTATTTGTTATACACCTGTTGCTATTGTTGTTTATGAACCCCAGGAATTATGAGTTTTCACTCTTTTGCCTACGTATGCTTTCTTTCAGACCCAGAAACCTCCAACAAGTCTATGCGTGTATTTCTATGCTTAGTGCTTCGGAGATTCCTACTCAGGCATGGTCTAATTTATACATATCTAAATGTGTGTGTGTAGAGCCGCGGTAGCGTAGTTGTTAGTGAACTCGCTTCGCAAGGCTGGTGGTCTGGGTTCAGCTCCCGCAATGTGCGTGGAATTTTTCCCGATCGCGACGGCTCTCAGGTCGACCCAGCCTCAACTGGGTACCAGACATTCTCTGGGAAAGTAAAGGCGGCCGGCGTGATGCTGACCACATCACCCATCGTGTGCCGACGGTCAATGAAAAATACAGGCCTAACACTGTATTGACCTATATACCACGAGGTATGAAAGGGTTCCTTTACTTACTTTTACTTAAATGTGTGTGTATATATATATATATATATATATATATATATATATATATATATATATATATATATATATATATATATATATATATATATATATATATATATATATATATATATATATATATATATATATATATATATATGCGTGTGTTACAAAATCCATGTCTATACATGTGGTGAGCGTCTGTAGCTCAAGCGGTAGTGAGCTCGACCACGAACCCAAGCGTACGTGGTTCAAATCACACTGTGGGCACGTTTGAAACAAATTCGTTTCCGTGTGATTTTTACAAAAGATAAAAATATACCTCACCGTTCAGAAAGCAATGGCAAACTACTGAACGTATAAGTGGTGTCTAGAAAATCAACGACTCGTTTGCCGTGGTTGATGGCTACGTCCTTTAGGACAGGTCACGATTTTTATTTTTCATATACATGTGACGTAATCCGACTAAAGAATTTCAACTTTAGATAACGACTTGTCCTATTTCTAAAATGTTTAGAGTTTTAAAATAAACGAGCTGTGGGATAACCAAAAAAATGTCGTTACGGTCCGTAGTACCACTTTTTAAGGGCGGTGTAGGACAGGTGGGACGAGAGCCTGAGCAACTTAATGGCTGCATGGCTAGTGCAGTCTCCGCGAAGCTGTTCAGGTTAGGATTTTTCATTTATGCCCCCAACAGAAAACAATCAGGGTCTTACCCTGAATTGAACACGGGTTTCCCGCATGGGGGCCGCGCGCTAACCCATTCGGTTTCTCCACTCCGCCACAAATTAAATAGACCAGCTTTACAACAGTGTACTGCAGATTTAGACTGGTTCAAATTCTGTGCATGACAGACTGATTACAAGTTAGAATCTTAGTATGGACAGACGGCAAAGCAATTCTTGCTATTACAAGTTAGAATCTTAGTATAAACAGACGGCAAAGCAATTCTTGCTATTACACGTGCAGAAATTAAAGTTTTAAAAGCAGACAGTAAAGATATATAAATCCACAAGGTAACTGTAATTGGATGAACATATGACCGTTCACATGATTTCCCATTCAGGTCAAATCAGATAAATATTAGGACATACTTTTACGCAAATCGTTATTTTAACGATAAATTTATAGTCACTTCAATTAATGTCTGCAACATTTACACCGGTTGTAAGGCTTTAAATTTTGGGTCTGGCTAAAATGACGATCGTCCATATTTGATAAGGATACCTGCTAGGTTGTAGTAGCCGTGATTTTGTGTGTCTCTTAAACAAATTTCATGCTTGCATATATAAAGTTATACAGTTCATACACCTGTATCAATAAATATTGTCATTATAGTGTATGTACATGCTTGCACGGTATGTGTGTCTACATGTGAGCATATATATATATAGTGTGTGTGTGGAAAGAATCGCTGGCCATAACATATATATATATATATACATTTACACAATATATATATATGGCCTTTTCTTCTTTACAGACGGTCAATTGGCAGTGTTTACTGTGACAACTCTAGTTTTGCCATTCTCTTGACTTTCAGCTCAACCCTTCCATTTGTGCTTAGCCTGGGCAGCTCCTCTCTCTCTTAGCCTGTTACGCCCCTGGCTTTAGGCACAACAAACGTACACCATTCTTCCTGTTCATGGCCTTCCTCTGTATTGTGTTCCAGCTATGATTCATTTCCTTCAGCTCTTGCTCTATCGTTCTCCTCCAGGTTGTCTTGGGTCTTCCGCAGCTAATAAGGGGAATATGCCGTGGCCATTTTACACAAACCCCTCTATACTCTACTGTTTTATCCAAAAGAAAGTCCAGATGTGTGGATTTAAGCAGGCTTTGCATGGGATGTCAGAAGATGGAATGGAGTACACAAAAAACAGTCAACTTCCTTAGGTCCCTCCCACCGGATTTTTGATCAAATGTTTACTCTTCTAGCTCTCTGCATAACCATGCTGACCCATAAGGTTGTGGAGATATGCTATTGTGGTTTACTTCCCTAGCCTTTAGCTCTCCCTATCACCCCTCCACAATGTAGTGGGTTTAACAGTTGCAGATGGCCCCATCTACTGTCATAATGTAGCAGATGATACATTTGATTTAATTTATATATATATATATATATATATATATATATATATCTTCTTTAGCCTGTAACGCCCTTGGCGTTTAGGGCATCAACAAACGCACCCCATTCTTCTCTGTTCATGGCCTTCCTCTGTATTGTGTTCCAGCTATGATTCATTTCCTTCAGTTCTTGCTCTATCGTTCTCCTCCAGGTCGTCTTGGGTCTTCCACGATATATATATATGTGTGAGTGTGTGTGTATATATATATATAAATTCATGAAATTGTATCCTAGTCAGTGCAGTCGTTAGTATTTGATGCTCCTATCATATCACATCTCTAGGGTCCAGTATGCAGGAGTCAGGATTACCAATTTATTTCCTCATTTGTGTGTGGGAAATGAGCCTTCGAAATCTAGCCCATTAGTTTCCAAAGTAGGCGGTACCCGCACTCAGTGGACGCTGAAGCCTTCCAGAGGGGTTGGTGAGGGGTAGTGGGTTCAGAAGTATTTGGGAGGAGTTTTTTTTTCGTGATTTTGTGATTGAATAATCATTTAAAATTTGAATTCTGCATTTGAATTCATCTTATGCCCATATTACACGCTCAATTTGTTCATCAATTTTCTACTTCATGTATATAATCATTTTAAAATTGACCATGTATGATATAAATATATATCAATTTTCTATGTCAAAGTGAAAATAGAGCATGTATATATATATATATATATATATATATATATATATATATATATATATATATATATATATATTTTTTTTTAAAAAAATAGGGGGCGTTGGCAAACTGTTATAATGGGGAGGGGGCGTTGCAAAGTTTATGTCATGCAAAGTGGGCGGTGGCCGAAAAGTTTGGGAATCTATGATCTAGCCCAATGAGGGACTCCATATAACTTATTAAAATCGTGATTTTTTATTCTTCACACAAAGACGTATAGAGAAATAGCACGTAATAGCAGACATCAGTCCAGCAACAATCAAAAGTGTGATCAAAACAAAACATAAAAAAGAAATCTATTTTGCCCCCAAAAAATGAAGGAAAATGTGGTCTCAAGAATAAGAACCACCATCATAGACTACACTTAACTAATACGCGAAAGTGTGAGACACTCTGGAAATGTGAGTGACCCATTAAAACGTAAATTGAAGCAAAAGGGAATAAAGGTCAGTTCTTCTGCGGTTAGCAGACGATTTCTCTAAGTTGGTTGGAAAACCTGCTTTAGATAAAAAAAAGCAATTCGTGACGAAAGTAATGAAACAGAAGCGTTACATTCGGGTACTAAAATTAAAAAGCTGGATTAAAGTGGATTGGATAAAAGTTCCATTCAGCAATAAAAGCTATAAAGTCACCCAACGTTAGAGAGACCAGCATGCACGGTGGTCACCGGAAGAAACGGTTCGTAAATCCCACATTGGCCAGTGCGTGAAACGACCTCAAAGGCTGAAGATTTGTGTGTGTTTATGGTATTAAAGCGTCTGCGGTCTGCATTAAGTCCTCGGGTATGATAAACTCGCAACAAAATATCGAAGTTCTCTAAAGAAGTATTATTCTAGATCTAAAAAAGACATTTCCTAACGAATCTGGCGTCTTTCAAAAAGAGCTGACCCGTGCCACATATTGAAAAATGCAAAAGAATATCCCCCAATAGTAATCCCATAAACGTATTGCACTGGCCTGGAAATTTGCCAGATGTAACTCTTTCCATACCATCAGCGTTACTGAGTTCTAATAAGAAATGTTTTATGATACCATAATTTGTATCACACAAACATTAATTTTAACATTATTTGCAGTATGTATCACATTGTGAGCGTCTGTAGCTTGAGCGGTAGTGAGCTTGATCACAATCCAAGAGTACGTGGTTCAAACTCCGCGGTGGGCAGGTTTGGAAACAAATTAGTTCCTTGGATTTTTACGAATAGTAAAATAGACTCGCGTTCAGAAAGCAATAGCAAACTACTGAACGTATAATGGGTGCCTAGAAAAATCAATGACTCGTTTACTGTGGCTGATGGCTATGTCCTGTAAAGGATATGCCACGATTTTCATCCCATTACTGAATCATTAAATGAAAATCATCATCGTGGCATATCCTTTACACCATCAACCAGAGTAAACGAGTCGCTACTTTCTAGGTACTACTTATACGTTCAGTAGTTTGCCATTGCTTTCTGTACTGTGAAGTCTATTTTAACCATTCTTCTCCACGGGGACGAATTTGCTTCCACACTGTCCACATCGAAGTTTGAACCATGTATGCTTGGTTTGTGATCGAGTTCATTCTTCCACACTGTCCACATTGAAGTTTGAACCATGTATGCGTGGTTTGTGATAGAGAGCTCACTCTTCCACACTGTCCACATTGAAGTTTGAACCATGTATGCTTGGTTTGTGATCGAGCTCATTCTTCCACACTGTCCACATTTAAGTTTGAACCATGTATGCTTGGTTGGTTTGTGATAGAGAGCTCACTCTTCCACACTGTCCACATTGAAGTTTGAACCACGTATGCTTGGTTTGTGATCGAGCTCACTCTTCCACACTGTCCACATTGAAGTTTGAACCATGTATGCGTGGTTTGTGATAGAGAGCTCACTCTTCCACACTGTCCACATTGAAGTTTGAACCACGTATGCTTGGTTTGTGATCGAGCTCACTCTTCCACACTGTCCACATTGAAGTTTGAACCATGTATGCTTGGTTTGTGATCGAGCTCACTCTTCCACACTGTCCACATTGAAGTTTGAACCATGTATGCGTGGTTTGTGATAGAGAGCTCACTCTTCCACACTGTCCACATTGAAGTTTGAACCATGTAAGCTTGGTTTGTGATCGAGCTCACTCTTCCACACTGTCCACATCGAAGTTTGAACCATGTATGCTTGGTTTGTGATCGAGCTCACTCTTCCACACTGTCCACATTGAAGTTTGAACCATGTATGCTTGGTTTGTGATCGAGCTCACTCTTCCACACTGTCCACATTGAAGTTTGAACCACGTATGCTTGGTTTGTGATCGAGCTCACTCTTCCACACTGTCCACATTGAAGTTTGAACCATGTATGCTTGGTTTGTGATCGAGCTCACTCTTCCACACTGTCCACATTGAAGTTTGAACCATGTATGCGTGGTTTGTGATAGAGAGCTCACTCTTCCACACTGTCCACATTGAAGTTTGAACCATGTAAGCTTGGTTTGTGATCGAGCTCACTCTTCCACACTGTCCACATCGAAGTTTGAACCATGTATGCTTGGTTTGTGATCGAGCTCACTCTTCCACACTGTCCACATTGAAGTTTGAACCATGTATGCTTGGTTTGTGATCGAGCTCACTCTTCCACACTGTCCACATCGAAGTTTGAACCATGTATGCGTGGTTTGTGATAGAGAGCTCACTCTTCCACACTGTCCACATTGAAGTTTGAACCACGTATGCTTGGTTTGTGATCGAGCTCACTCTTCCACACTGTCCACATTGAAGTTTGAACCATGTATGCGTGGTTTGTGATAGAGAGCTCACTCTTCCACTCTGTCCACATTGAAGTTTGAACCACGTATGCTTGGTTTGTGATCGAGCTCACTCTTCCACACTGTCCACATTGAAGTTTGAACCATGTATGCTTGGTTTGTGATCGAGCTCACTCTTCCACACTGTCCACATTGAAGTTTGAACCATGTATGCGTGGTTTGTGATAGAGAGCTCACTCTTCCACACTGTCCACATTGAAGTTTGAACCATGTATGCTTGGTTTGTGATCGAGCTCACTCTTCCACACTGTCCACATTGAAGTTTGAACCATGTATGCGTGGTTTGTGATAGAGAGCTCACTCTTCCACACTGTCCACATTGAAGTTTGAACCATGTAAGTTTGGTTTGTGATCGAGCTCACTCTTCCACACTGTCCACATCGAAGTTTGAACCATGTATGCTTGGTTTGTGATCGAGCTCACTCTTCCACACTGTCCACATTGAAGTTTGAACCATGTATGCTTGGTTTGTGATCGAGCTCACTCTTCCACACTGTCCACATTGAAGTTTGAACCATGTATGCGTGGTTTGTGATAGAGAGCTCACTCTTCCACACTGTCCACATTGAAGTTTGAACCATGTAAGCTTGGTTTGTGATCGAGCTCACTCTTCCACACTGTCCACATCGAAGTTTGAACCATGTATGCTTGGTTTGTGATCGAGCTCACTCTTCCACACTGTCCACATTGAAGTTTGAACCATGTATGCGTGGTTTGTGATCGAGCTCACTCTTCCACACTGTCTACATTGAAGTTTGAACCATGTATGCTTGGTTTGTGATCGAGTTCATTCTTCCACACTGTCCACATTGAAGTTTGAACCATGTATGCGTGGTTTGTGATAGAGAGCTCACTCTTCCACACTGTCCACATTGAAGTTTGAACCACGTATGCTTGGTTTGTGATCGAGCTCACTCTTCCACACTGTCCACATCGAAGTTTGAACCATGTATGCTTGGTTTGTGATCGAGCTCACTCTTCCACACTGTCCACATTGAAGTTTGAACCATGTATGCTTGGTTTGTGATCGAGCTCACTCTTCCACACTGTCCACATTGAAGTTTGAACCATGTATGCTTGGTTTGTGATTGAGCTCATTCTTCCACACTGTCCACATTGAAGTTTGAACCATGTATGCGTGGTTTGTGATAGAGAGCTCACTCTTCCACACTGTCCACATTGAAGTTTGAACCATGTATGCTTGGTTTGTGATCGAGCTCACTCTTCCACACTGTCCACATTGAAGTTTGAACCATGTATGCTTGGTTTGTGATCGAGCTCACTCTTCCACACTGTCCACATTGAAGTTTGAACCATGTATGCGTGGTTTGTGATAGAGAGCTCACTCTTCCACACTGTCCACATTGAAGTTTGAACCATGTAAGCTTGGTTTGTGATCGAGCTCACTCTTCCACACTGTCCACATCGAAGTTTGAACCATGTATGCTTGGTTTGTGATCGAGCTCACTCTTCCACACTGTCCACATTGAAGTTTGAACCATGTATGCGTGGTTTGTGATCGAGCTCACTCTTCCACACTGTCTACATTGAAGTTTGAACCATGTATGCTTGGTTTGTGATCGAGTTCATTCTTCCACACTGTCCACATTGAAGTTTGAACCATGTATGCGTGGTTTGTGATAGAGAGCTCACTCTTCCACACTGTCCACATTGAAGTTTGAACCATGTATGCTTGGTTTGTGATCGAGCTCATTCTTCCACACTGTCCACATTGAAGTTTGAACCATGTATGCTTGGTTTGTGATCGAGCTCACTCTTCCACACTGTCCACATTGAAGTTTGAAATGTATGCGTGTTTGTGATAGAGAACTCACTTTCAAAAAACTAGTCATTGAAGTTTGAACCATGTAAGTTGGTCTCGACGAGCCTCATCTTCCACACTTAACTAATCGAAGTTGGAACCATGTATGACTTGGTAATTGTGAAGGAATAGTCATTCTTCATGCCATTGAAGTTTCCTATGTTGGTTGGCTTTGCTTTAGATAAAGCTCAATTCTGTACTTGAAGTAATGAAACCATGTATAAAATTAAGTATTGGGGATTGAAGTTCCATTCTTCCAATACATGTCCCAACATTAGAAGTGAACCATGCATGCGTGGTTTGGAAGAAACTTCAATCCCACATTGTCCATGTGAAAGACTGAACCAGGATTTGTTGGTTTTGGTATCAAGCCTCGTCTCTTATCCCTGTCACATTGAAATTCGAATCCTAAAGTAGGTTTTCTGATAAAAGACTTTCCTATCACATTGGGTTTGCAACAATGAGCTGGTGTGATATGAAAGCATATCTTCCCCTTCCACATAGAATCTAGAACCATGTATGCCTGGCTGGAAATCGCAGTTAACTCTTCCATCCACATTACGAGTTCTTAGACATGTTTATGCCATGGTTTGTATCACACAACATACTTTCCATACTATGATCCACATTGGGAGGTCTGAAAGCTGTGAGTGTGATTTGTCATCGAGTTACTGTTCCAACTCCCAGTTGGCAGTTTGAACAAAATTAGCTTGGATTTTGAATAGTTAACTCTTCCACACTGAACGATATGAAGTTCTGAACTACTCGTATGCTGTGGTTTTGTGATTGCCAGTTTCACCCATACTGAATCATTGAAGTGAATCATCATGCGTGGTATCTGTAATCACAGAGAACTCTACTCTTCCACTACTTCCACATGTAAGTTTGAACCATGTGCTTTTGTATCGTACTGTCACAGTCCATTGAAGTTTGAACCATGTGCTTGTTTCGGATCAAAGTTTCTTCCACACTGTCCACATTGAAGTTTGAACCATGTATGCTTGGTTTGTGATCGAGCTCATTCTTCCACACTGTCCACATTGAAGTTTGAACCATGTATGCTTGGTTTGTGATGAGTCACTCTTCCACACTGTCCACATTGAAGTTTGAACCATGTATGCTTGGTTTGTGATCGAGCTCACTCTTCCACACTGTCCACATTGAAGTTTGAACCATGTATGCTTGGTTTGTGATAGAGAGCTCACTCTTCCACACTGTCCACATTGAAGTTTGAACCATGTATGCTTGGTTTGTGATCGAGCTCACTCTTCCACACTGTCCACATCGAAGTTTGAACCATGTATGCTTGGTTTGTGATCGAGCTCACTCTTCCACACTGTCCACATTGAAGTTTGAACCATGTATGCTGGTTTGTGATAGAGTTCACTCTTCCACACTGTCCACATTGAAGTTTGAACCATGTATGCTTGGTTTGTGATCGAGTTCACTCTTCCACACTGTCCACATCGAAGTTTGAACCATGTATGCTTGGTTTGTGATCGAGACTCACTCTTCCAACTGTCCACATCGAAGTTTGAACCATGTATGCTTGGTTTGTGATAGAGAGCTCACTCTTCCACACTGTCCACATTGAAGTTTGAACCATGTATGCTTGGTTTGTGATCGAGCTCATTCTTCCACACTGTCCACATTGAAGTTTGAACCATGTATGCTTGTTTGTGATAGAGCTCACTCTTCCACACTGTCCACATTGAAGTTTGAACCATGTATGCTTGGTTTTTGTGATCGAGGCTCACTCTTCCACACTGTCCACATTGAAGTTTGAACCACGTATGCTTGGTTTGTGATCGAGTTCACTCTTCCACACTGTCCACATTGAAGTTTGAACCACGTATGCTTGGTTTGTGATCGAGCTCACTCTTCCACACTGTCCACATTGAAGTTTGAACCATGTATGCGTGGTTTGTGATCGAGCTCACTCTTCCACACTGTCCACATTGAAGTTTGAACCATGTATGCTTGGTTTGTGATCGAGCTCACTCTTCCACACTGTCCACATTGAAGTTTGAACCATGTATGCGTGGTTTGTGATCGAGCTCACTCTTCCACACTGTCCACATTGAAGTTTGAACCATGTATGCTTGGTTTGTGATCGAGCTCACTCTTCACACTGACTACATCGAAGTTTGAACCATGTATGTTTGGGCTTTTGATCAGGCTCACTCTTCCACACTGTCCACATTGAAGTTTGAACCATGTATGCTTGGTTTGTGATAGAGAGCTCACTCTTCCACACTGTCACATTGAAGTTTGAACCATGTATGCTGGTTTGTGATCAGAGCTCACTCTTCCACACTGTCCACATTGAAGTTTGAACCATGTATGCTTGGTTTGTGATCGAGCTCACTCTTCCACACTGTCCACATTGAAGTTTGAACCATGTATGCTTGGTTTGTGATAGAGCTCACTCTTCCACACTGTCCACATCGAAGTTTGAACCATGTATGCTTGGTTTGTGATAGAGAGCTCACTCTTCCACACTGTCCACATTGAAGTTTGAACCATGTATGCTTGGTTTGTGATCGAGCTCATTCTTCCACACTGTCCACATTGAAGTTTGAACCATGTATGCTTGGTTTGTGATAGAGAGCTCACTCTTCCACACTGTCCACATTGAAGTTTGAACCATGTATGCTTGGTTTGTGATCAGAGCTCACTTCTTCCACACTGTCCACATTGAAGTTTGAACCATGTATGCGTGGTTTGTGATCGAGCTCACTCTTCCACACTGTCCACATTGAAGTTTGAACCATGTATGCTTGGTTTGTGATCAGAGTCACTCTTCACACTGACTACATTGAAGTTTGAACCATGTATGCTTGGTTTGTGATCGAGCTCACTCTTCCACACTGTCCACATTGAAGTTTGAACCATGTATGCTTGGTTTGTGATCAGAGCTCACTCTTCCACACTGTCTACATTGAAGTTTGAACCATGTATGCGTGGTTTGTGATAGAGAGCTCACTCTTCCACACTGTCCACATCGAAGTTTGAACCATGTATGCTTGGTTTGTGATCGAGCTCACTCTTCCACACTGTCCACATTGAAGTTTGAACCATGTATGCTTGGTTTGTGATAGAGCTCACTCTTCCACACTGTCCACATTGAAGTTTGAACCATGTATGCTTGGTTTGTGATCGAGCTCACTCTTCCACACTGTCCACATTGAAGTTTGAACCATGTATGCTTGGTTTGTGATCGAGCTCACTCTTCCACACTGTCCACATTGAAGTTTGAACCATGTATGCTTGGTTTGTGATCGAGTTCACTCTTCCACACTGTCCACATTGAAGTTTGAACCATGTATGCTTGGTTTGTGATCGAGCTCATTCTTCCACACTGTCCACATTGAAGTTTGAACCATGTATGCTTGGTTTGTGATAGAGAGCTCACTCTTCCACACTGTCCACATCGAAGTTTGAACCATGTATGCTTGGTTTGTGATCGAGTTCACTCTTCCACACTGTCCACATTGAAGTTTGAACCATGTATGCTTGGTTTGTGATGAGACTCACTCTTCCACACTGTCCACATCGAAGTTTGAACCATGTATGCTGGTTTGTGATGACTCACTCTTCCACACTGTCCACATTGAAGTTTGAACCATGTATGCTTGGTTTGTGATGAGTTCACTCTTCCACACTGCCCACATCTGAAGTTTGAACCATGTATGTGTTGGTTTGTGATCGAGCTCACAATCGCTTAAGCTACTGATGCTCATCCTTAAATATAATATTTGATTGGAAACCTCTGTGACTAAACATTTAAGCCGTTGTCTATCGTTCCGAATGCCATGTTTTTCAGTTCCGGTCCGCATTGTTCTGTTAACGAGTGCATTTTCCCGACGATCTCTAGGATTGTTGCTGGAGCTACGGAATACGTGCTTTGTGCAATACTTTCAGCAGGTGACGTGCAATTTCTGCGGAAAGGGACCAAGCCATATGTCGTAAAATCTAGAGAGAGAAATTCCGAAGGACTGATAGGGTAGCAGAGTTCTGCTCAGGACGATGATGATGATGATGATATTGCTAGTATTCTTAGTGAAGTATGTGTATGACATCTCACTCTAATCATCCCACGACGCAATGCATACTCTGAGTGGGGATTGTATTCTTCTCCAATTCTGATGTGTCGTGTAGTGGACACTTTGTGATCCGTGTATTTAAAAAGCAATTTCCTTTCAGCGTTTCCGCTAATGTCAATATATCTGTACAGTTTTTCCGTTCAGGGGATCTAGCTAATCCTCCGTCTGCAATTGTGAAATTATCGGAAGTACAAGACACAATATAATCTTCTTCTTCTTTGCGTTCGTTCTTTACGACCAATTTTAATCACTCTTTGTGTCACACAATATATTGATCTTCAAGATTGTCTAGTTTGTGTTGGGTAGATTATCTTGTCAAAATGTTACACTTGTTATTACAATACTTCTCACTTTTACATTTCTTACTGTCAATTTCTTTCTGGTTGAATTGATTTTTCTTTGTATAATTCTTATGCTTATTTGTACAATTTTTACAAAAAATAGTTTGGACACCTGACATGAATGCCCTGGTATCGTCTACCACAGAGGGCCACACAGAAACAGTTTAATGAGTACAAAGTAAGAGGAAGACCACGCAAAAGATGAGCAACAGTATCAAGAACAGCCTTACGAAAAGGAATATCAGCTTACAAAGCGCCTTAAAACAAGCACAAACAAGATCACTACGCCCCCCCCCCCACACTTCTATAAAGAAGTACTTGGGGGAAGAGGAAGAAAAAGTATTTTTTTTGTTCATAATGCTTTTGAAGATAGATGTCTAAAAAATATAATTAACATAAAATGGGAAGAATTCAGGAGAAGTGATGAAATATGATAAATGTCTGCAAAATTTATAAGCACTAGTAACAGCTGTCATAAGAAGGAGAAGATGGAGATATGATACATTGAGAAGATACACTGAGAAGAAATTATCCAAAGAATACCAAAACTGGCCTTGAAGTAGGAGACATGCGGAGTTCACGAAAGAGAGGAAACCTAGAAAAACTCTGAAATTAACAAAGAGGCGAGAAATATCTGACTCAATTCCATGGAAGAGATTGAGCGAGTTGCGAGGGACAGAGCGGTCTGGATAAATTACTTGCAGGCCCTATGTAACGTATAAGGGTATGAAAGAAATATATATATATATATATATATATATCTACGTCAGATTTTTCGTATCTATGTCCCTCATGCTCAAATCATCAGTCTCATTCTGAATCCCTCTTCTCTGTGGTCTTGCTCTTCTCTTTCTTTGCCGGGTGCCTCCTTCCATAATGGTCTCCTCCAATCCGTAATGTCTTTTTAGACGTCGAAAAATCTTCATTTTCCTCATTCTTATTTGTATCAAAATAGTTTTCTTTGATTTTGATGTTCTTTCTCTCTATATCGTTTGTTTTCTCTCTCTGTTTTCTGTTTTCTCTCTCTGTTTTCTCTTCTGTTTTCTTCTGTTTTCTTCTGTTTATGGAATACTATTACTAGTGTAAGGGGAACAATGCAGCAAAGACGAAACACGTAAAATCGAAGTAATGTAATTTTACAAAATAAAAAACAAAAAACAACAGATATCGACGATTCTACTAAAAGGCCTTTATCAAGCAAAGGAAACAATACAAACGACAATACTGGTACTTTTCTTATACATTAAATATCACAGATGCAATCCGTTGTAAATATCCCGTACAAGAACAAAAGTTCTCAAAGACAAATATCTGAATGATCAAATCATATATCTGAATGATATCTCCATAGATAGCTTTGCTGTACATAAAAATCGAAAAATTGGATCAGAATGTGTTGATGTAAATCTAACACTAATTTTACAAGAAGCAATGCTTTGCACAGTGTGCGACAGTTGGGCTATTTTAATAGACAACATTGGCGCACACTGCGGCAGTTAGTACGGAATAAGTTAAATAGTTAAATCAGTTTCCTGCAATAATCAGTACCTTTTTTCAGATCTCGTTGGAACAAAAAAGAAATGAGCATACTAACGGTTCGGCGACTATTTCTTGGATAATGTCACATCATTAGCTGAATAAACTACGTTGAGAAGATTAGAAAAATTGTTTGAAATCACACATGATACAGTAATGATGTATAAGGTACACTGAGACAATATGAAATGTTTGAAATCACACATGATACAGTAATGATGTATAAGGTACACTGAGACAATATGAAATGTTTGAAATCACACATGATACAGTAATGATGTATAAGATACACTGAGACAATATGAAATGTTTGAAATCACACATGATACAGTAATGATGTATAAGGTACACTGAGACAATATGAAATGTTTGAAATCACACATGATACAGTAATGATGTATAAGGTACACTGAGACAATATGAAATGTTTGAAATCACACATGATACAGTAATGATGGATAAGATACACTGAGACAATATGAAATGTTTGAAATCACACATGATACAGTAATGATGTATAAGGTACACTGAGACAATATGAAATGTTTGAAATCACACATGATACAGTAATGATGTATAAGATACACTGAGACAATATGAAATGTTTGAAATCACACATGATACAGTAATGATGTATAAGGTACACTGAGACAATATGAAATGTTTGAAATCACACATGATACAGTAATGATGTATAAGGTACACTGAGACAATATGAAATGTTTGAAATCACACATGATACAGTAATGATGGATAAGGTACACTGAGACAATAAAAATGTTTGAAATCACAAAGATACAGTAATTATGTATAAGGTACACTAAGACAATAAAAAATGACTGAAATCACAGCCACGGCAAAATAATTACTTTTGTCTGTCTACACATCTACCACAACCACCCAAGTATATACTAATTCCTAGACTCCAGAAGTTGAGACATCAGCTACTGTAAACATCAACGTTCATAAACATCCCACCCACGTGACAAACACATGCTTGAGTTGTCACGTGAGAGCTCTATTTAGACAGAGAATCACAAAAACATAAACACAAAAGTTATTCTTTTCCCTGTTCCCAGTGATAACACTGAAGACATATTTTAACAATTGTTAGATCAGGAATGTTCGCACCGGCTGCGCTACCTCCTCTTTGTATGATAATTGATAGTGTTGGAGATCACAGATTATCTGTAACTTCTAAAGGCATCTCCCGAAAGGAAGTCTGAAAGGTCAATATTTCACAGGTGTTCAGGAAATGCAGGAGATTCAAATACATGCAAGCTAGGGGTGGCAGCTTGGTGTGATGAGAAGATAGTCTAAACAATATCGTATCTTGCTGATCTAATGAAAACAAAGTACTATATATATATATATATAGTGGCGACTCGTGATCGTTTTTTTGTGGGGCCAGACACAAATTTTCGGGACATTCATTGTTTTGGGTTAGGTTATATTTTAATTTATTAAATAATAAATACACGTTACACATTATTTTTGGTGGGGCCGGCCCTCTGGCACTTAATGACGAGCCGCCACTGTAAATTTTTATATATATATACATATATATATATATATATATGAGTGTGTGTGTTATACCGTGGCCCCCGGCAACATAAGGCCGACTAGCTCAGACGTAAAAACTAAAATTTCCGTTTAATGGGCTGGATTTTATGTGTTTGATAGAATGATAGAACACTGTAAGGTTTTCTACAATTTGACACAATTCTACGAGTCCATGGCTGTTAAGTAATGAAAAATGTTAATAGTACTGTTATTCCTTAGTGTTAAACTTAACTTTTAACATAATATAACCTTGATTTCGTAAGTTAGTGTTGTTTTAAAAGTGAATTTCTCTATATCTAACAATATTGGAATGCGAGGTCACAAGACGGTTGTGGTCTTACTTCCTATAATTTTTACCTAAGCTCGCCGGTCTTATGTTATCGGAGGTCACGGTTATACATACACATATTTCACTAAAGTTTGTATTAGAGAGCCGCAGTATAGTAGTAGTTTAGTGAGCTCGTTTTGTAGATGCATGGTCTGGGTTCAATTTCACAGGTGGGCGGGGAATATTTTTTCCGAACGTAACGTAACGGTCGACCCAGCCTCAATTAGGTACCAGGAAAAAAGGTGAACGGCGTTATGTTGACCACATCACTCATCGTTTGCCGACGGTCAATGAAAAATACGGACATAACACTATATATAACTTGTATGAAAAATTCTTACTTTTTTCCTCTCCATTATAAGAGATCGCGATAGTATAGTGAAATGACGGTTGATCAGACACACAATGGGGAAGACATATGGAATTGTTTTTAGAAAAGCACCTGAGTGGACCCCACAAGGGAAACGGAAGCCTTAAAAGGACCTGGAAACGACCTCTTTATTTGTTTCAATTTCTCTCTCACTGTTTATCTTTATTGTTTCCTTTTCTCCCCTCCCTCTCTATATCCCCCTCTTCATTGATCTTCATTTTCCATACCGTTCTGTTTGGAGAAACTCGCTCAATTACTTCTATGAAGCTTAATCCGCTATTTCTCGCCTCTATCTGTCATGTTCGTTTCAGGGTTTTCATGGAGCGTCATTTCCGTCTTGAACCCTTCCCCTTTAATGCCTGCTTTGTTATTGTTTAATCATATCTTCTCAGAGTATATCCAACATATCTCGATCTTCTCTTTCTTATAACAGTTGTTACTAGTGGTTGACCAGACATTTCTCTGATTTCATCACTTCTCCAGAATTCGTGTCATTTTATATTCATTATTTTTCGCAGACATCTATTTTCAACACATATATACTGACATTTATTCGTCTTGTCACAATTTGTATACATACTCTTCCGGTCTTCGTTCCCAGAATCGAATCCGTCAAAGACCAAAATACACTTCAGCCTTGCTCCTACCTGTCTCTATCTTTTTATCTTCATCGGTCTCTCTATTCTTCTTCCTTGCTTCTTCCTTTCGTTCGCTTGAAATATTGTTTGTATATTCAATGTTGTCTCTTGTATAAACTGTATTGTTTTTTGTAGCTCACACAGAGATCTGTGTAGTTTTTATTTCAGTGTTATCTCACTAGGCAAGAACCGCGAAGAATTAATTATTTTTATGTTGGTTGGTATATCTTTGTATGTTGTTTATAATTTATGACCAATTATGTTGGTTGATATAACCAAAACAGACTTGTTCTTCGGTTAAAAGGAGCGTGCCTTTGTTGAAAGATGATGTACTCCCTTACATCATACACAAACAAACAAACAAACAAACAGCCAATGAAGTTTCATCAGTATATCATATTCTGCACACAACGAAACTTTATCAAAAGAATAAGAATCAAACAATCAAGGTTCTTTGGGCGTAAAATGCGAAGAGAAGTTTAAAACATTTGGTGACAACAGGTAAAATTCAGGGAAGGGGAGATCGTGGAAGACAGAAGGAGAAGATGTTTTATGGTCTGACATCGTGGTTCGGCAAAAGATTGACGTCAGAACTGATCAACTGCATCAAAGAGATAGCGAGAGTTGTGGAGATACATGATTGCCTACGCCGGCAGGAATGTCATTTGATTGATTGATATCATATTCTAGGTTGTGTTAAAGTATGTGCTCTGCAGTCTGGGTTATCTATCCACATGTCTAAATTGCAAATCGTGAATTGTGTATACAAGTGGCTGCAGAGTCTATAGTGTCCTGCTCTGAGGTGTAGAATTTCGATCTGTTCATAATTTTGTAATCGTTCTGTGGTGGCGTCTGTGGCTTAGGGGATAGCGACTCGGTCTATTAATCCCGACGTTATGTGTTCGAATCACGCTGCGGACAGTTTGGTTGCAAATTGTTTCGCTGGATGTTTACAAAGGACGATGACACCACCTGTTCAGAAAGCAATGGCAAACTACTGAACGTAATAATGCCTAGAAAAATCACAAACAGCGTTAGAAAGCTGGGGTTGATTCGCAAAGTCCTGTGAATGATATGCAATTAACTTTAGTCGTCCTGTGCTAATATTGGTGGCTCCCAGGTTGATTAAATCACCCTTTTCTTTTGGTGATAGATAACTTGCACATCTGGTTGCTGCCCCGCAGCCTCTTCCTTGATCTGTAAATCCGTTGTCTCATTTCTGGTATTGAACAGTGAGACAGTATCCAGTGCAAGACGACTTTGCATTGGTTGCGCAGTTCAGACAGTAGACCATACAGACCAGGTTATTTTCTGGACTGAAGTTCTTGTAGTGCTAACTTTGCATATGTCAAATTACCTCAGGTTTTGGATCAAGATTGGTATGCAATAATTTCTTAGTTTTCACCTTCATTGCTTGATTTAAACATCTCATATATATTCTTCCTACTTTATATCTCTCTTTATTGTTTACCATGTGTATCTCTATGTTTGCCCGCCTGCCCAGCGTGTTCGTAGCGCGTTGGACGACGGGTGAAAAGCCCCCCTGTGAGTGCGGTTCAATTCCGCGGGCTGGCAGAAAACCACAGGTTCTCCAGATTTACGGTGTTCGTGGCACCGAACCGAAGGGTTACGATGTCCATGGCACCAAGCCGAAGAGCTGAAAACTCAAGTGCTTCTGGATCGGAAAACTAAATATCTATGTTAACCGTGTATTGTTCCATTCTCCCCCTTCATCCACTCCCTATCTCTCGTTTTTTTATCGATCTCCATTTTTCTCCTCAGTTTGTCCTTAATATTCCTTTTTTCTCCCCTCTATCTCTCTCTCTTATTCTCTTTCTTACTCTCGTATTACTTCAAGGAACATTTTCATACCGTGAGGTGTATTGGGTAATACGGAGTTAGGCATGTATTTTTCATTGATCGTCGGCACACGATGGATAATGTGTTCAACATCACACATGCGTAGTACTTCTATCTCTGATTTTTGTGAAAATTTTAAAGCAATACTCTTTGTGTAATTATTTACTTAGACGTCTCTACCTAATCCTTATATAAAACAAGTAAATATTTACTTAGACGTCTCTACCTAATCCTTATATAAAACAAGTAATTATTTACTTAGACGTCTCTACCTAATCCTTATATAAAACAAGTAAATATTTACTTAGACGTCTCTACCTAGTCCTTATATAAAACAAGTAAATATTTACTTAGACGTCTCTACCTAGTCCTTATATAAAACAAGTAAATATTTACTTAGACGTCTCTACCTAGTCCTTATATAAAACAAGTAAATATTTACTTAGACATTTCTACCTAATCCTTATATAAAACAAGTAAATATTTACTTAGACGTCTCTACCTAGTCCTTATATAAAACAAGTAAATATTTACTTAGACGTCTCTACCTAGTCCTTATATAAAACAAGTAAATATTTACTTAGACGTCTCTACCTAATCCTTATATAAAACAAGTAAATATTTACTTAGACATTTCTACCTAATCCTTATATAAAACAAGTAAATATTTACTTAGACGCTCTACCTATCCTTATATAAAACAAGTAAATATTTACTTAGACATTTCTACCTAATCCTTATATAAAACAAGTAATTATTTACTTAGACGTCTCTACCTAGTCCTTATATAAAACAAGTAAATATTTACTTAGACGTCTCTACCTAATCCTTATATAAAACAAGTAAATATTTACTTAGACGTCTCTACCTAATCCTTATATAAAACAAGTAAATATTTACTTAGACGTCTCTACCTAGTCCTTATATAAAACAAGTGTCCGCGTGCCCAGCGCTTTGGGACTACGGTTGACTAGTCTTCTGTAAGTGCGGGTTCAACTCCGCGGACAGGCAGTAAAGCTACAGGTTCCCCAGATTTACGGTGTCCGTGGCACCGAGCCGAAGGGTTACGATGTCCATGACACCGAGCCGAAGAGCTGAAAGCACAAGTACTTCTGGATCGGAAAAAAAAATATATATAAACAAGTAAATAATGCTTATCATCTAAAACAAAAAAACATCCAAATAATATTTGTACAAATTCTGAAATATGTCTAATTTTCATCAGTTTGCGAGATATATCGAGTTTTACAATTCTGTGGTAGACTATACACAAATATTTTCCTTGCATGTTTAAATTACATATTGATCTAATATATGTGAGATCAAGTACCTAGTCATATTTGAGGATCATGGTAAAATAAACGTTTTTGTTGTTCAAGTCGAGATATAAAAACACCAATGGGAGATAAAAAAAAAAAAAGGATAAGACTAAACTGGATGTTGGGGGCAATAATAATCAATATCAATAGAAAACAAAGCGAATTTTTTTAACATTCTCAAAGCTATATCGGAGACTCTGGCTTGTACTACAGAGCTGGTGCACTGCTATTGTAATCATCCTGTGTAATATATATATGGCAACACACATGGTGTCTCACTGAAGTGCAATAATCTTCTTCTGCGAACGTCCGCTTTCAGTTCAGCGAAGTCATGATGCCTGGTATTGCGCGTCTGACTGAATTTTGCGTGAGGCCTACTTACCGTTTTACAAGTGTCCCTCGCCATGCGGTCTGCCTCCCCGTCTTGAGAGGTACTTGAAGATTAGATCAAGTGCAATAATGATATTCATCAACTGGTGTCTGCGCAGAATAGAGGGAATAAGATGGTATGATAGGGTCACAAATGAGGAACTTATGGAGAGAACAAGACAGATTCCAGTGAACGAACAGGTTAAAAGACGCTGGCGCTGGATAGGACACACTTTGCGAAAACCGGAGGGAATATAACAAGAAGGTCCTTGCCTGGAACCCGCAGGGACAGCGAAAGAAGGGAGGCCGAGAAATACATGGAGACGAGATTTGGAGGCGGAGATCAACAATATAAAGAAGAGCTGGAGGGAGCTGCAGGAGATAGCTAGAGATAGGAAGACTTGGCATGAGTTGGTTGAGGGCCTATGCCCCAACCGGGTAAAAGGCAAAGGGGAAGAGAGAGAATGATAGTTCTATAAATCAAGAAATCAATCAGTCAATAGTCCTTACTGATTACGATAATTGGAAAAATATAATCATGCCCGTGACAAATATGCAGCGAAGAGTGTATCGGTTTGCAGTACATTCATTTTGTGAATTTTACGTACCGGATTTACTTTTTGGCATGTGATGAGAAAGAGAGGTTTAAAATACATTGTAACAACTGGTAAAATCGAGGGGAAACGATACAGAGGAAGAAATGGAGAGAAAAGTTTGAATATCCTGACGTCATGCCACGGAAGAGCGTCAACATTTGAGATTATAGCAAACACCAGAGACAGAGATTTGTGTAGTTCCATGATCGCCTATGTCAGCCGGCATGGCATCATATGATGATGATGTATTTAAAAAAAAACTATTTTCTCTCTATCTGTCTCTTTATTTACTGCAATACACATACCAAACTATAATCTATTTGCCTGCTACTTGACTTAGCCTATCAGCTTGCCTATCTTAGCCTATCAGCTTGCCTAACTTAGCCTATCAGCTTGCCTATCCATTACAGATCTTACTCTCAGTTTCTCCAACACCCTGTATGTAGTCTGACAGTTTGTTCATTTTTTGCTTGTAAGTCATTTCCTTTTTACTCTCTTCTCTTCACTTCTCCCTTAAACCAATTTCTCAACTGTTGGCAGTAAATCAGAGAAAAGACAAACATGTCGTAATTGTATTCTCTCTCCTCTCTCTCTCTCTCTCTCTCTCTCTCTCTCTGCCTTTTTAACCCCATTTGGGGCATACGACCTCGATTAACTCATGCCAAGTCTTCCTATCTCTAGCTATCTACTGCAGCTCCCTCCAGAAATAGTATTACATTTGTACACAAATAATTTTAAAATAACTGATTCTCTATTGTCATTGTTCACAATGATTTTGTCATCAGTCTTATTGTATATCTTACCTGAGCTTGAGAACTGCACGTACAACGTCTATAGTTTCTTAACCTTGAATGTTCATTATTTTTTACCAGAAGAATATCTCCTGTCATTAATGGCTTTTAGTTTATTTTTTACGCATGTTACTGGTATTAACTCAAGGAAACTCGCACATAATTTTCAGCATTCAGCTCCAGCATTGAACAAGCATCAACACATGTGGAAATATCATTGCTTTCACAAACTTATAATGGGAAGTATTTGATTGTATCGTTTCTGTTCCTCACTATTGCGAGGATTTTCTTTTTCTCTGCTTTGTTTTCTGTGATAAATGCAGAGTTATATACGTATAGGAATGCTCTCAATTCTGCACATTTTGTGACCAGGTTTGGTAAATTTTGTCTATGGCGAAACACGTAAAAACAAAGTACTGTAGTTTTAGAAAATACCAAAACAATACACAGCAACATTTCGACCAAAAGGTCTTTATCAAGCAAAGAATACAACAGCAGTGAAGAATTCACTTCTTACACGAGACACTACATATAGAATCTTTCACAATAAATATATTCATAACGGCCCTAAAATGAAAATATGGGACTAAAAACAAATAACGAAATAAATGTCTACATAATTTAAACATTTTATTTTCTAAAGGAAGAGTCTAAAGACGAAATATTGACTTCATTGCCCCGGGTTTTTTCCCAGATGGTTCGGTCCTTCCTTGCAGAAATAACACACGACCTGCCGGGGTTTTGCAAAAACACGAACCAAGTAGGTTAGGCAACAAATATAGATGTCTCCGGGAAGAAAAACAACTCATCAAAACGGGGCGGTCCGGATTTGAATTTAAAACTTTCGAAACAAAAGACCAAAAAACTCCATTTAGAACCAGGTTCATGACATTTTAAAGCCAGACTCAGCACACTTTACCCAAATTTTGGGGCCAGTACAAGATAAAATTGAGTAAAATTTGTTTGTATCTGTCGTATGTGTAAATGAATGTGACGAGGACTGATGATTTAAACATTCAGCTTTGATGGTTGGAAGTTAAAGAAATATATCAATGCTTGTATTGATGTATACTTCTAAAGACAGTTTGATGGTTGGAAATTAAAGAAATATATCAATGCTTGTATTGATGTATACTTCTAAAGACAATAGTAACATTGTATTAACCCTTTCATGTCGTAATTTTTTTAAAACCCCAGGACGCATATTATATTATTATTATTTATATTGCATTGTATACTGTAATAGCCAGTATACAGGCTTTGCATCATTTAAATATACTGCAAGCCAATATATGGGCTCTGTGGAACGAAGGGGTTAATATTTATGATTGTAAGCTAGAAATGAGATTCCCAGAATAATGTATCTATAATATAATAATTCCTCTCGTACCGTTATAAGTTATATATTACCTGCAAGCAATTTTTTCATACTGCTCTATCCTGGGCAACTCGCTCAATCTCTTCCATGGAACTGAGACCGATATTTCTTGCCTCTCTCAGCAAAGTTCCTTTCAGGGTCTCCTTAGGTCGTCCTCTCTTTCTTGAACCCTTTGCATTCCACGTCAATGCCTGCTTTGATATTCGTTGACCATTTCTCCGCAATGTGTGTCCAACATATCTCAATCTTCTCTTTCTTATAACAGTTGTCACTAGTGGTTGACCAGACATTTCTATAATTTCATCACTTCTCCTGAATTCGTTCCATTTTATGTTCATTATTTTTCGCAATCTATTTTCAAATGCATTCAACTTGCTTTCTATATCTTTAGTCATTTTCCAACTCTCGCTGGCATATGTTGAAATTGATACAACATTTGAATTGAAAATTCGTAATTTAGTTTTAATACTATATAAATGTATCTGTAACTGGTTGCATATTTCAAATAAAGGAAATGTTGATAAATTGAGAAACTGAATATCTAAGAAAAATATGACAAATATACTCGTGACATCAGAAAAGTTTACATTGTTTTATGAAAATTATTCCACATTATCCATTATTCTGGCACGGTTTGTCCAAGTGGCGAGACATAATATATATCTATCCGTTATTCTGGTACAGTTTGTCCAAGTGGCAAGACATGCAATATATATCTAAGCTGATTCAAGAAAACTGTAACCTTGGAATATTAATGTGTCGTCGAAGAGAGAACTCTTATCTATAATAAATGATGACATTTTGATCGTTCATATTATGATGCAATCTATCGAATGTAAAATTTGAGAATGGATGTTTACGATAGAACATTACACAAATTGTTGACCTTATGTGTCGTCTAATGTGATTTGTATTGATGCAACAAACGACATATATGGATTACGAATGAAAAGACTTGCTCCGACAATATAAGAAAAACTGAGAGATTATTGGATCATAAACATCTGCAGACACAGCGTAGATCACAACGAAATTGATTAAAATGTAGTAGACAAGCTAAAGATTGTCATCTCTGATGAGTGTGACTATCTTCTTTCTTCTTCTTCCTTTTGTCCTTCTCTGCTTTTTTGTCGTTAGGCGTAGCAGGTTTAACTGATGATCAGTTTCCGAGATAGTGCAGGCTCGGTCGCTTGATATACTGTATGTGGTATTGTGGAGTTTTAAGATGTCTGTAGCTCCATAAATACATCTTTTTCTTGGTCTGCCTCTTCCTCTTGATGATTCTATTTTCAGGTTGTACGCTCTTTGCAACTGGTGTATTCGGGTTCATTCTCACCAAGTGGCCAAACCATTTGAGTCTCTGTTTTTCAATGAATTTAATAGCAGGCGTTGTTCTGACTGTTTTTCTAATTTACTCATTTCTGATATGGTTTCTTATTGTTTTATTTACTGCTTACCTGAAGCATCTCATTTTAGATATAGTAATTTGTCTTTCTTTGTGTGAGTATATCATGGACAAGAGAACTGAAGAACATGTGTTGCAATGGTTCCCAAGATTTTAGAAACAGGGGAAATGTATTTGGCTGTAACCAGTAATTGACTAGCTCGATAACAACGTTAGATGTTATGGGTCTCTGCATCTAAGTGGTTACGCCGCTGTGATGCGTTCCGAAAATTGTGGGTTCGAGTTCGGACCGTACCGTTCTGTTCAAGAGTGAACTTTCCCGGAGATTCCTAGAATTGCTGTCAGCTCTTCGGATTTTGTACTTTGTTCAGTACTTTCTGCAGGTAGTATGCCATGTCTGCTTAGAGGGACTGAGTGATTTGACATTCCGATGCAGTTAAGTCAATCATTAACATTAAGACGCTTTTTTCTAGATGTTAGCAGCCTCAAGCTTACCACTGCTTATACTTAGCATATTTATCGATGTCTGATTGCTTTCACAGAAGACGAAGTAAACCAAACATACAACTTCTCAGTCTGGTGTCTTTGGTTTGTAGTCTCAAGTTAGTTATCCAATCTTTGAGAGACATCAAGTGATATATGAATCTTTGTGGCATGAAACTGGGCAAGTCTTGTTTGTTTGTTTAGTAGGGGATTAAAGCCTCTTTAAGCCGAGGCACTCCCCTTTCAACCTAAGGCGAACCTTTATTGGTTATATCAGAGCGTGTAGGCCAACAAACATGAAAATAAGAATTAACTCCTTTCGGAGAATCCAAGTATTATGTTGTAAGTCTGTTTCCTCTTCTTTAAATTATATCTTATGTCATAGTTTTAGGTTCATGGTATTAACTCGCAATGGAAATCTACTCTGAGCGTTCTAATTGTTTTAAAAAGGTGTCAGCATATTCGTTTGTTAAAGGGACTCATGGACCTAGAATTAATTATAGTAATTTGTATCTGGTGCCCGGTGCCCAGACTGCGGGGTGCCCGTATTGAACTGCGGGGTGCCCGTATTGAACTGCGGGGTGCCCGTATTGAATTGCGAGGTGCCCGTATTGAACTGCGGGGTGCCCGTATTGAAATGCGGGGTGTCCGTATTGAACTGCGGGGTGCCCGTATTGAAATGCGGGGTGCCCGTATGGAACTGAGCAAAAAAGAAGAGATCCAGTTAATGAGCATTTTCGCCGTCTTAAAAAAAATGTGAAAATGATTTGGCGTCGAATTTGTGGATTACCCAGCTGTAAAAATGTCTTTCTGCGACCGACGAACCCTCTTGCTGTCAGTAACATGACCTTCACGTCCGCTTAAAAATTTCTAGATTGAATGTCTATGAACAAAGCGCTGTTTATTTCTTCTTCACCAGATGTCACAATATAGTTTCCCGGCGACGTTCTGTCTAAGACCACCAGCATCTTTAGCAGGTTTGTCTGTGTACATCTATGTCTGTATATTTAGTCTATTTTCTGTTTTTCGTTATCTGTTGTTTTCTGTAGTACTTGTGCTAAGATTTCAATTGTTGACATGATACCTGATATTGATTTATTCATATATAGAATCATCCTTTTTAAATTGGTGAATAACCATGGAAGATAATATCTCTTTATTATATAGGATGATATCAGCGACAGTGCACGAACTTCTTAACACTGGCTGGGGACCCAGATATAATTATGAGGATGAAGAAAGTTTGTGGAATGCTTTAAATATTAATTTTTTATTAATTTTGTTGGAGCAGGGACTTTTCAACCTACTCTTACAGATTTTCAATTGCCGTGATTTTTATACATGCTCAACTTGAAAATGTGACCTACATTTTATCGTCCATCTCCGATAGAGCTAGGAACTCACTCTCAACTACAATGTAATCAGGAATTACTGGAAAAATAGCCCGACCGCTACACGCGGGGAGAAACGAACTGATTTACTGTTGGAGCGTGAAGCGAGCACAGTACTTCCACACCTCCAAGATCTCTCGTATATGATCCTTGACTTTCTGGACGCATCACCTGTGTCACGGTGGGTATGTGTTAAAAGTATATTGTTGATATATGTATATTACTTCTGTATTATAAAATAACTCTTTCTTTACCACGAATGTTAATGCGTTTTGATCCCAATTGTTTTATGATACCAGCGCTGTATCCAAAACATGTGTGTTTACTTGGTTTGTAGAAGGTCTCACATTAATATATAACATCAAATATACTATAGTCTGTCCATTAATTCGTGAGCACGTTTGAAATTGATTTTCTCGAAAACTACCTGTTGGATCTCAGTGATTTTTTGCAAGCAGCCTTAGAATATCCATGACGCTAGAGAAATATTTTTTCCAAGAAAATTTGATGTAGTTTGAAATATTTCTTCTTCAGGTTATATTAAAATCAACCTCACCGGATTGTACACAATAGTAACAGATCTACGGTACACAGACGCGTTGTTCTAAAAATACATTATGGTAACATTGAAATATCGTGAGTAAACAACAATTTCACGGGAATTCCCGTGCACCTAACCCAGTAAAAGTACTCTATGGAAAATTGTAAGAGCCGCCGGCTTCACCTTCAGAAAAACTATAGGCGGCAGGAATATTATTTGTGAAAAGCCACATTTAATTGCTGCCCGAAGTAAATACCTGAGGCAGATCCGTGAGCGGCGGAGACAAGGCTATGATATTGTATATTTGGACGAATCATGGGTCAATGCTCACCACACCAATGCTAAAGAATGGCAATCAGTAGACGGTGAACAGAAAAGAAAAATACCAAGCAGCAAAGGCCAGCGTATTATACTAACACATGCAGGAAGTAGTGAAGAAGGTCTTGTCCATGACGCTGGACTTATTTTCCAATCAAAAAGTACCGACGGTAGGGACTACCACACAGAAATGAATGGACATATTTTCAGGCACTGGATGGAGAAAGATCTACTTCCAATTCTAAACAGACCATGATGCTTGGTAATGGATAATGCATCCTATCACAACGCAGTATCAGCGGAAGACAAAGTACCAACTGCATCAAATACAAAAGATCAAATTAGGACTTGGCTTGCTAAGGAAAATGTCAGCTTCGATGATACATATTTGAAACCCGAGTTGTTGCACCTGGTGAGGATGACAAATAAGACAAAGGTGTTTCATATTGACAAAATCATTGCGGAATACGGCCACACGTCTTTGCGACTACCTCCATATCATGCTCACCTCAATCCGATAGAGCTTGTCTGGGCTAAAGTAAAAGGGCAAGTTGCCGAACAGAACAGGACGTTTAAAATGTGTGATGTTGAAGTTCTGACACGTGAGTCCTTCTCAATGATAGACATGCAGTTCTGGAAGAAGTGTGTTGAACATGTGCTCCTAGAGGAAGACGAGTACTGGCACCGAGATGGATTACAATTTGTCCAGCCAGTAACAATTATCAACCTCATGGAATCGCCAGATTCGGGAAGATACAAATCATATTTTTATTACAGACTGAGAAATAGCAACGTATACATTTCCATATCCAAATGCGTCTACCATCATACAATTTGTGGTGAAGTTAAGACACCCTGGGGTCTAATGGTGACCGAAGGGAGGACTAACTGTTGCATATTGTATCCAAGTTCACGATTGCACATAAAGGGCAACACACTTAATTACTTGACCTATCAAGTTAATATGGAGATACACCTATGAATAGAATTGACATGGACAAATTCTGGGATACTGTAAAATCTAAAATTTGAGCCCCGTATTTGCAATTGTCATAAAAGATCAAAGGAATTCGCCGATGTGCAAAATCCGTAGCATCTATGGACTACTGGTTAGCTTTATTTTAGCGTCATGGATATTCTAAGGCTGCATGCAAAAATCACTGAGATCCAACAGGTAGTTTTCGAGAAAATCAATTTCAAACGTGCTCACGAATTAATGGACAGACTATAGTACAACTTTGTGGAACTATTAAACGAATTTCTATTTTTGCCAACCTTCAGGCAATCATAACAACTACAGGGGAACAGGTACAGCAAAACATTAACAGACTCCAGTTTAACATGCAATGAATACAACATGAGAATAAATATTGACTAAACCAAAGTAGGGACATTGGTTAGAGAGGGAAACACTACCAATATCTCTACCGACAAATATCAATTAAATCAAGTCAAAGAATTTACATACCTAGGAAGTATTTTCTCAGCAAATGGAAGAATAACTAACAGATTCAATATAGAAGCAATAAAATAAATGAAATCATAGGACAAATAGCACAAATTTGGAAATCCAAACATTGAACCATAAACACTATAAATACATTGTAAAACACAATCTTTCTCAAACATTATGCTATCAGAGCCAAACCTGAAAGCTGACATTAAACGATAGAAGAAAACTAGTCAGAGATGAAGTGTCTATGTTGGGAGTATCAAGAAGAGACCAGTTTAGAAATGAAGACATAATGGGAAAAAGTGGGTACATCATCAGTACTAAACTTCATCAAGAAACAACAAATTAAAATAGTTTTGCCACATAAACAGATTACCAACCTCAAAGTTGAATTTCAGAAAAAAAACAGAGGCTGCGGAAAACACTATTTATGAAGCGCACACAAAAGACCGTTCTATAAATAAAGGTCTTGGTAGGAAAAGGGTTATCCCACATTTTTTAAAGTTGTGAGAAAAAAAGCATTCAAAGCTTTTTGGGTGCAGTAAAAATTCCTAACTATGTATGAACATTTGACTTCTGGTAATATGTTGTTAACATATCGAAGACGTTCTCTGGTAATATTATGTTAACATATCGAAGAAGTTCTCTGGTAATATGTTGTTAACATATCGAAGACGTTCTCTGGTAATATGTTCTTAACATATCGAAGAAGTTCAATATTATTTATTTTATAACTGTTGTCTAGAAACGCACTGATATAACCAAATAGTGGCTCGTTATTTGGTAGAAAGTTTGCCTTGACTTGAAGCGGCTATTGTATCCTTTAACAAAATTACAAAAATTAGACACATGCACCAGCTGTGTACAACCAATTCGACGGTCTTGGTTTAGAACATGTAACGCTATCTTCAATCCATCATTAAGTTGAAAATGAACAAAAACCACAATTGTCAATACAACTGACGGAATTTTGAAGATTACTTAAATATTTTTCTAATTTTTAACTTCTCAGCTTTCTCAAGAATAAACTTCAATTATGAGATACCATCTCAACTATAAGAAGAAAGATCAAAGCAGAAAATGAGGTTGTTTAACACAGTAAGAAAACAAATTTAATTAAATGCACTTTTCGAACAACAAAGGCACTAACATGCAAAAATCTCCTTGATTTAGATCTAGTTTATCGTGGTCTTTAAAACACTCTTCCGCCCGTCTGTCCAGCGTGTTTGTAGCGCGTTGGACTACGGGTGACTATCCTCTGTGTGTGCGGGTTCAATTCCGCGGGATGGCAGAAAAAGCCACAGATTCCCAGATTTACGGTGTTCGTGGCACCGAACCGAAGGGTTACGATGTCCATGGCACTGAGCCAAAGAGCTGAAAAGCTCAAGTGCTTCTGGATCGGAAAAAAGCAAAACACACTCGTCTTCCTGGCTAGGTACTAGGTGCCAAGAGAAATAAACATCACGGAATCCGTTTCAGTATTTGACAATTCTGTTTACCAAGATCCTCATATATATATATATATATTCTCTCTTACCTTATACTTTACATAGAGCCTACAAGCAATTTCTCCATACCGCTCTGTAATGGGCAACTTGCTCAATCTCAATGGATTTGATTCCGATATTTCTTGCCTCTCTCAGAAAAGTTCGTTTCAGAGTTTCCTTAGGCCGTTCTTTCTTTATTGAACCCTCGGCATCCCACTTCAATGCCTGCTTTGATATTCTTTGATCATTTCTTCTCATGGTGTTTCCAACATATCTCCATCTTCTCCTTCTTATAACAGTTGTTGCTTGTGGTTGACAAGACATTTGTGTATTTATGCACATATGGTCAATCTGATTCCTGGTTACTCCATCAGGTGAGTGCCAAGTAAGTTTCTGATTTACCAGAAATGTAGTTTCGCAAAAATGCAAGTCGATCGAGAAGATGGAGTTATTTTGGGACACACCTTGAGGAGAAATAATCAACGAATATCAAAGCAGGCATTGAAGTGGGATACAAAGGGTTCAAGAAAGAGTGGACGACCTAAGGAGACCCTGAAACGAACTATGCTGAGAGAGGCAAGAAATATCGGTCTCAGTTCCATGGAGGAGATTGAGCGAGTTGCCCAGGATAGAGCGGTATGGAGAAATTGCTTGCTGGGCATATGTAACGTATAACGGTACGAGAGAAATTATTATTATTAAAAGTGCAAGTCATTGTTTTAAAAGTTTAATTTATAAATACGTTTCATTAAAATACAATTACAATTAATCCCTCCAAAAAAGTATTACAATCTTTAAAAATTACATTGGGAACCTCTCACCGGTGCTACAGAGTTTGTGCACTGTCACTGAGATGATTCTGTATAAGAAAGAGACCTGAGAGCAGATGGTTATAAACTGAAGTGCGATGATGATGGTAGTATCACTCAATCAATCTTCGTTTTATCCCTGTAATTTATTCATATCTTTAAGTCCATATCTTTAAAGAAATTAATAACTCAGTGTCTCCATTCTTGCCTTCCAGATTATAACGCATGTAACTTTAACAGCATACAGGTGAAAGATTAACCCGAGGTTTGTTAAGACAAGACTCTTGCCTTTTTGTGTCTCATTGGGTGTGAAATTTAATTACTCTTTCCTTTGAGACAATCTAATGTACTTGAATTATGAGTCGAGTGTAGAAGTTTATCTTTGTGTCTGGAAGTTGGCAGCTGGAGATTTCAATGCTTACCCGTTAATATCAACTAACATTCACACAACATACTCATCGCTATTCTTTCTTGTTTTAACTCTTTCCATACCATGAATGTTATGGAATTTTATGACACCAGCCATTTTTATTACAGAAAGATTGTGTGTTTACGTTGTTTGTAGTTGATTGATTGATTGATTGATTGATTGTTTGATTGATAGGATCATCATCCTTGCACTTCGCTGTCTAACCATATGTGATGCGATCTCTTTCTTACACATGAATATCTCAGCAACAGTGCGCGAGCTTCGTATCCCCGGTTATGTAATTTAGAATATGGTGTAAATATTTTGAAGGAATTTTATTATTTAATATTTCTAACGAGTTTTCTCTTTTCGATTTTGAACTGCCAAGGGCTCTTTTAGGGCTCTACATGAAGACTGGTTCTACGTTTTATCGTCCGTCTCCGATAGGACTAGAAACTCCATCACACCTAAATGTAGAGACTAATCTATTGCGGTTCTCAAGACAAGGACATTTTTAACTAAAAACACAATTTGTCTATAGGAAAGTCAAAACGCGAAGGGTCGTACCGGGTTTCACCGTAAGGTTCGGTTACTATCTACAGAAATAACAGGCCACCTGATGAGAGTATTATACAAAACACAAACAAATCACCACTGTTGGTCAAAGAACAATATGAACTCAACATCGTAATTCCCTAACATACTGCATGGCAGGGGTGACTCGTCACTAAGGGCCAGTGGGCCGGCCCTACAAAAAATGACCAAGAGCCGCCACTGCTGCATGGTATAACATTGGTCAACTCTTTATTTTTATTGACATTTTTGAACTGGAGAATACGCACCGCTGATGAGGGCACTACTTATATAAACAAACACATCATACACACTGTCGCACACGTCACACTCTGCTGTGATCACTTATCACCCATTACTGCTATCGAAAATGCTATCATTATTGCTCTCTGTGATAGTCACTTTCGGCTTTCACGCTCATTTATCAAAAGGGTAATGTGTTATATTATCTTATTACTGAAGTGGGCTACTTTTTCATACAGTTCACCAAATGGCTTCTAGAATTGTTTGGATCCTTGTTATTTATTTAATGTTTTGATGCGTTAATTTCTCCATACCACGAAAGTTACTGGGTTTCTTAATATCTCCAAAACATGAATGTAACCTTGTTTTGACAAGGACTGTTTTGTAATATCAGATCTTGTACCACACAAATATTTTGTGTTTTCGTGGTTTTCAGCAGATATCAGATATATCGTCCCAAAAAATAACTACATGTCAAATGCGCTGCCTGCGAAAAGTTACCAACAACACCAGAAAAGACAGACTCCAACATCAGCATAAGAAAGAAAATTGGTCCTGAACATTGCTTGAATTACATTGAGAAACAAAGAATGAAGTGGTTTGGCTACTTAATAAGAATGCACCCAAACTCCACGGTATACAAAGTCTTCTACAACAGAACATCATGAAAGAAAGCGATAGGAAAACCACGAAAAAGATGGTTAGATGGCATAGCAGAATCTTGTCAAAGAGCAAAAATACCAATCTCCCAAGCCACTAGAACAGCGCAAGACAAAACAGAAAACCACGACACTGGGCAACAACTCGGTAACAGTGTGACGACAAAAGAATAAAAAGAAGAACCTTTAGTGCTGTAATATTTTACTTATGTTATTAGTAAAATAACAGCGATGTTGATTTGGCATACATGTAGAAGTTTAACAGTACGATAGTCGTTTTATTATAATTTCGTATTTGCAGGCTCCACATTCAATTCAGCGTATGTGAAAATCCGGTATCCCGTGGAATTCATCAGTTTACAACGTATCCTTACGACTGTCATTGGCGTATGCACACATTTATTATTAGTGATAGAAATGGAAGGTATCATTTGTTCATTGTCACGTTGCTTTTTATAGTCTGTAATATGGATACGCCTTTGCAAATATTCGCCACCATTTTGTGTATTACTGTAAATTCTAAACTTTAATTATCATTTTGTTGTGCTTATGAAAATATTATATAACAAAAACATTTTTTGCATCTAAAAAGCTTCCTACCAATTAGTTAAACATGAATTCGTAAGGTCGTGAGGTATATAAGGCTGCCTACAAAAAATTGCTGTTATCCATCAGGTAGATTTCGTACAAATTAAACCTTAGTGTGTTCACGAATTTTCGAACGAACTATAATCATTTCCAATATTAAATCAGAAAGGGAATTCTTTAGTGCTACATAGAACCAATACTGACATATGTAAGCGAATCATGGACAAAAAAATAAACCTATAGTGAAATCTCTGGAGGCCGTAGAAATGTGGTTTTAAATGAGAAAACTTAGAATTCCATGGACTGCTAAAATAACTAACGTTGATGTTTCCAAAGAACAAATACCAAAGGTTTATCCAGGCTTATCTTCGGCGAAGTCATCAACTGTTTGTCTTACGTTCCGACGGGCATGAGTTCGAAGCCGGACCACGTCGTTCGATTTACAAGTTAACTTTTTACAGAGATCCCTAAGAATGTTGCTGGAGCTACTGAGTCTGTGCTTTGCAAACTCTCTCAGAAGGTGGCGTATCATTCAGTTGAGAGCCACCACACTATGTGGAGTCACTCGGCGTAGGGAAGCGAATTGTTTCCTTCTAGATTACATAGACTTTAATCGCCGTACGGAAATTCTAATTTTTTCATGTTCTTGTTTTGATGTCTGTCCTTGCTTTTTCGTGTTTTTGTTGGGATATCCGCTCTTGTTTTCCATATTCTTGTGATTTCCGCCCTTATTTTTCTGGGTCTTGTTTTGATGTCTGTTCGTATTTGTTATGTTTGACGGTCATTATTTTAATCTAGAAAAAAAACCGAGGTTTTATGTTCAGTTCACACAATCAACTTTATAAAAATGAGAAAAGAAGTTGACACGCATACCTTGCGCATACTTGGGTTTATAAATGTTTTAAGGATATACATTTTACACCTAACTATTTGCAAAAACAACAGAAGAGTTTCACGGCGAACAGACCCAAGATATAAACAAAACTACATTTGTTCTAACGTTAAAATGACATGTCTATGTTTTCAAAGACTTTAAATCTCCTATAAAATACACAAACATATTTTAAACTGTTTTCTCTCATTAACAATTATTTGATGGTTTTTGTTTGTTTTGCTTTTTTGCAGCTTAGTACGTCTGCAAGAACAGGTAAAATAAAATGATTGAACAACAAGACTGTGGTTGGATTGAGTTTGTTTTATCTGTGGCGTAGAGGTTATGTGCTCGTCTCTCGTGTGCCAAATGTACCAGGTTCGCTTCCTCGTCGAGCCATCTGGATATTTTTCCAGAGATCCCAGATTTCAGTGTAGGTGAGATCGAGTTCCTAGTCCTAGACTTATGATAAAACGTAGGTCACGTGTTCGATTTGAACACGTAAAAGAATCCAAGGCAGTTCAAAATCGAGAAGAGCAGCCTTGAAAGCCACTGCACGGGCAAAGCTTATTAGAAAGAGATTAAAAATAAAATTCCTTCAGAAATATCTTCACCATTTTCAAAATTACATCGGTGAACCTCACCGATGCTACGGATTTTGGGAACTGCAACTGAGATCTTCCTGTGTAAGAAAGCGATCGGATCACACATGGCTACTCATCGACGTGCAATGATGATGGTCATATCAATCAATCAATCAATCAATCAATCAATATGTATTTTATAATTAAAGCAAGTTGGTATTATAAAAGTGGTCCCATTGACAAATCGAAAGTTACCAGTTATACAGTGCGCTGTGTCTATTTACTATTTAAACCGGTTCTGACAAGTTTGTCCTACGTCACATTTGTTCATCGCCCCTTTCCCGCACTACAATTACACACCAATACACAACCTTGACCTATGCTACGTCATAACCGAACCTTCTCATTTTCATAAATATATGCCAGATTAGCTCCATTCACAGGCTGCTTTTATCTTGAGCACCCTGTATAATTGATGTAAATTTGTATTGTATAATTGAAGTAAGTTGTATTGTTAAATTTATGTAGCTATTGTATAATTGATGTAAGTTTGTATTGTATAATTGAAGTAAGTTCGTATTGTATAATTGAAGTAAGTTTGTATTGTATAATTGAAGCAAGTTTGTATTGTATAATTGATGTTAGTTTGTATTGTATAATTGATGTAAGTTTGTATTACATAATTGAAGTAAGTTTGTATTGTATAATTGATGTAAGCTTGTATTGTATAATTGATGTAAGTTCGTATTGTATAATTGATGTAAGTTCGTATTGTATAATTGAAGCAAGTTTGTATTGTATAATTGAAGTAAGTTCGTATTGTATAATTGAAGCAAGTTTGTATTGTATAATTGAAGTAAGTTTGTATTGTATAATTGAAGTAAGTTTGTATTGTATTATTGAAGCAAGTTTGTATTACATAATTGAAGGAAGTTTGTATTACATAATTGAAGAAAGTTTGTATTGCATAATTGAAGCAAATTTTTTGGCATTTGATGTCGTCTATAGAAGTTTCTAACCTCCACAGGCGTACGTGGATGCGGATGTTTACAGTGATGAGAGAACGGATAGGTTTGCACCAACAGCATCAATTGTTGGGGAGTTGAATATTGATAAGAGGGATGTTCTTCGAACTCTTCGTAACTGTCTGTTGAATAAAAACACTACAATAAACGTTGATTCGATCCAGCGATTTAAGCAGTTTTGAGTTACCCGGTGTACAAGTAGAACTGAATGCATGTGGGACAGAACGACGAGTGTGTTTAATCAGCGAGCCACGGGAACCATCAGTATACATACTCATCGATATCTGTTGAGGGAGATTGAGCACCTATAGTCTGCCCGGAGTACATTGACATCAGTTTAGTAACCAATGACAATAACCAATGTATGATATAAATGAAGCAAGTTTATACTTTACAGAGACTAATATCCTAGAACTGGTTGTAATAGTTCTATTCGATCCTATGTTTGTAGTCAGATATTTGCAAAATAAAAACTAATTGCATAACCTTTATAGAACTTTGCGAATCAACACCAGCTTTTAAACGCTGTTTCTGATTTTTCTAGGCATTATTACGTTCAGTAGTTTGCCGTTGCTTTCTGAACTGGTATGCCGTTGTTCTTTTGTTAAAAAATCCACGCGAAACAATTTGCAACCAAACTGTCCGCATCGTGATTCGAACTCAGAACGTCAGGGTTAATAGACAGAGCTTCACTATCCCCAAAACCACACACGCCACCGATCTTTGCAAACATCTAGATAAAAGCTCTTAAATTGTGCAAACAAGAAATGACTGGAAAATTAGTAACAATTTGTGTTTCTGCACTTAGAGATTCCCATTTGTACGCAGCCTCTTTCATTATGCTTAGAGTGGATACGTCACATCACTTGCACAGTAGCTACTGCGACAATTCAAAATTGACACTGACCCCCCTATTTGAAAATGAAAGTGCTCATATTAGACTGGATAGTCTAGCTAGAGAATCGACCACACCAGAAACTGAACATCTATACGTTGATAAATTAGTAGTCCTGTCACTGTTTGAATACTGGAATGGCACAGTTGTAAGAGCATTTGTTAGAGGTTTAAAATGTTAAAGGATGAAGGATTCACTGTTTTTTTGCACCGAGTTTTACCCCAAATTGCTCAGTCCCTCACCTGCCAAGAGCATTGCACAAAGCTCGAACTCTGTAGCTCCGGCAACAATTATATGGGTCTCCGAAAAAAATGCACTCGTGAACAGAACGGCGAGGTCCAGATTCGAACCCATGACCTTCGACTCGCAAAGCAAGAGCTTAACCGCTTAGCCACAGAGACCATCTGTGATAGAGGTATTGTTAGAGGCATCAAGTTCAAATCTCCAGCTGCAGAGGTTTGGTTTTTATACCACAACGGGCCCGCGTGCCCAGCCTGTTCGTAGCGCGTTGGAATACGGGTGACTAGTCCTCTGTAAGTGCGGGTTCAACTCCGCGGACTGGCAGAAAAGCTACAGGTTCCCTATATTTACGGTGTTCATGGCACCGAGCCAAGGGTTACGATGCCCATGACACCGAGCCGAAGAACGTTCAGCTCAAGTGCTTCTGGATAGGAAAAAAAAAAAAATACCACAACGGCTATCAAATTAACCTAGACACGACTGTGTACTCGAGAAACACTGGGAAGAAATGACAGCCGACGTGAGTGACTGACCTCATCACACTTTGCGCACATTTGATAAAACAAAAATTGATTAACAATCTATCCCCAATGTATCTCATGGTATTCTTCTTCTTCTTCTTCTTCTTTGAACGTTCCATATCAACCACGTATTAACCACTCTGTGTGATTTGTATGTGATCTGATCCTAAGAGCGATTGTGCGTTGGGCCAGTTATGCGCCTACAAGTAGGCCAGCACATCCGATTTCTGCGATGTTTTTATTTACTACGGTAGCTTCCCTAGGTCCTGTTTCACTCGCCTCTTACGACATGCCTTGTAGGTCGCAGTGGTACTGTTCTTTGCTCTACTGGCGAGCCCCAGCACCACATGGGCGTATCTCATAATATAAAATGAGTTATTTACTTTTGTTAAAATCAAACTACACAGTCTCCCATTCAAGCAGAATAAAAAAAACTCTTTGATTTGATGCCTTCCATAATTGTTCTTTCAAAAACCACTGTGACGTTTAAGTGGCCAATATAGTTTATGTTCCGGGACATGATGTTATTTATAAGCCAACGCTCCTCAATATTCAGGTCTTGAAGGATGTCTTTATGTTTTTTCTCTTCTCTGTCCAGGATGTTCTAAGAACTTATTTATAACACCTTCGTTTCAAACGATTCCATTTTGTTTATTTAATGTTTGTGTTATAGTCCACGATTCACAATATCATTACATAATAATAATATCTGCAAGCAGTTTCATACTGACGAATGACGATCACATGACTTGTAACTACGTGAGAGTTTACAAAACATCAGAAACCTGCTAGAATACGTTTATCTGCATTAATCATTTCTCCTTATTTTTGATTATTTTTAGTTTTACATTCGTTGATGACAGACGGCAACATTTTCTAAAACATTATTTCAAAACGTCTGGCATAGAATGATGAGATATAGACTGTGGACAATTTAATGTAGTTGCATTTACAAACAGTTTATAATTTACAAACATATATTTTTGTTTAAAGTATAGAAAGTATGCACTTTGATGAATGATAAATCACTTTTTCTAATCTTGGTAATTTCTTAATGTCTTATAGTTTTCAAATGTAGTCAGAGAAAAATGTAATCTTTTCTATAGTCATGTTTTCTCTATTTGCAAACATATTATAGACATGTTTTCTCTATTTGCAAACATATTATAGACATGTTTTCTCTATTTGCAAACATATTATAGACATGTTTCCTCTATTTGCAAACATATTATAGTCATGTTTCCTCTATTTGCAAACATATTATAGTCATGTTTCCTCTATTTGCAAACATATTATAGACATGTTTCCTCTATTTGCAAACATATTATAGTCATGTTTCCTCTATTTGCAAACATATTATAGTCATGTTTCCTCTATTTGCAAACATATTATAGACATGTTTCCTCTATTTGCAAACATATTATAGTCATGTTTCCTCTATTTGCAAACATATTATACTTATGTTTCCTCTATTTGCAAACATATTATAGTCATGTTTCCTCTATTTGCAAACATATTATAGTCATGTTTCCTCTATTTGCAAACTTATTATACTTATGTTTCCTCTATTTGCAAACATATTATAATCATGTTTCTCTATTTGCAAACATATTATAGACATGTTTCCTCTATTTGCAAACATATTATAGTTATGTTTCCTCTATTTGCAAACATATTATACTTATGTTTTCTCTATTTGCAAACATATTATAGTCATGTTTCCTCTATTTGCAAACTTATTATACTTATGTTTCCTCTATTTGCAAACATATTATAGACATTTTTCCTCTATTTGCAAACATATTATACTTATGTTTCCTCTATTTGCAAACATATTATAGTCATGTTTCCTCTATTTGCAAACATATTATAGTCATGTTTCCTCTATTTGCAAACATATTATACTTATGTTTCCTCTATTTGCAAACATATTATAGACATGTTTCCTCTATTTGCAAACATATTATAGACATGTTTCCTCTATTTGCAAACATATTATAGACATGTTTCCTCTATTTGCAAACATATTATAGTCATGTTTCCTCTATTTGCAAACATATTATAGACATGTTTTCTCTATTTGCAAACATATTATACTTATGTTTCCTCTATTTGCAAACATATTATAGTCATGTTTTCTCTATTTGCAAACATATTATAGACATGTTTCCTCTATTTGCAAACATATTATAGTCATGTTTCCTCTATTTGCAAACATATTATAGACATGTTTCCTCTATTTGCAAACATATTATAGACATGTTTCCTCTATTTGCAAACATATTATAGTTATGTTTCCTCTATTTGCAAACATATTATACTTATGTTTCCTCTATTTGCAAACTTATTATACTTATGTTTCCTCTATTTGCAAACATATTATAGACATGTTTCCTCTATTTGCAAACATATTATAGTCATGTTTCCTCTATTTGCAAACATATTATAGACATGTTTCCTCTATTTGCAAACATATTATAGTCATGTTTCCTCTATTTGCAAACATATTATAGTCATGTTTCCTCTATTTGCAAACATATTATAGTTATGTTTCCTCTATTTCAAACATATTATACTTATGTTTCTCTATTTGCAAACATATTATACTTATGTTTCCTCTATTTGCAAACATATGATAGACATGTTTCCTCTATTTGCAAACATATTATAGTCATGTTTCCTCTATTTGCAAACATATTATAGTCATGTTTCCTCTATTTGCAAACATATTATACTTATGTTTCCTCTATTTGCAAACATATTATAGACATCTTTCCTCTATTTGTAAACATATTATAGTCATGTTTCCTCTATTTGCAAACATATTATAGTCATGTTTCCTCTATTTGCAAACATATTATAGACATGTTTTCTCTATTTGCAAACATATTATAGACATGTTTCCTCTATTTGCAAACATATTATAGTTATGTTTCCTCTATTTGCAAACATATTATACTTATGTTTCCTCTATTTGCAAACATATTATACTTATGTTTTCTCTATTTGCAAACATATTATAGACATGTTTCCTCTATTTGCAAACATATTATACTTATGTTTCCTCTATTTGCAAACATATTATAGTCATGTTTCCTCTATTTGCAAACATATTATAGTTATGTTTCCTCTATTTGCAAACATATTATACTTATGTTTCCTCTATTTGCAAACATATTATACTTATGTTTCCTCTATTTGCAAACATATGATAGACATGTTTCCTCTATTTGCAAACATATTATAGTCATGTTTCCTCTATTTGCAAACATATTATAGTCATGTTTCCTCTATTTGCAAACATATTATACTTATGTTTCCTCTATTTGCAAACATATTATACTTATGTTTCCTCTATTTGCAAACATATTATAATCATGTTTCCTCTATTTGCAAACATATTATAGTCATGTTTCCTCTATTTGCAAACATATTATAGACATGTTTCCTCTATTTGCAAACATATTATAGACATGTTTCCTCTATTTGCAAACATATTATAGTCATGGTTCCTCTATTTGCAAACATATTATAGTCATGTTTTCTCTATTTGCAAACATATTATAGTCATGTTTCCTCTATTTGCAAACATATTATAGTCATGTTTCCTCTATTTGCAAACATATTATAGACATGTTTCCTCTATTTGCAAACATATTATAGACATGTTTCCTCTATTTGCAAACATATTGTAATCATGTTTCCTCTATTTGCAAACATATTATACTTATGTTTCCTCTATTTGCAAACATATTATAGTCATGTTTCCTCTATTTGCAAACATATTATAGTCATGTTTTCTCTATTTGCAAACATATTATACTTATGTTTCCTCTATTTGCAAACATATTATACTTATGTTTTCTCTATTTGCAAACATATTATAGACATGTTTCCTCTATTTGCAAACATATTATAGACATGTTTCCTCTATTTGCAAACATATTATAGACATGTTTCCTCTTTTGCAAACATATTATACTTATGTTTCTCTATTTGCAAACATATTATAGTCATGTTTCTCTATTTGCAAACATATTATAATCATGTTTCTCTATTTGCAAACATATTATACTTATGTTTCCTCTATTTGCAAACATATTATAGACATGTTTTCTCTATTTGCAAACATATTATAGTCATGTTTCCTCTATTTGCAAACATATTATACTTATGTTTCCTCTATTTGCAAACATATTATAGACATGTTTCCTCTATTTGTAAACATATTATAGTCATGTTTCCTCTATTTGCAAACATATTATAGTCATGTTTCCTATATTTGCAAACATATTATAGTCATGTTTCCTCTATTTGCAAACATATTATAGACATGTTTCCTCTATTTGCAAACATATTATAGACATGTTTCCTCTATTTGCAAACATATTATAGTCATGGTTCCTCTATTTGCAAACATATTATAGACAGGTTTCCTCTATTTGCAAACATATTATAGTCATGTTTTCTCTATTTGCAAACATATTATAGTCATGTTTCCTCTATTTGCAAACATATTATAGTCATGTTTCCTCTATTTGCAAACATATTATAGACATGTTTTCTCTATTTGCAAACATATTATAGTCATGTTTCCTCTATTTACAAACATATTATAGACATGTTTCCTCTATTTGCAAACATATTATAGACATGTTTTCTCTATTTGCAAACATATTATAGACATGTTTCCTCTATTTGCAAACATATTATAGTCATGGTTCCTCTATTTGCAAACATATTATACTTATGTTTCCTCTATTTGCAAACATATTATAGTCATGTTTCCTCTATTTGCAAACATATTATAGTCATGTTTCCTCTATTTGCAAACATATTATAGACATGTTTCCTCTATTTGCAAACATATTATAGTCATGTTTCCTCTATTTGCAAACATATTATAGACTTGTTTCCTCTATTTGCAAACATATTATAGTCATGTTTTCTCTATTTGTAAACATATTATAGTCATGTTTCCTCTATTTGCAAACATATTATAGTCATGTTTCCTCTATTTGCAAACATATTATAGTCATGTTTCCTCTATTTGCAAACATATTATAGACATGTTTCCTCTATTTGCAAACATATTATAGACATGTTTCCTCTATTTGCAAACATATTATAGTCATGGTTCCTCTATTTGCAAACATATTATAGTCATGGTTCCTCTATTTGCAAACATATTATAGTCATGTTTCCTCTATTTGCAAACATATTATAGTCATGTTTCCTCTATTTGCAAACATATTATAGTCATGTTTCCTCTATTTGCAAACATATTATAGTCATGTTTCCTCTATTTGCAAACATATTATAATCATGTTTCCTCTATTTGCAAACATATTATACTTATGTTTACTCTATTTGCAAACATATTATAGACATGTTTCCTCTATTTTCAAACATATTATAGTCATTTTTCCCTCTATTTGCAAACATATTATAGACATGTTTCCTCTATTTGCAAACATATTATAGTCATGTTTTCTCTATTTGCAAACATATTATAGTCATGTTTCCTCTATTTGCAAACATATTATAGTCATGTTTCCTCTATTTGCAAACATATTATAGACATGTTTCCTCTATTTGCAAACATATTATAGTCATGTTTCCTCTATTTACAAACATATTATAGACATGTTTCCTCTATTTGCAAACATATTATAGACATGTTTCCTCTATTTGCAAACATATTATAGACATGTTTCCTCTATTTGGAAACATATTATAGTCATGGTTCCTCTATTTGCAAACATATTATACTTATGTTTCCTCTATTTGCAAACATATTATAGTCATGTTTCCTCTATTTGCAAACATATTATAGTCATGTTTTCTCTATTTGCAAACATATTATAGTCATGTTTCCTCTATTTGCAAACATATTATAGTCATGTTTCCTCTATTTGCAAACATATTATAGACATGTTTCCTCTACTTGCAAACATATTATAGTCATGGTTCCTCTATTTGCAAACATATTATACTTATGTTTTCTCTATTTGCAAACATATTATAGTCATGTTTCCTCTATTTGCAAACATATTATAGTCATGTTTCCTCTATTTGCAAACATATTATAGACATGTTTCCTCTATTTGCAAACATATTATAGTCATGTTTCCTCTATTTGCAAACATATTATAGACTTGTTTCTCTATTTGCAAACATATTATAGACATGTTTCCTCTATTTGTAAACATATTATAGTCATGGTTCCTCTATTTGCAAACATATTATACTTATGTTTCCTCTATTTGCAAACATATTATAGTCATGTTTCCTCTATTTGCAAACATATTATAGTCATGTTTCCTCTATTTGCAAACATATTATAGTCATGTTTCCTCTATTTGCAAACATATTATAGTCATGTTTCCTCTATTTGCAAACATATTATAGACATGTTTCCTCTACTTGCAAACATATTATAGTCATGTTTTCTCTATTTGCAAACATATTATAGACATGTTTTCTCTATTTGCAAACATATTATAGACATGTTTCCTCTATTTGCAAACATATTGTAATCATGTTTCCTCTATTTGCAAACATATTATACTTATGTTTTCTCTATTTGCAAACATATTATAGTCATGTTTCCTCTATTTGCAAACATATTATAGTCATGTTTCCTCTATTTGCAAACATATTATAGACATGTTTCCTCTATTTGCAAACATATTATACTTATGTTTCCTCTATTTGCAAACATATTATAGTCATGTTTCCTCTATTTGCAAACATATTATAATCATGTTTCCTCTATTTGCAAACATATTATACTTATGTTTCCTCTATTTGCAAACATATTATAGACATGTTTCCTCTATTTGCAAACATATTATAGTCATGTTTCCTCTATTTGCAAACATATTATACTTATGTTTCCTCTATTTGCAAACATATTATAGTCATGGTTCCTCTATTTGCAAACATATTATAGACAGGTTTCCTCTATTTGCAAACATATTATAGTCATGTTTCCTCTATTTGCAAACATATTATAGTCATGTTTTCTCTATTTGCAAACATATTATAGTCATGTTTCCTCTATTTGCAAACATATTATAGACATGTTTTCTCTATTTGCAAACATATTATAGTCATGTTTCCTCTATTTACAAACATATTATAGACATGTTTCCTCTATTTGCAAACATATTATAGACATGTTTCCTCTATTTGCAAACATATTATAGACATGTTTCCTCTATTTGCAAACATATTATAGTCATGGTTCCTCTATTTGCAAACATATTATACTTATGTTTCCTCTATTTGCAAACATATTATAGTCATGTTTCCTCTATTTGCAAACATATTATAGTCATGTTTCCTCTATTTGCAAACATATTATAGACATGTTTTCTCTATTTGCAAACATATTATAGTCATGTTTCCTCTATTTGCAAACATATTATAGACTTGTTTCCTCTATTTGCAAACATATTATAGACATGTTTCCTCTATTTGTAAACATATTATAGTCATGTTTCCTCTATTTGCAAACATATTATAGTCATGTTTCCTCTATTTGCAAACATATTATAGTCATGTTTCCTCTATTTGCAAACATATTATAGACATGTTTCCTCTATTTGCAAACATATTATAGACATGTTTCCTCTATTTGCAAACATATTATAGTCATGGTTCCTCTATTTGCAAACATATTATAGTCATGTTTCCTCTATTTGCAAACATATTATAGTCATGTTTCCTCTATTTGCAAACATATTATAGTCATGTTTCCTCTATTTGCAAACATATTATAGACATGTTTCCTCTATTTGCAAACATATTATAGACATGTTTCCTCTATTTGCAAACATATTATAGTCATGGTTCCTCTATTTGCAAACATATTATAGACATGTTTCCTCTATTTGCAAACATATTATAGTCATGTTTCCTCTATTTGCAAACATATTATAGTCATGTTTCCTCTATTTGCAAACATATTATAGTCATGTTTCCTCTATTTGCAAACATATTATAGTCATGTTTTCTCTATTTGCAAACATATTATAGACATGTTTCCTCTATTTGCAAACATATTATAGTCATGTTTCCTCTATTTGCAAACATATTATAGACATGTTTCCTCTATTTGGAAACATATTATAGTCATGGTTCCTCTATTTGCAAACATATTATACTTATGTTTCCTCTATTTGCAAACATATTATAGTCATGTTTCCTCTATTTGCAAACATATTATAGTCATGTTTTCTCTATTTGCAAACATATTATAGTCATGTTTCCTCTATTTGCAAACATATTATAGTCATGTTTCCTCTATTTGCAAACATATTATAGACATGTTTCCTCTACTTGCAAACATATTATAGTCATGGTTCCTCTATTTGCAAACATATTATACTTATGTTTCCTCTATTTGCAAACATATTATAGTCATGTTTCCTCTATTTGCAAACATATTATAGTCATGTTTCCTCTATTTGCAAACATATTATAGACATGTTTCCTCTATTTGCAAACATATTATAGTCATGTTTCCTCTATTTGCAAACATATTATAGACTTGTTTCCTCTATTTGCAAACATATTATAGACATGTTTCCTCTATTTGTAAACATATTATAGTCATGGTTCCTCTATTTGCAAACATATTATACTTATGTTTCCTCTATTTGCAAACATATTATAGTCATGTTTCCTCTATTTGCAAACATATTATAGTCATGTTTCCTCTATTTGCAAACATATTATAGTCATGTTTCCTCTATTTGCAAACATATTATAGTCATGTTTCCTCTATTTGCAAACATATTATAGACATGTTTCCTCTACTTGCAAACATATTATAGTCATGGTTCCTCTATTTGCAAACATATTATACTTATGTTTCCTCTATTTGCAAACATATTATAGTCATGTTTCCTCTATTTGCAAACATATTATAGTCATGTTTCCTCTATTTGCAAACATATTATAGACATGTTTCCTCTATTTGCAAACATATTATAGTCATGTTTCTCTATTTGCAAACATATTATAGACTTGTTTCTCTATTTGCAAACATATTATAGACATGTTTCCTCTATTTGTAAACATATTATAGTCATGTTTCCTCTATTTGCAAACATATTATAGTCATGTTTCCTCTATTTGCAAACATATTATAGTCATGTTTCCTCTATTTGCAAACATATTATAGACATGTTTCCTCTATTTGCAAACATATTATAGACATGTTTCCTCTATTTGCAAACATATTATAGTCATGGTTCCTCTATTTGCAAACATATTATAGTCATGTTTCCTCTATTTGCAAACATATTATAGTCATGTTTCCTCTATTTGCAAACATATTATAGTCATGTTTCCTCTATTTGCAAACATATTATAGACATGTTTCCTCTATTTGCAAACATATTATAGACATGTTTCCTCTATTTGCAAACATATTATACTTATGTTTCCTCTATTTGCAAACATATTATACTTATGTTTTCTCTATTTGCAAACATATTATAGTCATGTTTCCTCTATTTGCAAACATATTATACTTATGTTTCCTCTATTTGCAAACATATTATAGTCATGTTTCCTCTATTTGCAAACATATTATAGTCATGTTTTCTCTATTTGCAAACATATTATAGACATGTTTTCTCTATTTGCAAACATATTATAGTCATGTTTCCTCTATTTACAAACATATTATAGACATGTTTCCTCTATTTGCAAACATATTATACTTATGTTTTCTCTATTTGCAAACATATTATAGACATGTTTTCTCTATTTGCAAACATATTATAGTCATGTTTCCTCTATTTGCAAACATATTATAGTCATGTTTCCTCTATTTGCAAACATATTATACTTATGTTTTCTCTATTTGCAAACATATTATAGACATGTTTCCTCTATTTGCAAACATATTATACTTATGTTTTCTCTATTTGCAAACATATTATAGTCATGTTTTCTCTATTTGCAAACATATTATAGACATGTTTCCTCTATTTGCAAACATATTATAGACATGTTTCCTCTACTTGCAAACATATTATAGTCATGGTTCCTCTATTTGCAAACATATTATAGTCATGTTTCCTCTATTTGCAAACATATTATAGTCATGTTTCCTCTATTTGCAAACATATTATAGTCATGTTTTCTCTATTTGCAAACATATTATAGACATGTTTCCTCTATTTGCAAACATATTATAATCATGTTTCCTCTATTTGCAAACATATTATACTTATGTTTCCTCTATTTGCAAACATATTATAGACATGTTTCCTCTATTTGCAAACATATTATAGTCATGGTTCCTCTATTTGCAAACATATTATACTATGTTTCCTATTTGCAAACATATTATAGACATGTTTCCTCTATTTGCAAACATATTATAGACATGTTTTCTCTATTTGCAAACATATTATAGTCATGTTTCCTCTATTTGCAAACATATTATAGACATGTTTCCTCTATTTGCAAACATATTATAGTCATGTTTCCTCTATTTGCAAACATATTAAGATATATTTTTTTCCATTCTTTTCTCTATTCCTGTTTTGCCTCACAGCGTTAGGATAAGAAGAGATTTCTAGAACGGACTTTTGTGTGTGCTTCATAAACAGTGCTTTTCACCACCTCAGTTATTTCTGAGATTCACTTTCTGCTTAGAGTTTGTCCACATGGGCGTACACATTATAGATTCGCCATACCTGATCACGAATTGTTAATTTAATACCTTGTAATTCCACAGCCTAAGGTAAGAAATCATGTGTGTCAAGGCAATTGTGGGCAAGGCCATGTTTCACATAGATAGCTTGACCTCGTCCTCCAACGGGTTCACTGGGAGTGAAATAACATTTAAAGCCTGGACACTCAAGTTCTTGAAATAAAAACATCAGTTATGTAAAGTGGTCTACTTAAATTGGGCTGAATACATGATCCTGAGTTACTACTAACTGTTGAGTTTCTGCTGGTTTTAATCAAATTGTGCTTTTAAAGGTTTTCAACTTCATTTTGTAACTAAGATTAACATCTATTCATAATGTGGTAATTCATTATTTTTATGTTCTCGTTAACTCGTGTGCTATCATCCGTATTGTAGTAATTCAATATTTTAATGTTGTCACAGAATATTACCATTTCTATCGTGGTAATTCAATATTTAAATTTTGTCATTAATGATAATATTACCATTTCTATCGTGGTAATTCAATATTTAAATTTTGTCATTAATGATAATATTACCACTTCTATCGTGGTAATTCAATATTACTAGTTGTCACTAACACGAATATTAGGATCCGTCAAATTCATTATCATTATAACTTTCCAAGATGTGGTTTTATAGAAAACTGTTAAGAACATCAAGGTGAATAAATTCTAAAGAGAAAGTGTCGATGGAAGCCAATGTGCAAAAGAAACAAACTAAGCAAATCTGAAAGAAGTCAGTCATCATTATTAAGCTTGTCCTGAAAAATGAAATTATATTTGGTATTCAACATTTTCTCAATAGCTACCTTAATTGTTTGGATTTCTGCTTCATAGTTATGACAGAAATTCTCCTATGCTAATATGATCTTTTCCGTAGCGTTGTTTTGTGTATTATGTGAACATTTCTGTTCCTATTTTCTTTATTGCTTTCTTTCATGACATGAAAACTTGTTTTTTGTGACCCAATTTTGTATGACTTTATTAAACCCAATACAGTAGAACCTCCCTTGACCTTCACCGTTCGTACCAGGACTCTGACAGATAACAGAATAGACGGATAACAGAAATCTCCTTAATACATATGTACAGTAATGTGATTTCAGTGCGCACTTTGGGACGAAAATGAAAATAAATTCCTTTAAAAGTGAATAATACATACATATTGTATTTAATTTGACAAAACGAACAATATAAAATATTCAGAATAAGAGTAGTCATGTACAGAAATGTATTGTAATACTATAAACCTACGTTACTTTAAAATAATCTGTCATCTCCTTCTGTGCCTCAAGGAGATCTGTTCTTAACCACAAATCTAGAACTAGCCTCAAGCTCGAGCTTTCTGCGCGGCAATGTCCCGTATCTTACGCAGAAGTAGGATCTATGTTGCATTTGCCTCCTCTTGCATTTCAAACCAGCCGAGGCACATTGTTTCTGCATCAGTTCTAAGTTTTTGGTTAAGAATTGATCCTTCATCGTCATCAATTTCTTCATCTTCAATTATAGTCTTTATTAGACGATGACGGATAACAGAAACGGGTGGTTAAACGAGTGACGGTTAATCGAATCGAAGTTTTACTATATATATATATATATATATATATATATATATATATATATATATATATATCCTCTTCGTGTCCCGTTTGATACATAAAGCTTCTACCGTTCTGTCTCCTTTCTATTGGTTTCTCCAAGTCATTCTACAATCTGTTAACTCTCTCCTCAACGTACTTCTTCGTATTTCCTTATGACGTCCATGCATCCTCTTTCCGTGACCTACTTAAACTTAAGACTGATCTCTTTGACAGGTGTTATGCAGCATGTGTGCGACGTTGAACAGTGTGTTCTGTCCCAGTAGAATCTCTAAATTTCTCTGAAATAATTACTACTTCATTCTGAAAATGTTTCATACACACAACACTGTATTTGGTTGTAACCCAATCTTAAGAGGAATGATTCGAAATCATTTTTCTCGAAGCTCAGGACTGCGTATTTAAGATGAAAATTGAAACATTTTAGTCAGTGGCGGCTCGTTATTAAGGGTCAGAGGGCCGGACCCACCAAAAATAATGCATAACGTGCATTTATTATTTAATAAATTAAGATATAACCTAACCCAAAACCATGATTTTCCAGAAAATCTGTGTCTGGCCCCACCAACAAAAATGATCACGAGCCGCCACTGATTTTAGTATATTCTTCACCCTTGTAGTTTGATCTACATCCAGGCACATAACACTTCACATGAATAACTAATAATCTTTCACATAAGAATACTCATAAATCCACAAGAATAGCGAAATTTGGGCAGTTGCAGCGCAAAAATACAACACGGTCCTAACTTCAAACTTGGTGTTTAAACCGACTTCCGTTTTTGAAACTCAGCCCACAGTTAAAAACTACAAATCTCAGTCAGAATGCCTGTTACTTTAAGTAGGTCATGCTCTTTTCATCCGCTATATATCGGAGAGTTGTCCTAGTCAATGCCCCTAGATATGCATACGACACACATAACCAATCGATCTCCACCGTTGTCTTTTGAATGATGGTCAACATGCTGCCTTGCAGGTTGACTGGGGACAGTCAAAGGCTGACGGAGAGCGAACCCAGTAAACGCTGGTTGAAATCGGACACGTCGCCGAAGGACAAGCACTAGAGCTCCAAATGGTACTGAAGATGTGACGTAAAACAAATGTTCTTGGCAAAGCATGTTTATATATCACAATAAGAATGATAAAAATGGTCGAAAAATAAAGATCGAGAAAGAGAAAGAGGGGGAAAGAATGATGGTCTCCAGTGATGCAGAGGTTGTTTGTGTTAAAAGCTCTCCATTTGCTATCGTATTTGGCCAGAAAATATGCAAGATTCATCTTATTTTGGAATGTCTCCAACTTGTGTATCTTGTTTTGGCCATTTTCCCACATTCACTACTAAATAATATCATTTCAAGGACGCTGCGTCTATATATTTCAAGTTTTGTTTTACAATTTAATCATTTAGTTTTTCTACTTTTGGTTTAGCATAGCCAACGTTTAACTTGCCTTCATTATTTTTTCGAATGGTGTCTTTTTCCGAATAACTATTCTGTGACTCCGTGTTGCGCAGTTATACAAAAATCTTCCCAGGTATTTTATTTATACATACATCTATTTTAATATTTATAATAATGATAAAAACTGGGAAAGTTTTATACAGAAATAAGGAAAGTGCTCTATGTGAAAAACCACTATAGGGGCAGGTGGTGTCACTTGCGATCATTTGTACGCCACTAAAGTGGTTAATGGTATGAGTGAAGTTAATTCAAATTCCAAAGTTAGTGTAAATATTTACAACATGACGTCAACGTCTGTGCAGGATCAAGAAGAGATTGCTTTTCTGCATTTTTTTTCAAAGGAATGTAGAATCAAACACACAGGAACATCTCAGATATCTGTCAAATCTAACAAGACGATTAAGAGGAAGCAGCGGGAGGGGGATTTCTGATTATCTTGAAAATGTTGTGCACTGTGGCTAAGTCGCTACGCCCTTGCCTTGCGAGTCGAAGGTCGTAGGTTCGAATCCGTACCGCGCCGTTCTGTTCACGACTGCATTTTTACCAGAGACCCCTAGAATTGTTGACGGAGATACGGAGTTCTGCTTTGTGCAATACTCTCGATTGGTGACGTGCCATTTCTGCAGAGAAGGACCGAGCCATATGGGGTCAAACCTGGTGCAATAAAGTCAATCCTTCGGCTTTAAAAAAAGTTCAAATATTTTAACGTAAGACTTACTGAATATCAATTTTGAACTTTGAAAAACTAAAATAGTACACTTATCTAATGGTCTTCTTCTATTTCTTCAATGATCCAGCGATGCTTGAGCTTTTTTCCTTCAGCCCATTACTATGTAGTGATATCTACATGTGTTTGTAAGTTGTTCTTGTGTTCCGTATAATCTATCTATCCATTCTTTAATCCCGTTTATCTTTCAGCGTCAGGACGAAAACGAGACACCTGAAACGAACCTCTCTATGCAGTTTGTCTTTCTTTCTCTTCTCCAATCATGATTTGCCTCACAGCTTCAGGGTAAGAAGAGTTTTCTAGTACGGCTTTGTGTGTGCTTCATAAACAGTGTCTTTCGTCGCCTCTGTTATCTCTGAGGTCCACCTTTTGCGTAGCCGGCCTTTTGCTTTGTATCCACTGTATCGGAGCAACATTGCTCTCTGTGGTATACTGCCTGTTGGTAATCTGCTTATGTGGCCGAACCATTTAATTTGTTGCTTCTTGATAAAGTTCAGTACCGATGTCGAAATAAAATGGAAAAACTAAAATAGTACACTTATCTAATGGTCTTCGTCTTTTTCTTCAATGATCCAGAGGTACTTGAGCTCTTGCCCTTCTTTTTACCCACTTTTTACTGATGACTTCATTACGTATAATGTATTCCCCTTATCTAGACCTGGAGGAATGAGGATCTTCCTGGCGTCATGATCTAATGGTCTAAAGACAAAGGGTTGACTTAATTGCAGTGTGTAGTCCCCATATCGTTCGGTCCTTTGCACACAAATGCCACTCTCTTCAGAACGCAATGCAAACAGCTTCTTCCTTCCTTTCGTTTGCTTGAAATATTGTCTATATATTCATATTGTCTCTTGTATAAACTTCACAGTCTTGTGTAGCTCTCACAGAGTTCCGTGTAGTTTTATATCGATTGCAAGCGGTTTAACCACTTAGATACATGGTCGGACCATGCCGTTCTGGTTACGAATTCTTTTATTCCTACAGATTTTTATCGAATCTACAGAGTTCTTGTTTGAGCAATACTCTCGGCAGGTGGCGTAGCATGTCAGCAGAAAAGAACAGAACCATATGGGATAACCTGGAGTAATGAAGCTAATCCTTTATCTCTAGATTGTAAAGTCCTATTCTGGAGTAGCAGTCGGTTGATACTGCATTCACATCTATCAGATGAGACGAACTTATCTTGTGATTGCACTATAACGTCAAGCATCTCTTTCTCTCTTTGCTTGATGAGTCTGTGCTAAAGATACAAGACTGCTTCGTACATCTTTTCTCCAGAGTTGACTATCATTATTGACTTCATTTTGCAAAGATATGGGAACATTAATTGCACAAACATCAGTTATGTTAAGTTTTTATTATTAACAAATTATTTATGTCAGTGCTCTGATTCATTCAACAACAAGCATAACACTAACTGAACATGTTGGAGACAGACAACGGTTCAATTCTTCTTCTTCAAACGCTTCATATCGATCATTTGTTCACTCTGTGTGATTTGTATGTGACTCGAGCCTAAGAGTGATTTACGTTGTGCCAGTTATGTGCCTACAAGTAGGACAGCACATTCATTTTTTGCACTGCTTTTTAGTTACTTTTTTCTATTCAGAAGCACGTGAACTTTCAGCTCTTCGGCTCGATGCAATGAACATCGTAACCCTTCGGTTCGGTGCCACAAACACAGTAAATCTGGAGAACCTGTGATTTTTCTGCCAGTCCGTGGATATGAACGCACTAGCAGGGGTCTTGTCACCCGTCGTCGAACACGCTACGAACACGCTGGGCAGGCGGTCTTTTTGGGGTAGCTTCCTAGGTCCTACATCAGTCACCTCTTACGACATGCCCTGTACGTCGCAGAGGTACTATTCTTTGATTCCCTTGCGGGTCCCGGCACCACATGGGCGGGTTCAAGTCAGGAAGTTTAAAAATATTTTTGTCTTTATACGTAATGTTTTTTTTTAAATATGTCGTTACTGCGTGTAATACTGCTTTATATGTAATGTAGAACAGGTGGGACCTTAGTCTGTCAAATGTAATGACCACATGACTGGTGCAGTCGCCGCGCAGTGCAGGACTGTTGCACGAGTGCAAAATGTAAAGCTGCATTTTAGTGCCGGGAAAAAACTACCATCCTCGGAAGAACTGGGGTCGGTGATGTTGGCGAGCGCAAAATTTAATTTCGTTGCTAGTGCCTACTGAAATTATCCTCTGGATTGTCTGTGCGCAGTCCCAGTCCAGAGTTTCCGGGGGCCAGGGAAAATGCAGTGTAGAAATTGCAAATTTTCAAGTGCCGAAACGCGTCTCGAAAAGGCTGAGAATGTTCCTTCCGGAATAAACTCACCGGGACTAGAAAAGTAAGGCCGATAACGCAAGGGTTTGTCTTCTTGTACAAATCCATAATATTGACAACGGTCGGTACTTTTTGAGCGCGATTGTCCTACACTTCTAGAGCGACGTCACAGCTTGTGCAAACTCGCAGGTCCAGATCAAATAAGCCAATTAAACAGTTGAAAATTGATAGTTTCGAGTGAGCGCAAACGTCTGTCAGTGCAGATCGTCGCTTGGTACTTCTCGAAATCACATAGGTCGAAAGATGGCACGGTGGTTCTAGAACACATAGGTCCAAAGAGTGGTCAACGGGTGGTTGTTCTAGAAAATCACACATAGTAGAGTCAGGGTCTAAAGATCCATAGGTCAAGGGTCAACGGGTGGTTGTTCTAGAAAATCACACATAGGTCACAAAGAGTGGTCAACGGGTGGTTGTTCTAGAGCTCTCGCAGAAGTGGCTCAATGGACTATAATCACATGCTCGCTATGATCAATTAGTGATGTTTTTTAACCCTTTCGCTGCTACATACTTTCCGAAAGCTGAGCTAAACATAGCTACTCTTTATTTCTAGGTCACAAACGTGAATGTACGCCTATAGCAGTGACAGTAGCAATGTATAACGTGTTAACACGTCTTTAGCCCACAGGGGAGAGATAATAAAAGACGTGTTCATGCGTCTCTAGAAGTGAATGGAAAAAACGTATATATACGTCCTAAGCAGCTAAAGGGTTAAAAGCTTTTACTGAATGCTAGGAATGGGAGAATACTGCAGTGATGACCAATATAGACTCTACCTTAGTAGGAGTCTCCTAAACACTAAGCATATCACTACACGTCTAACGTTGTTGGGGGTTTCTGGGTCTGAAAAAAGCCGGGTGCTCTCCCCAACGCATAATATAGGAATAAGAGTGAAAACTTATAATTCCTGGGACTGGACAACAACAACAACCGTTTAATTACTGTATCTGAATAGTATTGCCCCTTTTGAGGCGCACTGTCTGTTGGTAATCTGCTAATGTGGCCGAATCATTTAATTTGTTGTTTCTTGATAAAGTTCAGTACCGATGCTATACACAAATTTTTCTTGATATCTTCATGTCTAAACCGGTCTCTTCTTGACACGCCTAGCAGTCTGCATAGACACCTTATGCAGAATGGGTGGACAGCATTCGGAGATCACATCTAAAGAAAATGGCTTGGCTGTACACACCTGGACATGCTGGAGTGCAGGGTAACGAGCGTGCTGAATTTCTTGCAAACAATGCCCCGTCTCAAACGGACAGAAGTATGGACAGAGCCGATATCATCAATGCGGTACACTCTCAATTATGTGATATGGGCAAGTCTCAGACACTGGAACGAGTTCGAGAATTAGGCGTTAAGTTTGGACATATCAGACAGTGTCGTCTTCGTGGTAGAGAGAAGATATAGTAATCAACTTCTCATGGGTACGGTGAGCAAATGGACTTTGGGATGGCTGCTGCAGCGGAGGACAGAGCATGCATGGGAATGCCCAATGTGCCGTGACGCGTCGATCGCATAACATAACATAGCATAACATAGACACCTTATCTTTATCAAATGTGCTATATTATATAATCTACCAACAATATTGAACAGAATGGTAATGAATTGTATGTTGTGTATTGTAAGAATTATAAGGTTTTCTTGCTCAGAACTCTAATACTGTATCCTTTAAGTTGTCTGGGAAAACGTTAAATGCCAAGAAGGCAAACATGACAGAAATGTCAGTAGCGTGCTTGTTATCTTGCACAGATTTAACATAACGGTGCAGAGCGATTTCACTTAAATGAAGCCAACAGTCTCAGACAGACCACTGATGTCTTAGATGTTATTTAAGTTAATATCTTCCAGTTTAGCAAGTAGTATAAGGTGTAGAGAAGCGTTTCCCAAAGTGGGCGTACCGCCCCCGGTTGGCGCTGAAGCGTTCTAGGGGGTAATAGTAGGTTAAGAATAATTTGCGGGGTGTTCAGGCGATTAGGGGTCGGTGGCTCCTTAAAGAAAAAAGATTAATAATAAATATTTTTAAATACATTATTTTCGTGATTTTGCGATTGAATAATCATTTAAAATATGAATTCTGCATTTTTATTCATCTTATGCCCGTCTTACAGGATCCATTTTTTCATCAATTTTCTATTTCGTGCACATAATCATTTGAAAATTTGATTATGTATTACTGAAATATATATCAATTTTCTATGTCAAAGAGAAAACAGAGCATGTTTATATGTGGGAGGGAGGCGTTGGCAAACTGTTATAATGTGAAGGATGGACGTTACACAGTTTATGTTGTGCAAAGTGGGCGGTGGCCGAAAAAGTTTGGGAATCTATAGTGAAGAGTAAGAATAAGAGGAGGAGATGATGAAGAAGAAGATGAAGAAGACAAAGAAGAAGAAGTAAGTCAAAGACATATCTTTCTCAAAGAGTGGTAGACAGTTTAAAATTATTATTACTTAGCGTACATTTAGCTTCCTTTTGTAAGCTATTTTGTGTTAACATTTTTCAAAACACTTCTACATGAAGTCTCATACACAAATGTATAGATTCATGAACTGCATGTCTGTTCACGCACAGGTTTTCTGTTTCACATGAAAGATTGACTGATTGATTGATAGGACCATCATCATCACACTTCGGGGAATAACCATGTGTTCTCATTGTATCTTTCTTACACATTAAAATCTAATTGACATTGGACTAATTGAGTAGCACTGACGAGAGCTTTCAGTTTAATTTTGAAGACAGTGAAATATTTGTAGACATTTCTTTCAATCTATCAAATGAATGGTTGCATGGACAACAGCTTTCCAGTACACTCTTATCAATCTATCAAATGAATGGTTGCATGGACAACAGCTTTCCAGTACACTCTTATCAATCTATCAAATGAATGGTTGCATGGACAACAGCTTTCCAGTACACTCTTATCAATCTATCAAATGAATGGTTGCATGGACAACAGCTTTCCAGTACACTCTTATCAATCTATCAAATGAATGGTTGCATGGACAACAGCTTTCCAGTACACTCTTATCAATCTATCAAATGAATGTTTGCATGGACAACAGCTTTCCAGTACACTCTTATCAAATCTATCAAATGAATGTTGCATGGACAACAGCTTTCCAGTACACTCTTATCAAATCTATCAAATGAATGTTTGCATGGACAACAGCTTCATACCTCTATAACTACAATGAATGTTTCATGACACTCTACTCTATCAATCTATCAAATGAATGTTTGCATGGACAACAGCTTTCCAGTACACTCTTATCAATCTATCAAATGAATGTTTGCATGGACAACAGCTTTCCAGTACACTCTTATCAATCTATCAAATGAATGTTTGCATGGACAACAGCTTTCCAGTACACTCTTATCAATCTATCAAATGAATGTTGCATGGACAACACTCAGTACACTCTTATCAATCTATCAAATAAATGTTTGCATGGACAACAGCTTTCCAGTACACTCTTATCAATCTACACCGACAAATGTTTCTTTTACCTTTTATGCGCTCAACTTGAGCTACGGGACATATGGTTCGTCATCAGTCTCATATAGAACTAGGAACACCTACATCGATCTCACCTACATAAAGATCTGGAATCTCTAGGAAAATGTCTCGACCGCTATATGATAGAATGAACCGAGTATTTTTTGAGCGATAGTCGAGCACCTTACCTCCACGACACAGAGATCCACATATCGACACGTGAAGTGTATGGCATTTTTCGTCTTTACAGACGGTCAGTTGGAAAGTGTTTTACTGTGACAACCTCTGAGTTTTCGCCTTTCTCTCTTGTCTTTCAGCTCATACATAAGTCTCTGCTGAAAAGACTGTGCCATTGCGCAAAATGGTTTTCCACATATCTCTGTCAGTAGCTAGTTTTTCCCATGTGCTGGAACCTATAGAAAAGTCTAATACCAAAACAAATATTGTTCTGTGAATTTTCAGGGGGGAAGAGGCACCTGGGTAGACCACTGTTCAGATATAAAGATGTCTGTAAGGCCTCAATGAAGAACTTTTCATTCTTCTAACATGCCCCAACCATCTTAGGCATCTACTTAGATTCATAAACTGCATGCATGAATCTACACATGAAGTAAACCTGTTATTAACTGCAATACTCATTACAGAGCAAGTACTACCTGAACTGGGTTCTAGATGTCACACACTGAAGACAATGAGCAAAGTAAACTGTACAACGAAAAACCTAATGAGAAAAACTGTTCCTGATAATGAGAATAACGGTTCCTGGTGATCTAGCCATGTTCTAAGGTTACCTGGTGTCTAAAGTATACATCTTCTAGTTACTTAACCATTAATGTCTTTATCACTGTGCCTTGTTAGAATCTTACCTGGATGTGTATGTTGTGTAGTCGAGGCTCTTAGAATGACACGATAAATCAAAGCTCTTTTTTTCTTTTAGAGCTAGCAGGTTTTCTTTTTCAAACACTTCACATCGATCACTTGTTAACCACTCTTTGTGATTTGTATGTGATCTGAGCCTAAGAGCGATAGTACGTTGTGCCATTTAGAAGTTTCTAACTTCCAGAGGCTTACGTGGATATACACTATTGCTTGTGGGTGTTTACGGTAATGAGAGGACCGGACAGACTTGCATCAACAGCATCGATTGTTGGGGAGTTGAAGATGGATAAGGGGGATGTTCTTCGTTCTCTTCGCGACTGTCTATTGGATGAGGACACTAAAATAGATGTTGAATCGATCAAGCGATTTAGGTAGTTTGGAGTTAACCGTTGTAGAAGTAGAACTAGACGTCTGTTGGGTAAAGTGAGAAGTGTGTTTAATCAGCGAGCCACGGGAACCATGAGTATGCATACACTTCGATATCTGTTGGGGAGACTGAGCACCTATGGGTCTGCCCAGAGTGCAATGACGTCTGTTTAGTAAACAATAACCAATAACCAAAGCCAGTTATTAAACCTTTGCTCCTCTTAAGGGTCCCAGCAACACACTGGCGATATATATATATATATATATATATATATATATATATATATATATATATATATAAGCAGTGGCGGTTCGTCATTAAGAGCAGTGAGGCCGGGCCCCACCAAAAATAACGTATGACGTGTATTTATTATTTTATAAATTAAAATATAGCAACCAAAACCATGAATTATCCGGGGAAAAATGTCTGGCCCCACCAACAAAAATTATCACGAGCCGCCACTGTATATGAGCATAAGAAATGTAAGCATGCATTTAAACGTTTTATTCCATACGATGTATTTATTAGAAGAGAAGATTAAAGGCACAGATATTGAGACTGTCACAACGGACATACTTTACTACCAATTACATCAAATAATAGCAGCACGGGAAAGCACACTTTCACCCCCAACATCACAAACATGATTGCTTCTGGTGATCTGTTAAACAGCTACACTCTCACAACACACTATATCATCTCCTAATTTACTCTCAGACCTGGTATGAATTGTTCGCACTGCGATGCACAACACTTCTCTCGAGTCGTTGCCAGCAGAATTGTGTCAAAAAGATAGTAAATTGGGTCTAGTTAAACCTGATACAAATACACGTTACATGTTAATATAATAAAAAATAAAGCTGTAAATGGGAATTTAGAATGCATAGCAACTAGAAGATCTGGACTTCGCTGATGATATAGCCCTTCTGTCCCATACACGAAATTAGATGCAGGATAAGCTAAACACATTGAATCAAAGGTCCCAGCAACTAGGGCTGAACATTTATAAGAGAAAGACAAAGAAATGAGAATTAACCAAGCAAATGACAACTCCCTGGGTGAAATCCCACTTCATGAGGTAAAATTATACACATATTTGGTTAGCAATGTAGACAAAGAGGGTGGAACAGATAGAAATGTCAAAATAAGAATACAGAAGGCAAGAGGAGCGAGCTTACATTGCACTGGGAAATATATGGAAGTCTAAAAAAATCCAATCTAGAACAAAAATTCGGATATTTAACTCTAATGTTAAAACAGTTCTTCTGTATGGATCAGAAATATGGAGAGCTACTAAAACAATAACCATATTCCTATATTTCTATCACACATATGATATCCCAGAACTATCTATCTATTCTCTAATCCGGTTTTGCCTTTCAGCGTCAGGTCGAAAAAGGAGACACCTGGAGCGAGCCTTTCTGTGCACCTTGTCTTTCTTTCTTTTCTCCAATCCTGATTTGCCTCTCATACGTGTTCACATTGAACATGGCACCTACATTTTATCGTCCGTCACCGATGGGACTAGGAACTCTACCACACCTACACTGAGATCACGGATCTCTGGAAAATTATCCAGATGGATCCACGAGGAAGCGAACCTGGTACCTTTGGCACGAGAGACGTATACCTAACCTCTACGCCACAATAAATAAAAAAAGAATACGTGGGAGTACTGTACTTGGGGACAATCATCATCATCATCAGCATCAAATAGCGTGTCCAGAGCAGAACTTTGCCACTCCAACAGACCTCAGGAATTTCTCTCTCTCATAGTCCCGCCTCTACAGCCGTCCTGTTCAAACCATCAGTTATATCCTCATCCTGAATCCATCTTCTGCGTGGTCTTCCTCTTCTTCTCTTTGACGATGTGTCTCCGTCCATGGTGGTCTTCTCCAGCTCTGCGAGTCTTTTTATATGTCCAAAATACCTAAATTTTCTCTTTCAAATTTGTAGCATTAGCCAGTTTTCTTTGATTTTGAGTTTTTTTCTGGCTAGATCTATGTGTTCTCTTATCTGTCCATGATATACGAAGGACCGTTCTGTAACATTAATATTCAAAAGCACATATATGTTTTCCAACTGCTTTGTTAAATATTTATGCTTCACACAATCCAGCTGCAAAATGATGACTAATTGGTTTGATGTTATTTCTTCTGTTCGCAAGTGGAAGATATATATCTCTGGTGGTCAGAAGAGTACGGAGGAGGGTGGAAGGAAGGCTTGATCTGTTGTCCAGGAAGAATACCTAAATCATGTTCAACAAATATTTCGTACGCGTTAACTGCATCTGTTAAGGTTTTGCGTTGAAACTAAATCACACAGACCTTGCCTTACTTGCTCAACGAGATATCGTTTTTATATTAATGTTCGACCGAATTCTAATATAGGAATTTTCATTATTAATGTCGGTTGAATTTAATGACAATGCAGTCAATTAATCATTGTACTAGACCAATGGTTCTCAAACTTTTTGAAGTGATGACACACTTAAAGTCCTACAAAACATCGTAGGCGCAAAAACGTAATGATGCAAAAAGCAAAGAAAGCAGCTAGGTTTGAAAATACACAGGGAAAAGACCAAGATCATGCGAATAAATGCAGTATATGTAAACCAGATTATGCAAGAGGAAACAGCTCTACAAGATGTAGAATCATACACATACCTTGGTAGCAACATAGACACAGGAGGAGGAACAAACAAAGATGTCAAGATAACAATACAAAAAGCGAGGGGGAACTTTATTGCATTGAGTGAGATATAGAAGTCAAAAGAGATCAAAACAAACACAAAGCTGAGAATCTTTCAATCAAATGTGAAGTCAGTGCTATTCTGTGGCTCGGAAACATGGACGACAACAAAAGAAACCACCATAAACCTACAGACCTTCATAAATGGATGTTTACGTAGAATGGAGAGGTTGAAATGGTATGATAAGATTACGAACGAGGAAGCAGATACTAGTGAAGAAAGAGATAGGAAAGAGACGCTGTCGATGGATATGACACACATTGAGAAGACCGACTGGAAGCATAGCAAAACATACACTGTTTTGGAACCCGCAGAGAAAGAGGAGTAGATGCAGGCCTAAACATACCTGGAGTAGATTTAATGTCTGCCTATGAGAAGGCTCAACGATGGGCCTAGTAAACATTAAAGACTTAAAACAAATAGCAACGAACCGCGAGACATGGAGAGCTATGACCTCTACCCTATGCGCCGCCCACAGGCCCAAGAGGAAAGACTAACTAACTATGAGAAGCGTGGGCTTTATATATCTTAACGACTTTTTACCTTGGTGCCCTTTGACACCGCGTTGCCGACACTGATCTGGGATTTCCTAGGGCGCATCTAGGAATGTCACTGTGTACACTGGTGCTCCTGTGCACACTCTTTAAGAACCACTGCACTAGATGAAATTCCGAATCATGAAAAGACATCGCTCGATCATCTTCCCTGGAGACATTCACCAGATGTGCACGAGGCGTTATCTGTCTAACTGTCTTATCTTGACACATAATGCGGATCATGTTTTACAAGATTGAATATTAGTAATAAATTTGCTAATATGAAGTTGTTTTTCTCTGATATAGTTCTGATCTTTGACTATCATAGATAAATCAACATAACCACACAGTATGGTAAGAACAGGAAGTAAGTTTCGTTTGAAAATCTTTCTTTTTATTCTGCGGTTTGTTTTCAATACTCAGGTGTATAAACAGAGAGAGATGTATTGTCTATATCAGCGGTTCTCAAACTTTGGATGACCACGGACCCCCTTTATAATACATTTTGTTGCCGCAGACCCCCAAAAGTTTATATATATGAAAATCTTCTAGCGATGGAGTTATTATTACACCACACCAATAGTAAAGCTGGCTCCAATTTCTCAGAGTGCTGGAAAATTCAAATGATCTTGCATTTTGTCATGTGAGATATTTAGACTCAGGTTCTGGTTCTAGTTTGGTTCGGCTCCTTTGATTTCGCAGCGGAACTAGTTTTCCACTTTTTTATACATACTTCAAAATGTATTTTTCTGTTTGAAATGTCAAAGATCATAATATTTCGTCAACCCCTTGAGGATCCCATGTGAGTACCTCGAGGACTCCCGGAGGTCCGCGGATCCCAGGTTGGGAAACGCTGGTCTATATGAATCCAGACTTTGGTTTCCCAGGCAGAGTCATATAAACAGAGCGATGTTATTGCCTATATCAATCCAGTCTTCAGTTTCAAATGCAAAGATTTCTAAACAGAGTGGTGAATCGACTTCACGAATTGATTACAGTATTATCAGTAACCACGGATAGAGCTTCACAAATTGATTACAGTATTATCAGTAAACACGGATAGAGCTTCACAAATTGATTACAGTATTATCAGTAACCACGGATAGAGCTTCACAAATTGATTACAGTATTATCAGTAACCACGGATAGAGCTTCACGAATTGATTACAGTATTATCAGTAACCACGGATAGAGCTTCACAAATTGATTACAGTATTATCAGTAACCACGGATAGAGCTTCACGAATTGATTACAGTATTATCAGTAACCACGGATAGAGCTTCACAAATTGATTACAGTATTATCAGTAACCACGGATAGAGCTTCACAAATTGATTACAGTATTATCAGTAACCACGGATAGAGCTTCACGAATTGATTACAGTATTATCAGTAACCACGGATAGAGCTTCACAAATTGATTACAGTATTATCAGTAACCACGGATAGAGCTTCACGAATTGATTACAGTATTATCAGTAACCACGGATAGAGCTTCACGAATTGATTACAGTATTATCAGTAAACACGGATAGAGCTTCACGAATTGATTACAGTATTATCAGTAAACACGGATAGAGCTTCACAAATTGATTACAGTATTATCAGTAACCACGGATAGAGTCACATCTAAGTGAGAGTTGGCAACTTATCAGGGTGTTCAACTTAAAAGCAGCCCCAGTGATAAATATAAATTTGTCAGGTACGCATTGCATCTCATCTATTTACTATTTAAACCGGTACTGACTAGCTTGTCCTACGTCACATTTCTTCATCGCCCCTTCCCGCACTACAATTACACACCATCACACAACCTTGACCTATACTCCGTCATACCTGAACCTTCTCATTTCCATACATATATGCCAGATTAGCTCCATTGACAGGCTGCTTTTATCTTGAACACCCTGTAGTATTGCACTCCACGCCGAATATTTTGAAGCTTTCTGAGTGTTAAATTTGTTTATAGAAACACCTTTGTACTGCTTCATATATACACTTCTAAAGTGCTACATAATTACACTTCTAAAGTGCTTCATATATACACTTCTAAAGTGCTTCATATATACACTTCTAAAGTGCTTCATATATACACTTCTAAAGTGCTTCATATATACACTTCTAAAGTGCTACATAATTACACTTCTAAAGTGCTTCATATATACACTTCTAAAGTGCTTCATATATACACTTCTAAAGTCTTCATATACACAAATGTACTAATACACTTCTAAAGTGCTCAATATACACTTAAGTGCTACATAATTACACTTGTATTGCTACCATATTTAACTTCTTATTTAACATTATACACTTCTGTATTGCTCATAATACACTTCTAAGTGCTACATAATACACTTCTAATGCTACATAGTTACACTTCTGTATTGCTACATAATTACACTTCTGTATTGCTACATATTACACTTCTGTATTGCTACATATTACACTTCTGTATTGCTACATATTCACTTCTGTATTGCTTGAACCCTATAGTTACACTTCTGTATTGCTACATAATTACACTTCTGTATTGCACATAATTACACTTCTAAGTCACATAGTATCACTTCCTAGTGCTACATATTCACTTCTGTATGCTACATAGTTACACTTCTGTATTGCTACATAGTTACACTCGATTGCTAATGTACACTCTATGTGCACATTACACTCTGATTGCTACAAGTAACTCTACAGCTACCATAGTACACATCTACAACTACACAGATACACTCTACACCTACCACAGTACCCCTACAACTACCACAGATACACATCTACATCACTCACAGATACATCTACATCTCCACAGATACACATCTACATCACTACCACAGATACATCACATCACAGATCTACTCACCAAGATACACATCTCATCACTACACAGATCACATCTACAGCATACCAAGATACACATCTACATCTACCAGATCACATCTACATCACTACCACAGATACACATCTACAGCACTACCACAGATACACATCTACACACTACCAAGATACACATCTACAGTACTACCATATACACATCACATCACTACCACAATCCACTACATCACTACCACAGATACACATCTACATCACTACCACAGATACACATCTACAGCACTACCACAGATACACATCTACATCACTACCACAGATACACATCTACATCACTACCACAGATACACATCTACAGCACTACCACAGATACACATCTACATCACTACCACAATACACATTACATCACTACCACAGATACACAGTCTACATTACTACCATAGATACACATCTACATCACTACCATAGATACACCTCACATAACTACATCAAAAATACACATCTACATCACTACCATAGATACACATCTACATTACTACCATAGGAAAAGAATGATAACTTTCACTTCTTTTGAATTGGGTATATCTTAGTGAGCGTCTTTAGCTCAAGCGTCTGTAATTGTGAACGTCTGTAGCTCAAGCGGTAGTGAGCTCGATCACAAACCCAAGTGTTCCTAGTTCAAATCCCACGGTGGGCAAGTTTGGAAGCAAATTCGTTCCTGTAGGATTTTTACAAAATGTACAAATAGACCTAAACGTCCAGAAAGCAAATGGCAAACTACTGAACGTGTAAGTGGTGCCTAGAAAATCAACGACTAGTTTACTGTGGTTGATGGCTACGTTCTGTAAAGGATGTGCTACTTTTTTCAATATCTTAGTAAATAAACAATTTTCCCCCCCACATCTTCAGTATTAGAAACGATCTATAGCACATGCTCTTGGTTGCGCATCATATATGGTGCTTTTCACTTTCTCTGTTACTTATATGGTCCACCTTTTCCTTGGGGAATACTTGCATTGTCCTTTGAATGTGCATGTGGAGCTAAATCATTTAATATGTAATTTCTTGATGAAACTAATATGTTGTACTAATTTTCCTAATGTTTTTCCAAATGGTTTCATTCATAAATCGGTCTTTACTTGATACTTCTGGCACTCTGCGTAGACAACTTCATAAAACACATCAACATTAATTAAATATTTATGCTTTCAAAATGTTTAAAATTCAGAACAACTTTGTCTACAGTCTTTATCGTCAAAATAAATCTTACGAAATTACAAATCTTGGATTTTTTCTTATAACACAGAGTTACAGACGTCATCAAGACATTTTACGTGGTGTTTATAAAGTCACTGTGCAGTTAATTTTGAAAATATTTTAGTAATTACGTCCTGAACGATGGAAATTTACGTCATGATATTCTGAGTTACGTCATGATATTAGATGTTGTTGTATATACCGATGGGTCTGTTCAACGTGGTGAGAAATCCGGCTGGGGTTTCTTGGCTAATGCGCATGGTAGGGTTGTTGCAGAGCGAAGTGGGGCATACAGGACAACTACTTTTAGAATGAGGATGGAGGTTGAGGCCGTTACTGCTGCCCTCCATTGGATTTATGGGACTTCATTTACTGGGCAGCAGTTGTTGTATCTGACTCTCAGTCGATGCTACACAAGATCCAGAAGGGCAGGTTTCGGTATGAGTGGATGTCATCTATAGAAGTTTCTAACCTCCAGCGGCTTACGTGGATATACTGTCCTGGGTATGCGGGTGTTTACGGTAATGAGAGAGCGGACAGGCTTGCATCAACAGCATCGATTGTTGGGGAGTTGAAGATGGATAAGGGGATATTCTTCGGTCTCTTCGCGACTGTCTATTGGATGAGGACACTAAAATCGATGTTGAATCGATCAAGCGATTTAAGCAGTTTGGAAGTTACCCGTTGTTCAAGTCGAACTGGATGCCTGAGAGGCAGAGTGAGAAGTGTGTTTAATCAGCGAGCCACAAGAACCATCAGTATGCATGCTCTTCGATATCTGTTGGGGAGACTGAGCACCTATGGGTCTGCCCGGAGTGCAATGACGTCAGTTTAGTAACCAATAACCAATAACCAATTCTGAGTTCCATATTCCTGTGTACAGCAGTACACAACACGCCGTTGTTATATTCACGATTTCATTGCTGAAAATAAATAGTGTTAACCATTGCAAACATGGTAGTTTTGGTGGAACATGTCTTTCATAATGGTAACAAATATACTTAAGAGGTAATTCGTTGGTACTATACGATGCATACAGTACATCGAGAAGCAAAGAATCAAGTGGTTCGGCCATCTAATGGGAATGGAACCACATTTATTACCATCACGTGCCTACAATAATCGACACTCAGGGCGCAGAGCACGAGGCAGGCCAAGAACGCGATGGATAGATAACATCTCAGTCCCTGCGAAAGCATGGACTGACAACGTCAAGCGCAACACGCCTGGCACAAGATAGAAAACTAACTATCCCACGACACTTCACGGCAAATGTGGTTAAGATAAGATAAGGTAATTCGACAATATGTGCTGAAAGTTCCATACTCACAAGTCGTATTCACAACCACTTTACCGAATACAAGCCAGTCAAGAGCAGTACTATCTAGATCATATTTTCTTAAACTTTTTCGGCCACCGCCCACTTTGCGAGACCTAAATTTTCTAAGGACCCAACCCCCCTCACCAAACCCCGTTTTAACAGTTGTCCGCTTTCAAGCAGTTTGATATTTTCGACGTAAATATGAACTAATGATACATTACTGCTTATGCCGTTAAGTTATTGAAAACTTAGTGGTCAATATGTACTTCATCTTGAATACAGTCATTCAATCGCAAAATCGCGAAAATAATTTATTTTAAAATGTATATTATTAATTTTTTCTATAAGGAGCCATCGACCCCTAGGTCGCATGAACACCCCCCAAATGCTTCTGCAACCACTATCGCCCTCCTAGAAGACTTCAGTACCCAGTCAGGAAGGGAGGGGGCAGTACCGACCACTTTGAGAATCTATGATCTAGATCATAGATTCCCAAACTTTTTCCGCCCACCGCGTATTTTGAACGACATAAAATTTGTAACGCCCTCCCCATTATAACAGTTTTGCCAACCAACCCCCACACACATATATATATATATATGCTCTATTTTCACTTTGAAATAAAAATTGATATGTAAATTTCCGCCATACATGGTAATTTTCAAATGATTATATACATGAAATAGAAAATTGATGAAAAAATTCATCGTCTAAGATGGGCATAAGATGAATTAAAATGCAGAATTCAAATTTTAAATGATTATTCAATCTCAATAGTGGAAATGACGCAAGATGAATCAATAGTGGAAAATGACTAAAGATATAGAAAGCAAGTTGAATGCATTTGAAAATAGATGTCTGCGAAAAATAATGAATATAAAATGGAACGAATTCAGGAGAAGTGATGAAATCAGAGACATGTCTGGTCAACCACTAGTGACAACTGTTATAAGAAAAAGAAGATGGAGATATGTTGGGCACACCTTGAGGAGAAATTATCAACGAATATCAAAGCAGGCATTGAAGTGGGATGCAAAGGGTTCAAGAAAGAGAAGTTGACCTAAGGAGACCCTGAAACGAACTTTGCTGAGAGAGGCAGGAAATATGGTCTCAGTTCCATGGAGGAGATTGAGCAAGTTGCCCAGGATAGAGTGTTATGGAGAAATTACTTGCAGGTCCTATGTAACGTATATCGGTACGAGAGGAATTATTATTATTATTATATACATGAAATAGAAAATTGATGAAAAAGTTCATCGTGTAAGATGGGCATAAGATGAATTAAAATGCAGAATTCAAATTTTAAATGATTATTCAATCGCAAAAGCACGAATAAAAACTCCTCCCAAATGTTTCTGAACCCACTATCGCCCTCCTAGAAGGCTTCAGCGTACACTGGAGGCAGTACCGCCAATTTTGGAAACCCATAATCTAGACTATTCTAGACGAATAATGACCATCTACCTTATATTTGTTTAGGCGTCTTTGAAAACCGCATTTCTCATGACGTAGTCTCTCCGGACGTAAATTTCACAGCACAGTGACTTTATAAACAATCTGTACATACTGACTTACATATTCCTCTCTACTCCTCGTTGAGCATAGGCCTTCGACAGCTGTCCTCCACTTCGCCCGAGTGGTTACCGGGGCCCAAATTTGGGGTGTAGAGAATAGAACCATTGGTACCTGCCACGCATGTCGTAAGAGGAGACTAAGGAGGTTTGAATGAAATCGGATGCATGTGTCCTAAACATGTAGTAGTCTATGCGTTAAGTGCCTACCAAACCAATGTGCAACGTATACACGTTCTTGGCAAGATCAAACATATCACAAAGAGTGATTAATATTGGTCGTAAAGAACGAACTTGAAGAAGAAGAAGAGAGTCCTCCAGTTAATATTTACACAGATTTCTTAAAATACTTCATGAAAGACTGGACCACTGTGGGCGCGCATACATACGTACTTGTTCTGTATGAGCATGTTTGCACGCGAAATCTCGCTCACAATTTTGTTGACATATTAAATTATTATTTTCGTGACAACATTTTTTATTAACTATGTAATTACAATCGACATATTACGTTTAGTCGCTAACTAAACATCAATTTCCCAGCTGTCACATACATGGACAAAATTGAAGTTATAACGATAGGTCGTGTAAAGGCTGACGGTGAGTTCTGATATCTTTATTTCTAGCCTACATACAAGTAACAAGTAAACACAAGGACATGCAAGTAACAAGTAAACACAAGGACATGCAGGTGTAAGGGAAATGACACACCATAGGATTGCAGGTATGACTGCTGCGGAAAATGAGCAAGAATGGACCTGACTGATATTATAAATTCCCTAAGAAAGAGAGGACGCGTACATAATTCAAGTAATAGTGGTGAATCTACAACACTAACCAGACTGCAAGAATCTGAGGTCAAGTGTGGTTTAGTTAGACCAGAACACTATGCTGGTAGACAAAAACAGAATAGTAAGCCAACAAAGAACCGGGGTCGTTAGTTGTCACACGCTGAGAGACAGACTGATGGGAAGATCGGAGACTTATGAACTAACTGGTTGCACGTGCGGTGATGATGACCCAACGACTAAACTGAGAGACATACTGAGGCGCAGATTGGAACACTTATTAACTAACTGGTTGCACGTGCAATGATGATGACCCAACGACTAAACTGAGAGACATACTGAGGCGCAGTTGAGAACACTTGTTAACAAATAGTGCAAATGAACCAGCTAAACTGAGAGACAACTGATGGGAAGATCGGAGCACTTATGGACTAATTGGTTCGACATGCAGTGATGATGACCCAACGACTAAACTGAGAGACATACTGAGGCGAGATCGGAACTTATGAACTAACTGGTTGACTGCAGTGATGATCCACGACTAAACTGAGAGACATACTGAGCCGCAGATCGGAACACTTATGAACTAACTGGTTGCACTGCAGTGATGATGACAACGACTAAACTGGACATACTGATGGGAAGATCGGAACTATGACAATGTTCAATGCAGTATGACCCAACGCTAAACTGAGAGACATACTGAGCCGCAGATCGGAACACTCATTAACTAACTGGTTGCACGTGCAGTGATGATGATCCGACGACTAAACTGAGAGACATACTGAGCCGCAGATCGGAACACTTATGAACTAACTGGTTGCACGTGCAGTGATGATGATCCGACGACTAAATTAAACTAAAACATAAGTAACTCCAGTATCTCCAGTACATAACATCATAATTAAACAAGTATAAATCAACTATATACACTCGTTTATTTTTTGTTTCGTTCCTTTTCAAACTATTTCATATAATTTCTATTTTAATGTCAGTATAATTATTTTCTTGACAGTTTAAAAAAAAACAACAACCGCATGTCGTATAGAGAATCTTCTCGCTAAGGGGGATATTCTATTCTGTGTATTTTTTTTTATTGTTGTTCTTGCTGTTGTCTAACCCCCAGGAAGTATGAGCTTTAGCCTTTTTTTCTAAAGTGCGTGGGGCAGGGTACCCGGCTGTCTTGCAGACCAAGAAACTTTCAACAACTCTAGGCGTGTAGTACTATGCGGAGACCCCTACTCAAGTAAGGTCTATTCTTCTATTTCTTCTAACCCTGGAATTCTGAATTTTCACTATTTTTCTTATCGTGCAATGATGGGAGGAGGGGAGGAGGGAGTACACAAGATTTCTTGAAAATCCAGAAATCTCCAACAGCTCCAGGCGTGTAGTGTTATGCTTAGTGCTGCGGAGACACCTACCCATGTAGGGATCATTGGTTATCACTGCAGTATTCTCCCACTTCTAGTGCGGATGGAGCTCTAAAAACATCACTTATTGGTATCGGCGGGCATGTGATTATAGTCCAGAAGCCTTTTCCGCAGGCGCTCTAGAACAACCACTCGTTGACCACTCTTTGTGACCTATCGCGGAGTTCTAGTTGAATGTTGTATTATAGCCCTGACGTTTGAACTTTTATTTATCTGAATGTTGAGTTTAGTTATTGTATACATATATGTACAATGTGTACCTGCCAGGAGTGTTTGAAGTTGGATTGGCTACCTCAACCCGTAGAAAAAATAAGTTAACACATCTTTACAAACATGACCAGAACAACCATAATAAATAACCTCACTCAACCACCTGAACCAGGAGCATGACAGGGAAAGCCGAAAGAATCCGGTGATACCGACTAACCTTCTTTGCTGTCGGAAAACTGCCAGAATTGGTTGCTGGAACATGAGAACGTTACTCGAGCATGGCAAAACATCACAGCTCAACAGAGATGAAGAACTACGGATAGACATTCTGGGTATCTCCGAAAAGATGATTGTTATTGTATACATACATGCTGGTTGTAATGAGCCCGAGCTTTGCTTCTTCTTCAACCTGGTTGTTAATCAAAGCCGAAGCTTTAGTTTTTCTTCAGATCTGTTGTTAATCAAAGCCTCGAAGCTTTATCTTCTTCTTCAGACTGGTTGTTAATCAAAGCCCGAAGCTTTAGCTTCTTTCTGAAAACCTGGTTGTTAATCAAAGCCCCGAAGCTTTAGCTTCTTTCTTCAGACCTGGTTGTTAATCAAAGCCCCGAAGCTTTAGTTTCTTTCTTCAGATCTGGTTGTTAATCAAAGCCCGAAGCTTTAGTTTCTTTCTTCAGACCTGGTTGTTAATCAAAGCCTCGAAGCTTTATTTCTTTCTTCAGATCTGGTTGTTAATCAAAGCCCGAAGCTTTAGTCTTCTTTCTTCAGACCTGGTTGTTAATCAAAGCCCCGAAGCTTTAGTTTCTTTCTTCAGACCTGGTTGTTAATCAAAGCCTCGAAGCTTTATCTTCTTTCTTCAGACCTGGTTGTTAATCAAAGCCTCGAAGCTTTAGCTTCTTTCTTCAGATCTGGTTGTTAATCAAAGCCCCGAAGCTTTAGTTTCTTTCTTCAGATCTGGTTGTTAATCAAAGCCCGAAACTTTATCTTCTTTCTTCAGACCTGGTTGTTAATCAAAGCCCCGAAGCTTTAGTTTCTTTCTTCAGATCTGGTTGTTAATCAAAGCCCCGAAGCTTTATCTTCTTTCTTCAGACCTGGTTGTTAATCAAAGCCCCGAAGCTTTAGTTTCTTTCTTCAGATCTGGTTGTTAATCAAAGCCCCGAAGCTTTAGCTTCTTTCTCAGACCTGGTTTTTAATCAAAGCCCGAAGCTTTATCTTCTTTCTTCAGACCTGGTTGTTAATCAAAGCCCTGAAGCTTTTATCTTCGTTTCAACAGCACCTGAACCTTGTTAATCAAAGCCCCGAAGCTTTAGCTTCTTTCTACAGACCTGGTTGTTAATCAAAGTCCCGAAGCTTTAGCTTCTTTCTTCAGACCTGGTTGTTAATCAAAGCCCCGAAACTTGGATTTGTTCTTGCAGCACTAACACTTAAATACTTTTATTTGATGGGAAAAAAACCTACCTACTGGGCTTGAACCTGCGTTCTTTTGACTCGGAAAAATGTGTCTAATCCACTCAGCATTCCAATCATATAAATAGGATTTAGAGACTAAAAGAGACCAATTGCTTTAAAACGAAAAGAATTGTGCATACCTAACTCATAGTAAAGAAAATATTGTAAGTCAAAATTCAAAAATAAAGAAGAGAAAACTCCATGTATAGATTAACAGTTTTAGATGGCTATCTGGGCTCAGACTTGTACTAGCATAATGATATCTTTTGAGGGCAGGGCTAATACCAGTTTTTAGACCGTCTAACTAATATAAAAGAACTCGAATTGAAAGATCCTCACAACACACAGAATCTGTACACGCATTAAGTGTTCATTATGTACAAATCTAAGCCTTTACTACGCAAATTGCAAACATATGCGAGTATTTGTTTTTAACGGGATATAGCAAATGCTTGGTTGCAAAGTTGTATCTCATGAACATCAGAAGAATGAAGAAAAGAAATTATCGTAAAGAAATTTGAAACTGTTGAATCATCCGCATTTGATTGCTGCTTCTTGTTGAGCTTAGGATCATATAACAACATCATCACAGACATGAAACGGCATAATATTTCTTGTCTTTCATTTAAGTTGTGAATAATATCACATAGATTTACACATTAAGTGTGAAACTAGATGATAGTTTTATTTTGATTTTTAAACAAACTCATTAACATAAGAGACATGATTCCAAGAATCCGTCAATGAAATATGCATAGGAATGTGGCTATCTGTATGAATAACTCAAAACCTAACAACAGCTAATGTATGCTCTTGTCACGTCTAAATACTTTAAAAATATAAACTAGTATTGTAAACTTCCTGGAAAAAAAAACCATTACTATGGAAATTAAATGTTATGTCGCCCGTGTGGTCCCGGGCCCGCAAGGAAGCAGAGAATAGTACCACTGCCACCTACAAGACTTGTCGTATAGGCGACTGATGTAGGACATAGGGAAGCTATCATAGTAAATAAAAAGCGTCGAAGAAATCGGATGTGCTGGCCTACTTGTATGCGCATAACTGGTCCAACGTACAATCGCTCTTAGGCTCAGATCACATACACATTATAAAGAGTGGGTTAACAAGGGATTGATATGGAGCGTTCGAAGAAGAAGATGTAATATTAAGTTAAGCGATCGACGAAATAGCACATTGGTGATTCTCATGTATGCTCTGTCCTTCGGTGCAGCAGCCATCCTAAAGTCAATTTACCCACCATACCCATGAGAAGTTGATTGGTATAACTTCTCTCTCTAACACGGAGACGACACTGTCTGGCATGTCCTAACTTATATCTTAACTCTCACATTCGTTTCAGTATCTGTAACTCGTTCAAATCAAATAAATGAGAGCGTACTGCATTGATGACATCGGCTCTGTCCATACTTCTGCCTGCTTGGAAATTATGTTTTCCTCGAGTTGTTTCTTATCTTGATCCTGTCCAAAAATTACCAGAACTTCAATCTCCTCAGAAGAGATGTTGAATCGTACGTGGCAGATATGGACGCTGCCCATATAAAGATCTTTCGGATAAACAAAGCGAATGTGGATGTGTCTTTGACAAGATAGACTGATCGATAGAAGACAAAACTGAAGGAAAAATATAACGGAATGGACATAACTGGCTTTTGCAAACACATGTCTCCTGGTGCAGAACCGACAATAGATGTTACCTGCTGATAGTCAAGGAAATCCTAAATAGGCAGTTGATAGCCAGGAATTCATAAACAGACAGTTGATAGCCTGGCAATCATAAACAGGTTGCCCAAGGATAAATGAGGTTAGCAACCTTGCGAAAACATGTGTGTATGTTTCTATTTTTAGCTAAGCAATATGACAATTTTGACTTGTAATATGGGAAATAAGATATACCGAAATGATAGAGACTTAAACTAAGAAATCGCTTGTATGATGTCGGGGCATGCAGATACTTAAACTAAGAAATCGTCTGTATGATGTCGGGACATGCAGATACTTAAACTAAGAAATCGCTTGTATGATGTCGGGGCATGCAGATACTTAAACTAAGAAATCGTCTGTATGATGTCGGGACATGCAGATACTTAAACTAAGAAATCGTCTGTATGATGTCTGGACATGCAGATACTTAAACTAAGAAATCGCTTGTATGATGTCGGGACATGCAGATACTTAAACTAAGAAATCGTCTGTATGATGTCGGGACATGCAGATACTTAAACTAAGAAATCGCTTGTATGATGTCGGGACATGCAGATACTTAAACTAAGAAATCGCTGTATGATGTCGGACATGCAGATACTTAAACTAAGAAATCGTCTGTATGATGTCGGGACATGCAGATACTTAAACTAAGGAATCGTCTGTATGATGTCGGGGCATGCAGATACTTAAACTAAGGAATCGTCTGTATGATGTCGGGACATGCAGATACTTAAACTAAGGAATCGTCTGTATGATGTCGGGACATGCAGATACTTAAACTAAGGAATAGCCTGTATGATGTCGGGGCATGCAGATACTTAAACTAAGGAATCGACTGTATGATGTCGGGGCATACAGATACTTAAACTAAGGAATAGCCTGTATGATGTCGGGGCATGCAGATACTTAAACTAAGGAATCGACTGTATGATGTCGGGGCATGCAGATACTTAAACTAAGGAATCGACTGTATGATGTCGGGACATGCAGATACTTAAACTAAGGAATCGACTGTATGATGTCGGGACATGCAGATACTTAAACTAAGGAATCGACTGTATGATGTCGGGGCATACAGATACTTAAACTAAGGAATAGCCTGTATGATGTCGGGGCATGCAGATACTTAAACTAAGGAATCGACTGTATGATGTCGGGGCATGCAGATACTTAAACTAAGGAATCGACTGTATGATGTCGGGACATGCAGATACTTAAACTAAGGAATCGCTTGTATGATGTTGGGACATGCAGATACTTAAACTAAGGAATCGTTTGTATGATGTTGGGACATGCAATGGGAAGCAAATTATAGTACCGCTGCGATCTACAAATCATGTCGCAAGGGGCGACTGGTGCAGGACCTATAGAAACTACCCTAGTGAATAAAAAGCATCTCAGAAACCGGATATACTGGCCTATTTGTAGGCGCATAACTGGCACAACCCACAATCGCTCTTAGGCTCAGATTACATACACATCACACAGAGTGGTTATTAAGTGGTCGATATGGAACGTTCAATGAAATAGAAGAAGAAACTAAGAAATGCTCTTCATTTATTTTTTAAACAGAAATATACAAAGAAAGCAATTGTCAGCACGAGGCCTGGTTACATTAGTAAATCTATAGAGATGCATTCTTTTCATGAGTATTTTGATATTAACAAGTTTATGTAAGTAAAGAATATATGTTTAGCTGTCACTTAGAGCTAACCAACAAATGATCAATAGCATTTTCGTGTCTACTTTTTGTTAGCAGATCCAAACATGGACAATGAGCAAAGCACAGTCCCCAAACATGACATGTGAAATGCGATGTCTGCGAAAGGTTACCAACAGCACCAGAAAAGACAGTCAACAACATTAGCATCTGAAAGAAAGTTGGAACATAATCTTTCTTGAATTACATTGAGAAACATAGAATGAAGCGGTTTGAACATTTAATGACACTTAACTCCACTGTATACCGAGCCTTCTATAACAGAACATCAGTAAAGAAGGCAAGAGGAAGACCACAAAAAAGGTGGTTAGATGGCATAGCAGAATCCTGTTAAAAATAAAAAATAACTATCGCCCAAGCTTCTAGTGCAGCTCAAGACAAAAACAGAAAGATACAAGACTGGGTAACAACCCGGTAACAATCTGACGAAAACAAAAGAAGAAGGAGATGAATATATGAAGAGATTTTGAAAAGATCTTTGACAGTCTGTATTAGTCATCGATGTGGATGATTTTGGAAGCATTTTGCTTACCAACTAAAGTAATAAATGTACTCAAGGTATTATATAAGAAATACATGTTCCAAGTTAGAAGAGGACCCATAGAAACCAAATACTTTCAAACATCAGGAATACAGTTTGGTTATACAGGGTGTTTGTAAATTCTCACAGCACTTTATATGTAGAACAAATGTGAAAAACAAAGTACATGACGTCATCAAAAAGTGTGTTCTATATTCAATTGTGGTGCAATATGCAGTGACTGACTGTTGTCTGCTGGGGTAATTCTTTTCACTCAAACCATTATGGTGTTTTCAACTGAAGAAAGAATGTTTGACAATATGGAGAAACGTGTACAGACATATCTTGAAGCCTGCTATAATGAATATTTTATTGGTTCTTTCCAGTTTACCAAAAACTAAAGTAGATCATATCAGTAAGTATTGTGACTAATTTCACTATTTTGTAAAGCACATTTTTGATGATTTCATGTACTTCATTTTTCAAGATGACCTACATATGAAGTGTTGTGAGACTACAAACACCCTGTATCTTGTCACCTTTTCTATTTTTTAATTGTAGTGGACTGCATGTCAGCTCTTACAAGCACTTAACCTCACTTGATAGGTCCTCATGTACTGAGTTATACTGTAGCATTGTGTCAGATCTGATAGGTCATTGAAAGATAGTCAGAGCGGACTCATAGAAAGCAGGGCCGTGCCGTGCTATGATACAGAGAGGCGACCGCATCAGGCGGGAAAGGTAAGGGGGCGGCATAAGGAGCGAAATCGAAATCAGTATTGAAGGTTATTTTAAAGAAAAAACATTTAAGGGGCGACATTTCGAAGCCTTGCATCATACTGAGAAAATATACCGCACGACCCTGATGCAAAGAGACATGCATCTTTAATACTCGACGAAGCGGCTAGAAACTGATTTGTCTTCAGGGAATCCGTTTTGATAACAGAAATAATTTCAGTTTTAGTAGAAATCTTTGGGGGCAAAAATTAGTGACACAATCGAAACCAAAAAAATCATACATCTACATTATCATATTAATGGAAACAAAACTAGTACTTCTCTTTCTTTTTTCTCTAATCATGTTTACCTCACAGTGTCAGGATAAGAAGAGATTTCTAGAACGGACTTTTGTGTACGCTTCATGTGTTTTTCACCGGTTCTGTTATCTCCGAGCTTCATCTTTTGTGTGGACAGCCTACTGCTTTGTATCCACTGTATTAGAGTATCACTACGTTTTGCAGTGAATTATCTGTAGGTAATCTGCTTATGTTGACGAATCATTTAATTTGTTGTTTCTTGATGATTTCAATACTGTTATTGTACGCAGCTTTTTCCTGATGTCTTCATTTTTAAACCGGTCTCTTGATACTCCCAGAATTCTGCATAGACACTTCATCTTTGTTGTGACTAGTTTTCTTCTATCGTTTGATGTCAACGTCCATGTTGGCAACTATAGCGTAATGTTGGGAGAAAGATTGTGTTGAACAATGCTCTTTTAGTGTTCATGGTGACATGTTTGCATTTCAAAAATGGTGCAATTTGTCCTATGATTTTATTTGTACATCAACGACAATCACGATCAGAGGAAGAAGATGAAGATGGTGTGTACATGTGTGTGGGAAGAGGATACAGGAATAATTTCGAAGGGTACTTGGGCAAAAATGAGCCTTGAAAGAGAAATCTACCAGTATATCTCTCTCTCTCATCAAATAGCTTGTCCTGAGCAGAACTTTGTCACCTCAACAGTCCTCCGGAATATATCTATCTCCTAGGTCAGATTTCCTGCCTCTATAACCGTCATGTTAAAAAAAATCAGTCATATCCTGAATCCATTTTCTCCCTGGTCTTCCTCTTCTCTTTGTCGGTATGCCTCCTTCCATGATGGTCTTCTATAACCCTTGGTGTCTTTTTCTATGTCCAAAATATCTCAATTTTCTCATTCTTATTTGTGGCATCAGCCAGTTTTCTTTGATTTTGAGTTCTTTCTGGTATCAGTATATACTGACATAAAACAACATTGTTACAAAGTCGGCAGACTGATTGCAATGGAGATCACTCGCAAATGTCTTATGGAATGAAAAAGAGACAGTTAAACCCCCTCATAATTTGGGAAAAGAAATAAAACTGGACTGATACGAGATAGCATTGGCAGAGAGGCAGCAGACCGGCAAAAATAAGGACCATTTGCTAACGTCTTATGTCTCATTTATGACATGAAGCAAACTTAGAAAGCATTTTGCGTGGTACTTTAGCAAAGACAGCTCTCCGATGTACAGCATCGGAACAGACCAATGAAATCATGGAGAAAGAGGGTGGAAAAAGAAAATGTAAATAGACTAACATAAGATGACGTTGCTAGAAGGGCAGCAGACCGGCAGCAATAAAGATCATTTGTGAATGTCTTGTGTTTCAAATATAACATGAGTCAATAGAGAAGAATAGTTTGTCATTTTCCAACTACGAACTTGGCACAATAAGCTTAGGTACTATCTGTTTAACAAGTACAAGATATGATCTACTGACATATGCACATGTAGCAACCGAAAAATCACAAATATATGTATAATGCAAGAGTGTCCAACATACAATGAACAGAGGAGACACAAAATGGTCAACCCTCATATCATTCCAAGACAAGTTATATGGAGATGCTCACCGACTCCGGTTGACAACTACTTTAATAGTATACAAGTCAGTGTCTGGAAATGTTGACAGAAGAAGAAGACGAAGATATATGACATAAAGAAGATATAGAAATAATTCTGCAGTGTAATTTGGCAAAGACAGTTCTCCAATGAGAACCGCTTCTTCTTCTAACCAGCGCTTCGAGTTTTCACTCTTGGGCAATGAGAACAGCAAAGGAGCAGACTAATGGAAACCTGCATAAGGGTGAGTGAAAAGGGAAAGGAAACAGTCAGTGGCGGCTCGTCATTAAGGGCCAGTGGGGCCGGACCCCACCAAAAATAATGTATAACGTGTATTTATTATTTTATAAATTAAAATATAGCAACCAAAAACCATGATTTATCCGGAAAAAGATGTCTGGCCCCACCAGCAAAAATGACCACGAGCCGCCACTGTAAACAGTATAGACTGACATGAAATAGCATTGTTACAGAAGCAGTTGACAATCAGCAATGGAGATGATTTGTGAATGTCTTATGGCATTTATGACGTGAAAATGATACATATACACCGTCTCAAAATTTTGGAAGACGAAATTAAAAACAATAAACTCTACGAAAAGAAAATATGAACTATATCAGTAGAGTTAAAAATCTATTAAAACATGTATTCTACTAACCGACAGAATATCAAAACAACGTAGTCCAACCGTCACCCGTAGTCCAACTCGCTACGAACACGCTGGGCACGCGGGCGTGTTGGGACTTTAAAAACCAGTATCAAGCATCCATATCTAGGGTAAAGGAGCTGAGACTGAAACCAGAAACTTCCAAGCAACTAACAATTTGCTAGTGGTATAAACGTTTGAGCAAACGTACCAAACTGCCTATGAAGCTTTCAACAACAGAATATCTGGAAGGAAGGCGAGAGGAAGACCGAGGAAAAGGTGGATAGATAACGTAGTTGCATTTTGTCAGGGGACTAAGAAAACCATCACACAAGTCACCAGAGAAGCGCAAGACAAATATATAAAACCACGACACTGGGTTAACAACCCGGTAACAGTGTGCTGACAAAAGAAGAAGAAGAAGATAAACGTTTGATGAAACAACACAAAACTGAAGTGATCAGTCACGTTAAGGGGGATTCGGTAGTGTGGGGATCAAGATGCTATTTTCGTTGTTTTCACATTAATGTAAAATTTGTATAACCATTTTGAAAGATTATGACTTAGAATAGTAGAAAAAATTAGTTTAAAAAACTGTCAAAGCGTTGCCATGGAAACAATACAAAATGGCCGCCAAAAACAAAATTTCAAATCCGTAAGGCTCTGAATCTAACGAATGTAAATGAATTCTGTTTTCACTCTAAGGTGCGCAATTGTAACATCTAAAATATTACACATGATTTTAAGGATATACTAAATATTTAATTTTCATAAATTTTAGGTAAACATTTCCTCAAAATTCGATCAAAAATAGCTATTATTGGGGGTGTGTTTACCCAAAAATTCATTAAAAATGTAATATTTAATATATCCTAATAATCATGTGTAATATTTTAGATATTACAATGGCTCACTTAGAGTGAAAACAGAATTCATTTATATTCATTACTTTCAGAGTCTTAGGGATTTAAAATTTTGTGTTTGGCGGCCATTTTTATTGTTTCCATGGCAATGTGTTGACATTTTTTTTTAAACTAAACTTGTTCTACTCTTTTAAGTCATACTATCTCAAAATTATAATACAAATTCTACATTAATATGAAAGCAACGAAAAAGTTTCAAGACCAGAATCCCCCCGCTAATGGAAATGTTATAGATGATTGCTGAACTTCCATGAAACTGCCCAGAGTGCAATGTTGGTGATCATTTACTAATCAATAATTATCAAGCATTGGGTGATATGAAAATCTGGTGCATATCCTTTACCGGACTTTGTCATCAACCACAGTGAATCAGTCGTCGATTATCTAGGCACCACATATACGTTCAGTAATTTACCATTGCTTTATGAACGGTGAGATCTATTTTTACCGTTCGTAAAAATCCACGGAAACAAGTTTGCTTCCAAACTACTCGCAGCGGATTTTGAACATATGTATTCTTGGGTTGTGGTGGTCAAGCTCACTACCTCTAAGTCAGAGACGTTCACCGAAGCACTGGATATAAGTAATAAATCCTATTTGTTTCCACGTGTAAACGAAGGGAAACGAACGGGACATTAAAAAAACACAACGATTGACAGGAAGATAGGAAAAACGTGTAACAGTGAGACAGGAAATGATAATGTTGTGCATTAATCATAGAAATGTATTATTCTACTGACTGCATGTTCTGGCATCCAATTAGCAAATGCCAAGACTTCAGAACATGATGCATTGCATTAATCACGACGTAATAATACTTCATGTATTTTCTGTGAATAATAATAACACAATTAGACCGTCAAAGAAATGGTTCTTACCGTATAGTATCGGAGCCGGTTGTATGTTGTCGGGGCTCACAAGGAGCAAGAATAGTAACACTGCGACCTACAAGACGACTGAGGTATTGGCATATGGAAGCTACCTAGTAACTAAAAGCGTCGCTGAAATCGGATGTGCTGGCCTTGTAGGCGTATAACTGGTACAATGTACAATTGCTCTTAGGCTCAGATCACATACAAATCACAAGAGTGATTTAACAAGTGGTCGATATGGAGCGCTGGAAGAAGAAGAAGAAGATGAAGTATCGAAACTTTTGGAACACACAAATCTACGACAGGAAAGAGCGATTGGTGAAATGGGAAGTCTATGAATTCATGGATGAGTCCATAAAAAAGTAAAGGAACCCTTTCATACCTCGTGGTATATAGGTCAATACAGTGTTAGGCCTGTATTTTTCATTGACCGTCGGCACACAATGTGTGATGTGGTCAGCATCACGCCGGCCGCCTTTACTTCCCAGAGCATGTCTGGTACCCAGTTGAGGCTGGGTCGACCTGAAAGACGTCGTGATCGGGAAAAATTCCACGCGCATTGCAGGAGCTGAACCCAGACCACCAGCCTTGCGAAGCGAGTTCACTAACAACTACGCTACAGCGGCTCTCGGATGAGTCCATGGACGAGTCCAAATTATTACAGGGGGATGGACCTTCTTAACGAGTGGTCAAGACCTGGAGGTAGTAGGTTCGAATCCCAAACGGGTCGTACGATTCACGAGTGCAGTTTTTCCGGAGATCCCTAGGATTGTTACAGGAGCTACAGAGGCCTACTTTCAGCTGGTTGAGTTACATGTCTGCGGAGCGTGACAGTCATATAAGGAAACACAATCAAATGAAATTAATCATTCGAGTCAGTACATTGTCGCTGTGATCTTCATGTGTACGAAAGAGATTGTAGCACACATTGTTATTCTTAAAAAGTGCAATGATGATGGCCCTACCAGTCAGTAAATCAATCTGTCGTAGGAGATTGAACGTCTGTGGTCAGCCCCGAATGATACAACGTGAGTTCAGTAACTAGCAAGCAAGAATAATAAAATTTTAGAAGGGCATAGAACTCTACTACTGCATATAAGCAATACATCAACTAAGTTATACTGTTACATCGTGCCACAGATGATTGATCATGTTAGAGCTGACTCATAACCTTATTCACATATAATAATAATAATAATAATTTCTCTCGTACCGTTATACGTTACATAGGGCCTGCAAGTAATTTCTCCATACCGCTCTATCCTGGGCAACTCGCTCAATCTCCTCCATGGAACTGAGACCGATATTTCCTGCCTCTTTCAGCAAAGTTCGCTTCAGGGTCTCCTTAGGTCGACCTCTCTTTCTTGAACCCTTTGCATCCCACTTCAATGCCTGCTTTGATATTCGTTGATCATTTCTCCTCAAGGTGTGCCCAACATATCTCCATATTCTCTTTCTTATAACAGTTGTCACTAGTGGTTGACCAGACATGTCTCTGATTTCATCACTTCTGAATTCATTCCATTTTATATTCATTATTTTTCGCAGACATCTATTTTCAAATGCATTCAACTTGCTTTCTATATCTTTAGTCATTTTCAACTCTCGCTGGCATATGTTAGGATTGATACAACATTTGAATTGAAAATTCGTAATTTAGTTTTAATACTATATAACTTGCAGTTCCATATTTTATTTAGACTTTTAAAAGCTGATGTTGCTTTGCCATTCGTATCATAATTTCTTTTTTCATAATTTATTCACATATGGACAATCTAAATTGTAATGCATACATATACAACTCTGTAGCCACATAGATGATTACTGTTCTAAACAACTTAGAAACGTAGTTCTTTAGTCATAGAAATCCTATTGGCTCAACACGCCAACCATATAACGGCATCAACTTTCTAGACACTTATAAATGCAACTTTTTAATCATATAAGTTCTATACTCTAACCACTGAAAAATACAACCTCCTAACCACATATAAATTCACCTCACTTTTTCTTCTTCTTCTTTTGTCGTCACACTGCTGCCGGCTGTTGCCTAGTGTTGTAGTTTTCTGTTTTTGTCTTGCGCTGTTCTGGTGGCTTGGGTGATTGTTTTATTTTGCTCTTTCACCGGATTCTGCTATGCCATCTAACCATCTTTTTCGTGGTCTTCCTCTCGCCTTCTTTCCTGATGTTCTGTTGTAGAAGACTTTGTATACTGTGGAGTTTGGATGCATTCTTATTAAGTGGCCAAACCACATCATTCTGTGTTTCTCAGTGTAATTCAAGCAAGGTTCTGTGCCAACTTTCTTTCTTATGCTGATGTTAGTGACTGTCTTTTCTGGTGTTGTTGGTAACTTTTCGCAGGCAACGCATTTCACATGTAGTTATTCTCCTCACTAACTATTTCAAAATACAACCTCCTAACCACATATAAATTCACCTCTCTAACCACTGAAAAATTAACTGTCTAACCACATAGAAATGCAACACTCTAACCACTTACATATTCACCTCATTAAACACTAAGAGAGCCAGCTCTCTAAACACTTAGAAACTCAGTTCTCTAGCCAATATAGAAAGTTAGCTCTCTTTCCACTTATAAATTCAACTTTCTAATCACTTATAAATTCAACTTTCTAACCACTTATCAATTCAAATTTCTAACCACTTATAAATTCAACTAACCACTTATAAATTCAACTAACAACTTATAAATTCAACTAACCACTTATAAATTCAACTAACCACTTATAAATTCAACTAACCACTTATAAATTCAAATTTCTAACCACTTATAAATTCAAATTTCTAACCACTTATAAATTCAAATTTCTAACCACTTATAAATTCAAATTTCTAACCACTTATGAATTCAAATTTCTAACCACTTATGAATTCAACTATCTATCCATTTATTTATTTTTTTTCGATCCAGAAGCACTTGAGCTTTCATCTCTTCGACTCGGTGCCATGGACATCGTAACCCTTCGGTTCGGTGCCACGAACAACATGAATCTGGAGAACTTGTGGTTTTTTTCTGCCAGCTCACGGAATTGAACCCACACTCAAAGAGGGCTTGTCACACCGTCGTCCAACGCGCTACGAACACGCTGGGCAGGCGGGCATCTATCCACTTATAATTTCAACATTCTAGCCACTTATAAATTCAACTGACTTTCCACTTATAAATTCATCATTCTAACCACTTATAAATTCAACTGTCTGCCCACTTATAAATTCAAGTTTCTAACGACATATAAACTCAGTTCTCTAACCAATATAGAAAGTCAGCTCTCCAACCACCTAGTTGAGCCGACAGAAAACCCTAGAATGAAAGCAAAAAATATTCAGTAATTGTATAAGTTGACGTTGTCTAATGCCTGATCCATGCAATTGATCGCTTATGATACACAATTGACGTGATAGCCAACAAGTGGAAGCTTGTGCTACAGTCGGCAAGTATTATATTCAGAAATATATCTCAATAAAGCACTAAATGTGATTATCTCTAACTACAGTTTAGGTGGGCATTAAATAGAAAAGAATGAATGTCGTTCATTTACCGTGTTTTGATATATCATATTTCATACTCAACGATCCAGAGGTGGGAGAATACTGACGAGATAGTTTAGAATTGAGGGTCTCGTGGTTAAGTGGTTACGCCCTGGCTTTGAGTTCCGAAGATCGTGAGTTCGAATCCGTACCCGCCGTTGAGTTTCGAGCATTTTTTCAGAGACACATAGGATTGTTGCCGGAGCTTGAATTCGTACTTTGTACAATACTCTTAGCAGGTTGCATGCCATTTCTGTGGAGAGGGACCGATCTATATAGGGTAAAACCCGATGCAATGAAGTCAATCCTTCAAAGAGAGAGAGAGAGAAAGAAGAGGTGGTTTAAAACTAGCATATCTGCACTCGAACGTAACAAGTGAGCTTCGACTCTATCAGTTGGAGGATCTTTCTGGCTGAGTGGTTAAGTTTTGCGTTCCGTCCGAAGGAGCGTTTGTGGATTCGAATCCGGACTGCGAGGCTCTGTTCACGAGCTCTCCGGATTTTTACCGAAGCTAGAAGTCTCTTCTTCTTCGTTTGTCGTCACACTGCTACCCGGTTGTTGCCCAGTGTCGTTGTTTTCTGTTTTTGTCTTGCGCTGTTCTGGTGACTTGGGTGATTGCTATTTTTGCTCTTTCACAGGATTCTGCGATGCCATCTAACCATCTTTTACGTAATTTTCCTCTCGCCTTCTTTCCCGATGTTCTGTTGTAGAAGATTTGTATACTGTGAGTTTGGATACATTCTTATTAAGTGGCCAAACCACTTCATTCTTTTTTCTCAATGTAATTCAAGCAAGGTTCTGTGCCAACTTTCTTTCTTATGCTGATGTTGGTGACTGTCTTTTCTGGTGTTGTTGGTTTCCTTACTTGTGCAATAATCTCGGCATGAGACGTGCAATTTTGTAGAGAGAGAGCCGAACCATGAGGGAAAACCCTTGTCAAGAAAGTCAAGTCTTTGTCTATAGACCCTCTTTAGACACTTTATGTTATGTTCATTTCATCGACATTACTGTACAATCACCGCTGTCCAGCGCGGCGCCCGTGAATGTCATACATTCATGGCGCCCTATTTTACTCCCCCGGATTTAGCACTAATCAGATTTCAAAAAAATAAACTAGTTTCCATTTTTTTTCGTAATTAAAAATAATCCTCCACTTTTGCAATCTTGTTTTATTTCGTAACCATTCTATTTCCTTTAACACCAGTTTCTTTATAACTTGAGAAAGCACTGACATCTCAAATATATTAATACTACTACAACTATTACTATAATAGTAGTAAACTTGCAATCGATACATAGCGTCCGGACCTTCACAATCATCAGACAGATGCATCACAATATATAAAAACGTTGAACAGGCCACTGCTGCACACGTAACTATTTCATGTGTTCCCCATCCTCAACTGTAACAATCATCTCTGCTGTCCCTTGCTGACTGTCCCCATAAAAAGTTTATTTTAATATTTTCTCACTCTACCCCGAAGACGACATTAGTTGAGCCTGCCCAGACCTAACACCCAATTCGAGAGGTGGGGATAGTGTAGAGGACCTTCTTCCATGCAACAAATCAGAAAGTTCTCCATAAACCATATCAGCTCTGTCTATAATTCTACCGTTTTAAATAAGGGGTATTATACTGCACGTTCATTACCATGTATCACACCATGTCCATGTGTGTACAACCGTAACCCCGGCAACATAAGCCCCACTAGCTTAGACGGGAAAACCAAAATTTCTGTTTAATGGGGGCTGATTTTTGGTACATGTTTTATAGAAAACTAAGCATTTTTGTAATTTTACTCAATTCTACGAGTCTATGGTTATTTATTGATGAAAAATATGAATAAAACTGATATTCCTTATTGTTAAACTTATAACATAATACAGAGTGTTCAAGATAAAAGCGGCCTGTAAATGGAGCCAATCTGGCATATATTTATGAAAATGAAAAGGTTCAGTTATGACATAGTATAGGTCAAGGTTGTGTGACGATATGTAATTGTAGTGCGGAAAGGGGCGATGAACAAATGTGACGTAGGGCGAGCTAGTCAGAACCAGTTTAAATAGTAAATATACACCACGCAATATATAACTGGCAACTTTCGATTTGTCAATGGGGCTGCTTTAATCTTGAACACCCTGTATAACCTTGATTTAGTATGTTGTGTTGTTTGTTAAATGAATTCATCTTCATACAACAAGACTAAAATGCGAGGTCATGCACCGGTTCTGGTCTTAATTTCTAGAATTTTTACCTCGGCCCGTCGGCCGTATGTTATCGGAGTCCATGGTAACAACTAAGTCAAAGTCCTAGCAACAAATTGTAAATTTCATCGACAAATCACTTACATTGTATTTCCGTCGACGATTCATAAGTTTCCCTTAATTCAAAAAGTCAATATACATATCGACATCTGCGTCCAGGGGAAAATCGACCCGCTGGGAATTAATTTTTACTCTTTGGATATTTAATATAACGCGCTGTCGCTATAATGTGCCGTATCGTAGAGGAAAAAGACAAATTAAGGCTGGCATACTGCCACTGTAGCTTGTGTGGGTGGAAGAAAGAAATAAAACCTAACACATTGTCAATACAACTTGTGTGAGTGGAAGAAAGTCATTGAATTCAGAACAATATCAGAATCACTTGTGTGGTAGGAAGAAAGTCATTGAATGAGAACAATATCAGAATCACTTGTGTAGTCTTGTCAGTGTGGTGGAAGAAAGTCATTGAAGTGAGAACAATATCAGAATCACTTGTGGATAGTTCTTGTCAGTCGTGAGTGGAAGAAAGTCATTGAAGTGAGAACAATATCAGAATCACTTGTGTGGTAGGAAGAAAGTCATTGAAGTGAGAACAATATCAGAATCACTTGTGTAGCTTGAGCCGAGGAAACATACACCAGAATACGCAATGCTATGTAGGAACACAAATCAGTGTGTCAAGTGACAATATCATAACCATTTGTATATTCTTGCAGGCTGTTGGTTTAAATCTTGAAACTTGGTCGATCACAGCTGAAATTCCTATTTCGAAGATCTCATAAATGTGCGAGATATGATGTTTCGTTCCTCGCGCAATACTCTCGACAGGTGGCGTGCCAGTTCTGCAGAAAGGGACCGAGCTATATGGGGACACCTGGTGCCGTGAAGTCATTTCTTGCCTTTAAATTGTAAACACTAAATACTGCATGGCATTGAGACGAAGTGGCAATATCACAAGCCTCACTGAATCATCGAAGAACTGTTAGATTTGATCATTGAAGAAACATAAATAATACAAACAGCAGACGTGACCGTTAAGGTAATGTTACCATACTCACCTTTACAGGTACACAAATGAGCACTAGAAGCAGGTCCGCAGACGCCAGACTAAATAAAAACACGTTAGTAGTTGTTCTCATTCTCCTGTAGTAGGCGATAGAAAATATCACTAGAGAATTTCCAACAAGACCTAGCAACAAGGTCAGAGAATAAGCAAATATTAGTGCCAATGATTCTGTCAGTGGTATTGAATCGGAAATTTCGTAATCGTAGTATTCAGTAAGCACATCGATACTTGAGTTTAGGTTAGTGGTAGTGGCGGTAACATTGACTTCTGTATCCATGTCGGCCAGAGAACTAGTAAGTTCAGATGTGGCCATCTGATGTCTGTAAATAAAAAAGGCATTGAATAATAATTAATTAGGAATAACCAGCAATATCTAGCAAAACGTGCCAACAAATATAACATGTGTCCAGGGCCATGCGATATATTTTCTCAGTATGATGCAAGTCTTCAAAAGCCGCCCCTAAAATGTTTTTTCCTTAAAATAACCTTCAATTGTAATTTTTTTTTATTTTGCTGCTTATGTCGCCCTCCTTACGTTCCGCCTGATGCGGCCATCTCTCTGTATCATAGCACGGCGCGGCCCTGCATGTCATCATCACTCGGTGTCATCAAATACATAAACATAGACATAACAGTCAAGCGATAACTGATACGTTGCATATTTCTACAAACTCTCTGTTATCATTATCAAACATGGTCCATAACAAAATCCCATGGAAAAAGAAATCACAAAATGTGAAATAAACTGTTTAAGAAAAGCCGCTAATATGTAAGACGGGATAGATTAAGAAATGAGAACATGTCGTTGAAATCACATTATGAATCAAACATATTAGAAAACATAAAATGGTTCTTCTGTTACCTAATGAGAATGAAACCAGATTTTCTACAACCTCTCGTCTATAACAACCGGCAATCCGGACGCAGAGCCTGGGAAAGACTAAAAACTAGATGTATAGATAATATCACAGATATCCTACGACATCAAGGACTAACAACTACAGATGCAACACACTTGGCACAGAATAGAAAACTGAAACTCACAACACGGAGTTTGAACCAGGTACGCTTGAGTTGTGGTTGAGCTTACCACTGTTTAATATCCTTGGAAACATAATTTAGTGAACTTCTCCTTCAATAGTACAACGTCAGTTTTAGTTGCCTACAGTAATTATATTGAAACTTATAGTCTATTTTCATTTGAACGATTTTTACAAATTGATCAAGGCCAAGGCTCATTCATACACAGCCAACTATAAACTCATACGGACGGCAGTCTCGAGTAAAATTTCTAGAAAATAAGACCACAACCGTCGCGTGACCTTGCATAGTTGTATATAGACGAATTCATTTCAAAATCAATACAACATGCTAAATGAAGGTTATATTATATAAGAAATTAAGTTTAACAATAAGAGGAATATCAGTATTATTCATAGTTTTCTGCAATAAATAACAATAGACTCATAGAATTTAGTAAAATTGCAAAACGCTAACAGTGTTCTATCAAACATATATAAAAGCCAGCCCCCCAACTCTAACTAGGTCAAGGATTTTCCGGTCAGTTATGCGGCCCAAGATTAGAGTGATTAGAGTTGGCTGTGGCTCATACTACTTCATCAGGTGAAAAAAGAGTATATTTGTCTAAGAACCCAGGGAAGCACCGGAGTCCATGAATATGGTAAGTAAATAGACCACAACCTTGCTACTTAAGACACCCATTAACCAGTCCTGCAAATTTGCGTTTTTGTAGAGCATAAAAGCTAGCTCTTCTCTAAGAATGACAAGAAACTTGATATATTTTGAACATATGAAAAAATACGAAATTATTGGAGATGACAATTAGGAAAGGAGACATCCTCGCAAATAGGAGAAGAGGAAAACCACGGACAAGATGGATTCAAGAAGTAACTGATGATTTAAGCATGACGGCCTCAGAGACAGGACATCTGGCCTATGAGAGAGAGAGAGAGAGAGAGAGAGAGAGGTTGAAGGCAGAGAGAGGGAGAAACTTCCTAGGACTACTAGAGTGGGGAAAGTTCTGCTCAGGACAAGTTATTTGTATTAGTTTCATTTTACCTATGTAAAAGCGTTTGAACTTCACCACAGGTTCAACAACTTATTTTCCCGTTTATTTAAAGGAAGCAACCAAACTTTTCATTCACATAAATCAGTCTTTAGTTACAAGGTTTAACAGAAGCGTAAATTACGTTATATTTGTTCATATGTCTAAGCAGAAGAACACAATCATGATGGAACTGTAGTGGATTCGGATTTTCAATTCCTTTTTGTATCATAACGTTTCGGTTAGAAGATACTGTTTAGAAATGAAGACATCAGGGGAGAAGTGGGTACAACATCAGTACCGAACTTCATCAAGAAACAACATATTAAATTATTCTTTACTTACCTGGTTAATATATTGGATTCTCTGAAAGGAGTTAATTCTTATTTTTCATATTTGTTGGTCTACGCGCTCTGATATAACCAAAACAATGTTCGTCTTAGGTTGAAAAGAGCGTGCTTCAGCTTATTGATTGATTGATAGGAACATCATTATTGCACTTTGATGAGTAGCCATGTGTGCTCCGATCTCTTTCTTACACAGCAAGATCTCAGCTGCAATGCATGAACACCGTAGCACCGGAGAGGGTTCCCGATGTAACCCGATCTCACGTACACTGAGATTAGGGATCTCTGGAAAATTATCCAGATGGCTCCACGATGGAGCTAACCTGGTACATTTGGCATGAGAGACGAGTATCTAACCTCTAGGCAACAGCTTTAATCCTCAACATAACAAACAAACAAATAATTAAACGGTTCGGCCACATAAGCAGATTACCAAAAGATTGTCACAGATGGCAATGTTATTCAGATACGGTGTCTTCTTTCTTCTTTTGTCGTCACACTGCTACCGGGTTGTTGCCCAGTGTCGTGGTTTTCTGTTTTTGTCTTGCGCTGTTCTGGTGGCTTGTGTGATTGTTATCTTTGCTCTTTCACAGGATTCTGCTACGCCATCCAACCATCTTTTCCGTGGTCTTCCTCTTGCCTTCTTTCCCGAACACAAACTGGGCGGTTAAATTCAGATACGGTGTATACAATGCAAAAGGTTGTCCATGCAAAAGATGGATCACATAAATAACCAATGCAGTGAGACACCATGTACAAAACACAAAACAAAAGCCCGTTCTAGAAATCTCTTGTTAACCTGACTTTGCGAGAGAAAACATGATTAGAGACAAGAAAGAGAAGAACATTTTTATCTTTTTAGTCATTTATGATTGCAGGGGTAGGGGTGTGGGGTGGAGGAAGTGAGGGAGGTTATCTTATTGGTTATCGGTTATTGGTTACTAAACTAACGTCATTGCACTTCGGACAGATCCATAAATGCTCAGTCTATCCCAACAGATATGGAAGACTATACATACTCTGATGGTTCCCGTGGTTCACTGGTTAAACATACTCCTCACTCTGCCCCTCAGGCATCCAGTTCTACTTGTACAACGGGTAACTCCAAACTGCTTAAATCGCTGGATCGATTGAACATCTATTTTAGTGTCTTCATCCAAGGCGCTAAGTGGTTAAGCCCTTTACCTTTTGAGTCGAAAGTCGTGGGTTCGAGTCCGGACCGCGCCATTCTGTTCACGAGTGCAGTTTTTTCCAGATACCCTTAGGATTGTTGCTGGAGCTACGGAGTTCGTGCTTTATGCAATACTTTCAGCAAGTGGCGTGTCATTTTCGCGGAGAGGGACCGAGCCGTATGGGGTAAAACCCGGTGCAATAAGTCAATCCTTCTGCTTTAAAACCCGTTAAAACTCATCCAACAGGCAGTCCCGAAGAGACCGAACAACATGGGGGAGGATATGTAACTTTACTCAACGTTGGAAAGCAATGCTTGTGCTAGTTAATTTACAAAATGTAATGTTTCTATGTCGAGTAGTAGTAACACAAACCGTAGACTACGATACCATAAGGCCGACGAGCTCAGGTAAACATTCTAGGAAATCAGACTATAACCGTCTTGTGACCTCGCATTCCAGTATTGTTAGATAAAGAGAAATTCATTTGAAAAACAACACAACATGTTAAATCAAGGTTATATTATGTTACAAGTTAAGTTTAACACTAAGGAATATCAGTATTTTAACATGTAAATCAAGATTATATTATGTTACAAGTTAAGTTTAACACTAAGGAATATCAGTATTATTTACATGCTAAATCAAGGTTATATTATGTTACAAATTAAGTTTAACACTAAGGAATATCAGTATTGTTAACATTTTTCACCAATAAATAACCATGCACCTGTAAGTAAAAAAAAAAAAGTAAAGGAACCCTTTCATACCTCGTGGTATATAGGTCAATACAGTGTTAGGCCTGTATTTTTCATTGACCGTCGGTACACGATGGGTGATGTGGTCAGCATCACGCCGGCCGCCTTTACTTTCCCAGAGCATGTCTGGTACCCAGTTGAGGCTGGATCGACCTGAGAGCCGTCGTGGTCGGGAAAAATTCCACATTGCGGGAGCTGAACCCAGACCACCAGCCTTGCGAAGCGAGTTCACTAACAACTACGCTAGAGCGGCTCTCATGCACCCGTAGAATTAAGTAAAATTGCAGAAAACCTTACAGTGTTTAATCAAACACTTATATAAACCAGCCCCCATTAAACAGGAATTTTGATTTTGCTATCTGAGCTAGTCGGCCATATGTTGCCGGGGCCAAGCACAAACAAACATTACTTCTTTATTACAAAACAGAAGTTTAGATTTCCCAGTTTGCTACAGAAAAGATATCAGCTTGAAGAACTCCTTCTGCTTCTTTGCGTTCGTTCTTTACGACCAATTTTAATCACTCTTTGTGATATATTTGATCTTAGCCAAGAATGTGTATACGTTGCACATTGGTTTGGTAGGCCCCTAAACGCACAGACTTCTACATGTCTAGGACACATGCATCCGATTTCAGCCAAACCTCCTTAGCCGCCTCTTACGACATGCGTGGCAGGTAACAGTGGTTCTATTCTTTACACCACAAATTTGGGCCCCGGTAACCACTCGGACCAATTTGAACAACTGAAGGATGTTCTAAACACGTTTCATAACACTTGCTGGTAGACAAAAATGGGACATCAAAATAAAGTTAACACTGAAAAATGTCTATTGTCTTTTCCCTGATGGATGATGGAATTGGTTGTCCATTCTTGCCGTTAAGCATTGGGAGCGGAAGATTTAATTTGCTTTCCAGACCAGATGAGTTGCCCTTGTTGTATTATATCCGTGTAATTAGTGTGGTCCTGATATTGTCTATCCATCGTTTTCTTGGTCTTCCCTTGGCTCTAGTACCTGATCTCTTTTATTGTATGATGTTATTGATATAAAGGAAGGGATAAGCTATGCCTTCAGATAAAACGCTTTCTTGTATGTGTGTGTATATGTATATTCAAAAATAGGCAGACAGACTAAATAGACTAGACTAGTTATACAGATAGAGAGATAGATAAACAGACATACAGACAGGCAGACTTCTTCTTCTTCGAACGCTCCATATTGACCACTTGTTAACTACTCTTTGTGATTTGTATGTGATCTGAACCTAAGATCGAATGTACGTTGTGCCAGTTATGCGTCTACAGGTAGGCCAGTACATCCGATATATGCGACGCTTTTTATTTACTAGTGTAGCTTCTCTAGTCCTCTACCTCAGTCGCCTCTTACGACATGCCTTGTAGGTAGCAGTGTTACTATTCTCTGCTCCCTTTGCGAGCCCCGGCAATACACGGACGAACAGACATACAAGCAGACAGATAGATAGATGTGGTTTTATGTTACCTTCATTAGACCCCAAAAAATCATATATTGTACTTGTTCTTCACAAATAAAAATTGCTCTGATAATTTATTATAGTTCGTTCCAAAATTCGTGATCATCTTTACCGATCGATATAAAATCATCCACTTGACAGAAATTCTTGATTTTTATATAGGTAACAGTGACGACGTTCCAAAAGTATTTTTGCCCACCCAAACCTTTAGTTATGTAAGATTTGAATTATATGTTATTGTTAATTTAACAGCGATGTTGATTTGGTATGATTTTATAATGTTAACGGTACGAAAGTGAAGTATTGACGTCAAGATGCCAATGTGCGCTCCACGTGCAATTCAGCAGTAGTTAAAAACGGGAATCCCGTGAAATTAATCATTTCACACTGTATGTGAAAGATTGTCATTGGCGTGTCACAAACCATTTATTTGCATTACTTGAAGCGGAAGGTACTATTTTAGTATCAGTTTTAGAAATGAGTTTGAAGTGTAAATTCACTACCATGCAGAAGGTGACTGCACAACTGTATAGCTACTTCTGCAGAGAAGCCAGACGTGGTGGTTTATATCACAACTTACAAGACCCGAAGAGGAGAACACAACATGCTCTTGGTATAAGTAGAATGTCATTTTGCCGTTGGATAGAACAAGACTGTAGTGATGAACGTAAGGAACACAGAAAAGGCCGGAAACGGAAAACTGACGATTTCGATAAAGATGTTATTGTGAGAGAGATTCATAAAATGTTTAAGGCAAATGATGTGGTTACACTACGTAAATTGAAATCACGTCTGCGAATTCAATGTGATATTGATATATCTAAAACCGCCTTATGGAGAGTTGTTATGTGCAGCGGTTTCACTTTTCGGAAATCTAGTACAGGTCGGAATATAGTTTGTGAGAAAACGCATCTGATAGCTGCACGATGCAAATATCTGCGGGAGATACGGAAGCGTAGGACAGAAGGTTACGATATTGTATATCTGGACGAATCGTGGTAAATGCTCACCATACGTTTGATAAAGAATGGCAATCACTATACGGAACTAAGAAAAGGGAAATTTCAAGCAGCAAAGGGCAACGCATTGTGATAGGTCATGCAGGCAGCAAAGCAAATGGTCTTTGGCAAAACAGAGATGAATGAGCTCAAAACGTCCTCGCTGAACTAACGAGTTCACTCAAACGCACCGTCATCCAGTGGATACCGTCACACTGCAACGTTAGGGGAAACGAAGCAGCTGACAAGCTAGCCAAAGAGGGCGGGCGACTACCTCAGACTGATCTCGAGATCGGTTATGAGGAAGTCAAAACAACCATCGGTTCGCACTATAGAAGCAAATGGGCAAAAGACCACCCTCAGTACACAGACAGTGACGGATACTATGGTCTCTCTCGCAGTGAACAAGTCGCCATATTCCGCCTCCGTACCGGCCACAACAAGCTCCGAGCCCACATGTTCCATAAATTTAAAATTGGCACAACTAGCCTGTGTCCCTGCAATATGGCAGACATGACGGCAGAACACGTCTTTCAAGACTGTCAACGATTAGCAGGTATAAGGAAAGAGTACTGGCCACAACACACAGAGCTTCGCGAAAAGATGTACGGAGGAACGGAGTCCCTAAAAACAACAGTAAAATTCATGATAGAAGTTGGTCCATCAGTCTAGGCCGGGAACGCAAAGGAAGGAAATGGTCTTGTCAGTGGCGAAGAACTTCTTTTTCAAGCACTGTCTACAGATGGTAGGGACTACCACACCGAAATGAACGGACTTATTTTCAGGGATTGGTTAGCGAACACACTTCTGCCTGCTCTGGATAGGCCGTCGTGTATTGTAATGGACAATGCCTCCTATCATAATGTAGTGGCACATGCAGACAAAATTCCCACCTCGTCAAGCACAAAACAAGACATCATGGCGTGGCTTGCAAAAGAAAATATATCGTTTTGTTGCAACAATTTCAAAACTGAGTTGTTGCAACTGGTGAGACAGACTAAGAAGTCAAAGATTTTTATAATCGATAGTCATTGCTGAGCACGGCCACACTTTTCTTCGATTACCACCTTACCATTCACATCTCAATCCCATTGAACTTGTGTGGGCTGCAGTCAAAGGTCAAGTTGCAGCAGTAAACAAGACTTTCAAACTTCGTGATGTAAAAGTCCTAACACTTGATGCCCTCGCAAAAATAGATATAGAATACTGGAACAAATGTGAAGAGCATGTGCTCCGAGAAGAAGAGGCATATTGGCAACGAGATGGTTTGTATTTTCTCCAGCCCGCAGCAGTAGTTAATCTCTTCGGCTCTTCAGACTCCGAATCTAATAGCTAACGTCCCATTTGCTTTCACCTTCACCAATTGCCTGACAATACCAGGGACTGGCAACAACTACCAAAGGTACGTCAATTTGATCGCCAAAGATAATATCAACATAAAAACACTCATGAAGAAAAAGCTAACAAAGTCACATTGCTTTTATAATATGTAATAGGGTTACGCCGTTGCAATCATTCGCTACCATTTTGTGTATTACTGTAAATTCTAAACTTTGATTATCATTTTGTTGTGCTTATGCAAAATTATATAACAAAAAACGTTTTTGCATCAACTAAGCTACCTACCAATTAGTTAAACATGGATTCGTAACGTCGTGAGGTATATAAGACTGCATGCAAAAATTACTTGTATCCATCAGATAGATTTCGTACAAATTAAACCTTAGTGTGATCACGAATTTTGGAACGAACTATAGTCTAATTCTTCTTCTTCAGCGATCTCTGGTCATGCGCTTAATTTACTGTGGACCACAAACTGGTCGGCTAGCTTCAGGTCTGTCTAGGTTTCCCAAAGCTTAGTTTTCAGACTTACTAGTCTAATTCTTATTATTATACTATACTATCTTTCATATACTTAAATTAACATCATGGTTTTCATCAAAGAGACATGTTTCTTTATGTCTAAATTATTTGATTTCTCCCCTCTACTCTCTCTTCTCTCTCTCTCTCTCTCTCTTCTCTCTCTCTCTCTCTCTCTTTTTGACCTCCTATAGCGGTTTTTGTTTCATTCCTAATTTATTCATGACTTAATCTGACATTTGCTATGTCCATTAAATACATCCAATGCTTCTAAGACATTATATTTCAATGGATTTTAAAACGTATTTCTCTCCCTTGGGGTTTAGAACCACTGCCTTCTCTCAAATGTCGTAAAGGGCATGAAATCATCAATCAATCGTGCCATGCCTACCGGCGTATGCGATCATGTCTCTCCACAACTTTTTCTCCTTGGTCCAGTTAATTAGTTCTGACGTCAATCTTTTGTCGAACCACGATGCCAGGCCATCCTACATCCCTCTCTCTCTCTCTCTCTCTCTCTCTCTGTCTGTGACGTTCTCTTCTTCCCTGAATGATTCTGTTCTCCCCAAATGTTCTAAACCTACTATTCGCATTATATGTCGGAAAAATCTTCATTGTCTGATTCTTCTTCTTTTGACAAGGTTTCTTTTGTGCGCGCCTGTTTTAAAAATTCCATTATTCGTTTTCTTCGCTGTCCATGGAATTTTCAGCATTCTTCTGTAAGGCCACATCTCTGTGGCTTCCAATGTTCTTATTGATTGCTTGTTATTTGTCCATGATTCGCTGTCATGCATAAGTATTGGTTCAATATAGCATTAGAGTACTGTTTCGCAGTTTTATTGGTAGTGAGCTCACGAATAGTGTGTTTTTCTTTCCAGACTGCTAAAATCTGTGTGCTAAAGTTGTAAGAGACGGAATAACAGTCAATAATGAAAGATAGGGGGGAGGTTTGTCGTAGAGAAAAAGACACAAAATAGAATTGGAACAGAAAATGATTGTTCTTATTACATTATGTGCCCTTAAGCAATGAAAGTTGACGATTACAAATATGTTTCTATTGTCTATTGTCTTTTCTCAGGGGGAAGATGGTATTGGTTGGCCACTCTTGCCGTTAAGCGTAGGGATGTGAGCTTTAATTTGCGTTCTAGGGCCTGATGAGTCGTCCTTGTTGTGTTATATCCGTGTTTATGTAGTGTGGTCTTGATATTGTCTATCTATCTATTTCTTGTTCTTCCCTTAGCTCTAGTACCTGATGTCTTTTTATTGTATGTTGTTAGTGATGGCTGTATTCCATTCTGATTAAATATCCGAACCACTGCATTTGTTGTCTTTCAATGTATTCGGTGTTTAAGTTATGCACTCTCTGCTTCTGATGTCCTCATTTCGTAGTATATCTTTCCTGGTGACCCCAATGCCTTCCTTAAGCATTTCATTTCACACGTGGTGAGCTGTCTGTGGTGTGTTGTTGCTTCTATGTTCATTAAATACGTTCAATAATTCAATATCAATATATATTGATCTTAAAGTGTTTTTCTATTTCCGTAATATACATTCAACTCTTCTTTGCCAAATAAATTACTTGTTTCTTTTGTTTTCTCTTTTTTTGCCGTTAGGTGTCGCAGATTTAACCGATGATCAGTTTCGAGATAGTGCACGCTCGCTCATTTGATATGATGTGGTATTGTGAAGTTTTAAGTTGTATATAACTCCATTAATCCATCTTTTTCTTAGTCTGTCCCTTCCTCTTGATAATTTCATTTTCAGGTTGTATACTCTTGCAACTGGTGTATTCGGAATCATTCTCACCAAATGGCTAAACCATTTGAGTCTCTGTTTTCAATGAATCTAACAACAAGTGTTGTTCCGACTGTTTTAATTTTTTCATTTCCTATCTGGTCTCTTCTTGCTTTATTTGCCGCTTTCCTCAAGCATCTCATTTTACAGAGGGGACATTTTCTGAGATAATTTTCTGTAATGTGATAATTTAGATGGATGTGTATACGATTATTTACTTGTTCACAAGAATCTGCTCTTGAAATTTTGCAACAACTAAGTAACATTAATTTGTCAACGGATGTCTTCGGCGGATTCTCAGACTGAGATGGTATGGTATAGCTGCAAACACAGACCTTTGGATAAGAACCGGACAGGAACAAATGATGACCCAGGTCAAGAGGAGAAAATGGTGATGTATCGAGTCCCTACGGAAGACACAGTCGAGTGTCACTAGACAAGCAAGTGAGTGGAACCCGCAAGGAAAACGAAATAAATTACGCCCTAAACATACCTGGAGACGAAGTCTTCTTGAGGAACTGAAGAGTGCTCGACTATCATGTGAAACCATAAAGTAAACAACCAGAGATCGAGAAGAGTGGCGAACAACAGTTGAAACCTTATGCTCCACGAGGAGCGGATAGGAATAAATAAGTAGGTAAAATAAATCAAAGATTGGAACAACAACTCACTTGACGAAAGAACTAGCTGACAAAGAAAAAATAATTTCAATGGATATAAATATTATTTATTTTTGTGATCTGTGAAATGAATCGAATAACAAGATTACAGATGAACAAATAATAAATCAATCTGAACAAATCCGATTACATCTGGTCTTCCACTTGTGTATTACATATCTCTATTTAACAATTAAGTTTATGTAAACATCTATCGCAGAATTGCGACTGATTGGGAAAAATTTTCTAAGCATTAAATATTCAAGAGACTAGACGTTGGACATTGACAGTCCGATAGATTGATCCAGTCAACATTGTGTTATGATTAGATTTTGGTGTAGTCGATTTTTTGTAGTCTGCACCGATAAGAACGTGTACACGTACTTTTCAGAGTTCGGGTAGCATGCTCTCTATCTGCTGGCGAACAGTGTCAGTGTTTTTAGTGAACCTACGTTGGAATCTTTCATTAGATTATAATCAGTTTTTTTTTTTTTTTTGGGGGTTAATATTTACTTGTCCTTTTAATCATCAAATATCTTGTCCTGAGCAGGACATTGCCACCCAAACAGTCGTTCGGAATTTCTCGCTCTCGTAGGCCAGAAGTCTCGCTTCTGCAGCCGTCATTATCAAACAATCAGCTACACCCCGAATCCATCTTTCCGTGGTCGTCCTCTTCTCTTTGTTGGTATTGCTCGTTCCGTGATGGTCTTCTTCAGTCCTTCGTGTCTTTTAAATGTCCAAAATACCTCAATTTTCTCTTTCTTATTTGTAACATTAGTCGGTTTTCTTTGATTTTAAGTTAGATCTATTTGTTCTCGTCTCTGTCCATGATATACGGAGGACTCTCCTATAACACTTATATTCAAAAGCACTTATATGTTTTTCCACTGTCTTCTCCATGCTTCAATGTATTTTCATGTTTAGAGATTACAAAAGAAATCAGTAAAGACAAGAGTCACTAACATCAGCAAAAGAAAAAAATTGGCACATAACCTTGCTTGAATTACACTGAGAAACAAAGAATGAAGTGGTTTTGCCACAATAAAAATGCATCCAAACTCCACAGTATACAGTCTTCTACAACAGAAAATCAGGAAAGAAGGCGAGAGGAAGACCACGAAAAAGGTGGTTAGATGCCATAGCAGAATCCTGTCAAAGAGCAAAAATAACAATCACCCAAGCCAGCAGAACAGTGCGACACAAAAACAGAAAACCACAACACTGTGCAACAACCCGGTAGCAGTAAGACGACAAAAGAAGTCAAATGAAGAGTATACGCTCTAACACAGGCAAGAAGTGAAGTTTCTGAAGGCATGCATGTTTTTTTCTGTGGCAACGTGTAGATGTCATTTAAGGACATTGAAATTAAAATCGTGACATATCCTTTAAAGGACTTCACTATCAACCACATTAAACGAGTCGTCGATTTTCTAGGTACCATTTATACGTCCAGTAGTTTACATTGCTTTCTAAACGGTGTGGTATATTTTAACCGTTTATAAAATTCCACGGGAACAGATTTGATTTCAAACTGCCCGTCGCGGAGTTTGAGCCAGGTACTCTTGGGTTGTGATCGAGTTCACTACCGCTTAAGCTATAGACGTCCACTGTGGAACATTACTTTGTCTTCTTTCTTGATTTCATCTGCTATGTTGCCGCTGATAGCGTTCATGGTACACGAAGAGTTATTATAGAGTCTGACCACTAACACGACTTTTATCAAAACCATTTAACGTTAACTGCTAGAGTTCAAGAGCTTGGATTTAAGGCTGGAATAGCCAGAATAAACAACATCTAGTGTTGGCCTATGAGTAAGCTAATAAATCAACATTAAAAGGGTTTTAAAACCGAAGGATTGACTTCATTGCACCGGGTTTTACCCCATATGGCCCTCTCCGCAGAAATGCAAGCCACCTGCCGAGAGTATTGAGTATTGCACAAGCACGAACTCCGTAGGCAACAATCCTAGGGTCTCTGGAAAAAACTGCACTCGTGAACAGAAGGCCGGATTCGAACCCACGACCTTCGACTCGAAAGGCAAAGGGCTTAACCACTCAGCCACAGAGACCCCCTTCCAAATCACCAAATCAACATTGAAATGGTACGGTTAGTCGCTGGACGCTGTTGGAGATATTGCGAAGGGAGATCGGAGCGTCTTTGAACATTTCCAGGGTTGACTGGTGATATTCCAAACGGAACCCAAACGAAGCTAAACTAGCCGTCCGCAATTTTCTAAATATATAAATATTTGTATATTTATATTTTTTCCTTTCGTACCTAGGGCCTGTAAGTACGTTCTCTATACCGCTCTATCCTGTGCAACTAGCTCAATCTCTTCCGTCGAATTGAGTCTGAAATTTCTTTCTTCTCTCAGCAAAGTTCGTTTCAGGGTTTCCCTCAGGAAATATTTTATGAATATGCATTTCACAATATAACCACCTTGGCAGAAGAAACAAATCATTCTTAATGAAATTCAAAGCTCATAGTGTCAATCCAAGCACCGAACTTAGTAGCTCAGCGACAAAACCGGGACCTACAAGTCCAACAATGTAGGGAAATGGGCTATCCCCCACACTCGGAAGCAAAAAGTATTCAAAGGTTAAACATCCCCTCCTCGTTATATCATTTTTCTTCAATCAGAAACATCATCAGAATCATTAACACTTTTCTAAACCTATTTGTCTGTGTCATCTCAGATGTAATAGTGTGTCTGTTACGGCCATAATATCAACTTTCATTATCCCCCACTATCATTTCATCTCTCTTGCTTTCTATCTCATTCTCTCCCTCTATCATTTCATCTCCCATGCTTTCTCTCTCATTCTCTCCCTCTATCATTTCATCTCCCTTGCTTTCTCATTCTCTCCCTCTATCATTTCATCTCCCATGCTTTCTCTCTCATTCTCTCCCTCTATCATTTAATCTCCATTGCTTTCTCATTCTCTCCCTCTTAGTTCTCTGGAAATATTGTCCTTATCTACGATTCTGTCTCCTGAAGACCGTTTACTTATCAAATCGAACACAAATGAATAGTGTGTCAATTTTCTTCACCGGACGTTCCACGAGTGAGGAAAGGAATTGACCTTTTCTACATTCTGCACACATATGAGTAGAAATGTTAAGTTATACGAACTTCATGCCCTTCGGTCTACAAATGATACAGAACATTTTTATTTTATTTGATAATGTCGGGTTGCTATTGACACTTTCAACGTCGAGTTGGAAAACGGGTTGGTATTGACACTTTCAACGTCGAGTTGGATGACGGGTTGGTATTGCAACTTTCAACGTCGAGTTTGAAGTCGGGTTAATATTGACACTTTCAACGTCAACTTAGATGACGGGTTGGTATTGCAACTTTCAACGTCGAGTTGATAATGGTTCAAGAAAGAAAGGACGTCCTTGGAGAAACCATGAACGAAGTTTGATGAGTGTGGAGAGAAAAATCTGATTCATTTACATAAAAGAGATTGAACGACTTGACCAGGATAGAATGATACGGAAAAATTGTTTGGAGACCCTATGCAACGTTTAACTGTCCGTGGAGAATACATACATAAGTAAAGTAAGTAAAGTAAAGGAACCCTTTCATACCTTGTGGTATATAGGGTAATACAGTGTTAGGCCTGTATTTTTCATTGACCGTCGGCACACGATGGGTGATGTGGTCAGCATCACACCGGCCGCCTTTATTTTCCCAGAGCATGTCTGGTACCCAGTTGAGGCTGGGTCGACCTGAGAGCCGTCGCGGTCAGGAAAAATTCCACGCACACTGCGGGAGTTGAACCCGGACCACCAAATACATACATACCTAAACGTTATTCTAATTTCAATTCTAGTGAGGGATTTTTTTACAACCTCAAACAGTTTTCCCGTCAACCCAGTCTCTGTTAATCGCTAAAACAAATGTTAGAAATGTAAGTAATTATAATGATGTTGACCAAATCACCAATATTTTGTCTGTGGTCATAGATACACGGACATAACAATATAGTAGTCAATACACGAGGGTAAGAAAAATGGGATTTTAAATATAATTTTTGGTTTATTATAATCTGTGGGCGTCTGTAGCTTAAGCGTTAGTGAGTTCGACCACAACCCATGCGTGCCTGGTTCAAACTCCACGGCGGACAGTGTAGAAGCAAATTTTTTCCCCTTGAGTTTTACGAATCTTAAAAATAGACCTTACCTTTCAGAAAGCAATAACAGACTACGTGACGTATAAGTGGTGCCTAGAAAATCAACAACTCGTTTACTGTGGTTAATGGCTAAGTCCTGTAAAAGATATGCTACAATTATTAAATTCTTCTTTATCTTTCTTTCCATCATGCATATTGTGACTTCCAGAGTTCAGGGTATGCGAACACTTCTGGAAAGTGACCTCGATATCAACTCGTATATCATGTTTTCTACACCCTTTGATATTTTGTTATATCCATCGTTTGTGTGTGCAACCTTTTGTCTTGAAACCATTGTATCAACATAGTAGTGCTCTTTGTATTGTATCGTGTTCCCGGTAATCATGTTACGTGACTGAACCATTTGATTTGTTGTTTCTTAATATGCTCTTGCACTGGTATAATTTCTGCCAAATCTCTGAAGTCTCGTTTTTTTTTGTTTTTCTTTCCTTGTTACTCCGACTATTTAAAGCTGGTATTTCATATCTGTTATTGTCATTTCTCTTTTTGCATTTTGATGTAAGTGTTCAATTAAGTAGAGGACCGCCTAGAGAGACATAGAGACGAACTGTAGACAGAAAGAGAAGAGACGGAAAAGACCTGAAATGAACTGAGCTGACTTGCTCACGATAGATCTGGTTGGAGGAAATGTATTGATGCCTTATGCTTCAAGGAAAGTTAAGAGAAGAAGAAGAAGAAGATGCATCAATTTTGGATGAAGATCGTAGTGTATGCCTTGACTGAAGCTTGGTATTCATGCATGAACGTTTGTAGTTTATTAATTTGTAGTTATTTCCTGGAGACGGGAGTTGGAGACGGAATGCAAGAAAATGGGGAGAGAGTGGAAGAGATCTGGAAAGGATGGCTTTGAATAGGCGGGTTTAGAATGCCTTGGTTGCGGATCTATGCTTCCCTAGGAATGAAGGGGGAAGAAAGAGAAGAAGAAGAATTATTTCTTGAGCTGTTAACTTCTGAGAACAAACTGTTGCCACAAATTGTGACATGGTTGATGAGATATTTTTAGATGTAAATAAATAAGATAAGACATAACGTGGACTAGAAGGAGATTTAATAAATTGTGGAGACAGAGTTAGAGATGGAGAAAACGAATGAGTGATATAGATAGAGACGTGAGTGAGTGATATGAGTGTTTGAGTTAGTGAGTGAGGGGTCGAGTTTAAAAAGGGAATGAGGGGGTGAAGGAGTGAATGAGGGAAGGAGTGAGTGACGGAGGGATGGGGTGAGTGAGTGAGTGGATGGGTGAGGGATGGAGGGGTGAGTGAGTGAGTGGATAGGTGGTGGGTGAGTGAGTGAGTTAGTGTGTGAGTGGGTGAGTGAGTGGGTGGGTGAGTGAGTGAGGTGAGTGAGTGAGTGAGTGGGTGAATGAGGGAGGGAGGGGCGAGTGAGTTAGTGCGTGAGTGGGTGGGGTCAGTGAGTGGGTGAGTAGTAATGAGTGTGTGGGTAGGTGAGTGAGTGGATGGGTGGTGGGTGAGTGAGTGAGTTAGTGTGTGAGTGGAGGAGTGGGTGAGTGAGTGGGTGAGTGAGTGAGGTGAGTGAGTGAGTGGGTGAGTGAGGGAGGGAGGGGCGAGTGAGTTAGTGCGTGAGTTGGTGAGTGGGTGAGTGAGTGAGGTAAGTGAGTGTGTGGGTAGGTGAGTGAGTGGGGTGGTGAGTGAGGAGTGAGTGAGTGAGTGAGTGAGTGGTGAGTGAGTGAGTGAGTGAGTGAGTGAGTGAGTGAGTGAGTGGAGTGAGTGAGTGAGTGAGTGAGTGAGTGAGTGAGTGAGGAGGAGTGGTGAGTGAGTGAGTGAGTGAGTGAGTGAGTGAGTGAGTGAGTGAGTGAGTGAGTGAGTGGAGTGAGTGAGTGAGTGAGTGAGTGAGTGAGTGAGTGAGTGAGTGAGTGAGTGGTGAGTGAGTGAGGTGGAGTGAGTGAGGGTGAGTGAGTGAGTGGTGAGTGGGAGTGAGTGAGTGAGTGAATGAGTGAGTCATTTAGCAAATAAGTAAATTAGAAATTGAAGGAGAGTGTAAGTCAACTAGAAAAGTATTATTATATTCTCGTATCGTTATATATCACATAGGAACTGAAAGCAATTTATCCATACCGCTCTATCCTGGGCAACTCGTTCAATCTTTTTTTAAAAAAGAGTCATATATTCCTAGCTTTTTCAGTAAAGTTCGTTTCAGGTTTTTCCTAGGGCGTCCTTTCTTTCTTAAACCATTCATCTTCCACCTCAATGTCGATGATTCTCTAATTGTTTGTTGTCAGAGTATGCCCAACATATCTCTTTCTTCTCTTTCTTATAACAGTTGTTACTAGTAATTGACCAAACATTTCTCTTATCTCATCACGTCTCCTTAATTCGTCAATATTAACTAGACAAATAACTGGTTGACTCAACGAATAACCTAATGAGTAACTTCTTGAAATAGATGTTTCATAAAGTCTGTAGGAATAGGAAAATATTGAACAATTAAAGAAGCCCATAAATAAATGTATACGGGAATACATGTTGGAGTATGCCCCACAACACCATACACAAGTTGGAGACGTTCCGAAATGAAGGTTTAAAAATAATCATACAATCTGACCAAACACGAAAGAATTGAGCATCATTGATTGAGACCATCAATAAAAGATGAAGATGGAGGCGCATTGGGTATGTATGTTCTATGCCAGTAGAAGCATTGGCTAGGGCAGCTCCCAATCAACCACGAATAGATAAAGGAGGACTGGAAGGCCAGATGAAACATGGAGATGAACTGGGAAAAGAGAGTTGAAAGAGTATTGCATGACGTGGGAATCAATTAGTTAAAAGATCGCATAACAGCAACAATGGAAGTCATTTGTGAAAGTCTTATGTGTCAAAGGAAACACGAAATGAATATGGATAGATACATACAATTGTAGATGACCAAGTACTGATAGCGGAAAACTAAGAATCCATCTAAAAACATCTGAGTTGAGTTAATACGAAAAGTGAAGAATATAATATGAGAATAAGCACTGAAAGGACAGAGACAATAGTGATAAACATACAGACATAACCCATTTCAATAAAACTTTAAAACTCATTCCACAAACAAGCAATTTCAAATACATAATATAAATTTTAATTTTAGATAGAGAAAAATGGAGAAAGAAATTCACATACGGTGCGCAAAGGCAAACCAGGTGCTGAGACATCTAACACCACCGCTGACACATACAAAATACATGTGAATCAGCATCATCAAATAGCTTATAATGAGCAGAACTTTGCCACCCCAAATTTCTCTCTCTCATAGACCATAAGTCCGGCCTTTGCAGTCGTCATGCTCATCAGTTACGCCCTGAAACCATCTTCTCCCTGGTCGTCCTGTTCGCCTCTTTGCCGAGATGACTCGTTGTCATAATGATCTTCTCCAGCCTCTGGGTTCTCTTTATATGTCCAAAATATTTCTATTTTTTTTAGCATTAACCAATTTTCTTTAATTTTGATTTCTTTCTGGATATATCTATTTGTTCTCTTCTTTGTCGTGATATACGGAATACTCTTCTGTAACACTTATATTCAAAAGCATATATATATTTTTTCCCCTGCCTTATTAAATGTCCATGCTTCACATCCATACGTTAATACCTGGGAATACTACAGGAAATCCCATAACTATTTTTTGGCGAACATTACGATATCAATGTCAAACATGGTCGCACACAGCAGCTAATGAGTGGAAAATCTTATCAGAGAGAAGATGTCTTATAAGAGCTTCATGAGAAACAATGGGAGATCAAATAAGAAATAAAGAAACTAGCAGAAGACTACTATTGAAACGAGTTCTTCAATTCAAGAACAACATATTAAATGGCTCACCTTACAAAATAGGTCATGGTATCGTCTATCCCATAGAGCCACATTAAAATAATGTAATTAACACAGAGGAAGACCACGCAAAAGATAGAGCGATGGCATCAAGAACAACTTTACAGACATGAATACAAATTTACAAAATCGCATTAGACAAAGCTCACAGAAGACACATCTCACCTCAATACCTCAATGAGGTACAATGGAGAAAGACAAGAAGAAGAAGATGCATAATTGACTTTTCTTTCATTTCGCATACTATCTTATCCCCCTTTAGACATTCTGTACGTATCTTATCCCAGACATTCCATGAAATTATGGTAAGTAACCTAAACAAACTGTTAGATGCCAGTGAAGGCATTGTTCAAACACGGTTATGCTCAGTTCACTCAAATGCCGGTAAAGATCGAACCTGGCTTTTAGAAATGGCAGACCGGGTGTTCTGGTATACGTTAGTTTACTCATAAACCCTGCGTGAAACACATCAGACGGTCTATGAAAACGTGCTGCTAGTTTCCGAATGCCTACAACTTTTCTACTTTACTTTTGTATCTACCTACAAACATGTTTGTCTGTCTTGTTTGTATTCATCCATTCATATATCTATGCACCTACTTCTTCTTCTTCTTCGAACGTTCCATGTCGACCACTTGTTAATCAATCTTTGTGATTTGTATATGATCTGAGCCGAAGAGCGATTGCGCGTTGTCCCAGCAATGCACCTACAAGAAGGCCAGCACATCCGATTTCTGCAACGCTTTTTATTTACTAGTGTAACTTTTACCTCAGTCGCCTCTTACGACATGCCTTGTAGATTGTAGTATTACTATTCTTTGCTTCCCTTTAGAACCCAAGCAACACATGGGCGTTCTATGCATCATAAGACCATCTATCTATCAATATATATTTCTGACTTTGGCTTGTGACTAATTGTAATCCACATTCATGTTTACTCTCCATCAGTTCACATATCCATGTATCTGTCTACCTGTTCATAGTTCATAGTTCATAAGTACGGTTCCAACTTCACTGCAACGGGTCACCCCATAATTGCTCCGTTCCTGTGCCAATGAAAATCACACGAAATGCTAACAACTGTGAAATGTTTCCTGTGTGAACTAATTTCAGAATGAAACAGCCGCGTACCACCACAAAAAGCAACCTGTTCCGCATAAAATGCATATGGCCGTTGCTAATGTAGCAATACCAAACTGTTCATCACTTGAATTGCAATTCTTGTCGAAGGGAACATCAATCATGACAAAATCCATCTTTCTGCACTCGCAATATAACTGCATACGGCAGATTGAGCTTGTTCGTCATAACCACTGTCCGTCATTTTCTGAATACACACTAACACACAACAAACGCACGGTTGACACAGCAAAAAGCATCCCTGTCTACCAGTTTGCTTGCGTATGTGTTTGTACATCACCATTTATACCCACGCATCACTACATGTCTTGAGAAGAAACGATCAAAGAATACCAAAGCAAGCATTGAAGTGGGATTAAAGGGTTCAAGAGAGAGAGGACGACTTAGGGAGACCCGAAAGGATTCTGAGAGAGCAGAAATATGGTCTATTATGGGATTAGCATTCCTCAGGATAGAGCGGTATGGATAAATTGTTTGCAGACCCTATGTATCTTATAAAGGTACGAGAGGAGTTATTATTATTATCCCTACATATACCTACAGAGCGGTATGGAGAAATCCGGTGCAATGTAGTCCCTCATTCGCCCTAGACCCGTTTTAAAATAATACATAATTAAAATGTCAAGTAAAACATTCGTTTTCATGCAATGTGGATTATTAGCTAATACGGAGTTTTGTCCGTATTTTTCTTTGACACGTGATGGATAATGTGGTTCTCTTCTGCTTCTTCTTCTTTTGTTGTCACGCCGCTATCGGGTTGTTGCCCAGTGTCGTGGTTTTCAGTTTTTTTATCTTGCGCTGTTCTAGTGGCTTGGGCGATATTTATTTTTGTTCTGTGACAGGATTCTAATATGCCATCTAACTTACTTTTTCGTGGTCTTCCTCTCGCCTTCTTTCATGAAGTTCAGTTTTAGAAGACTCTGTATAATGTGGATTTTAGATGCATTCTTATTAAGTGGCCAAACCACTTCATTCTTTGTTTCTCAATGTAATTCAAGCAAGGTTCTGTCTCAATTATTTTTCTTATGCTGATGTTTGTGACTGTTTTTTCTGGTGTTGTTGGTAACTTTTGTAGCATCGCATATCACATGTAGTTATTTATAACGACTGTGCTTTGCTCTAATGGGATCAACATAGACTTAACATACTTCCAGGTTTGACAAGGACTGTACCGCTTTGAAGATAAGTTCCCGACGTCCAGTGTCAATTTTTCATTTTGTACTAGTTGTTTCAAACCAAAATGAGTACCGAAAAGTTCCATTTTTAAGTCTGCAAACTATGACATTTGAAAGCTGTGAAGTAAACTGCATACAGCTATTCAGTAATTTCTTAGGAAAAATAACATTTCATTGCCCAATCTTTTCCAAATTATAGAACACATTTTCAGCCTGTCAGACACATCTGCACCTGTTGAAAGGATATTGTCAAAAATGGATACCATATGGTCGGAAGAAAGAGATGGAATTGCTGAATCAATTGTAAAAGCTTTAGTGTGCTGCAAAGTTAGTTGTGAACTTAATTATAGTGAAATTTTCAGCATGTGAACTTAATTTGTAGTGAATTTTTCAACACAATTAAAAATAACAGATGTTTTAGAGAAAGATAATTTGTAGTGAACTTTTCAACACAATTAAAATATGACAAAGATGTTTTAGAGAAAGATTACTCTACTGATAGATATTAATAATTTGTTTAAATAATAAGTTATGTTTAGTTAAGAGTAATTAAAAGTTATTAACACATAATTTTTTAACCAGTTCATTACTTAGCCTATTTTAATATAAATACTTAGCTGAATACATTTCTCTTTTTCTAAACTGTCATAGAAGGCCCTTACTTTCAGTTTCAAGCAAACTTTCGACATTGTCCTGGTTTGAGAAAAAAATTATGCTAAGTTTAGGGCAACATCGTGCCGATCGCCTTTATTTCCCAGTGTTTCTCTTGAACCAATTTGAGGCTGACCACTTTTACTTCCAATTGTTTCTTTTGCACTCATTGAATGCTGGATGGGCTTCAGCCGTTGACGGAAAAAGTGCTACTCTGAGAATTTCGAACCTGTGACCACACCACTACTAAGTAAGTGCTCTAATCACCAGACTATCCCGGTGACACATCTTTGACATGTTATAAATCATATATGTATATTGTTTTTCAGTTTTTTGCATTTATTTAAGGAAAAAATACAACTCAAATGACACATTAATACATTGTGGGTAGTAATTAATATACGTTGGGGGATTTTAGTACCTTTCGTTCTTTGATATAATCTATACTTGCTGAAATTCAATCAATTCACGTTAAAAACAAAAAAATCATTAATCTTCTTGCAGAGTTCATGAACCTTGTCAGCTGCCTCAACTTAAGAACTAGCCATAAATAATTACAATACGACTTTGTAAACTTATTTCTGGCAAGTCATTGCTTAAAGGTTTAATTATTCATTGTCACATTTACATCTTTGAAAGTCGTAAACAGGATATTTATCAGCTTTGATTCAAAAAGCACTTTAAGTTTGCTGTCCGTTCCTTTTGTTTATGTCGCAATAAATTCAAGCAACTGTTATATCAGAAACATTAGCTCATAAACAATATTGTTATATCAGAAACATTAGCTCATAAACAATATTGTTATAAATTGGAAACTGATATATTTTTGACACATTAAAAGTCACAGTGGTCTAGAGATCGCAGTAATGGATGGCAAGGCTACTGGTAGGTGCGTGTGGTCGGGACTACCAAGACGACGGTAACAAAATCTTTAAACAAAGGTTTCTGTCCTGGAGGTAGGTATGTACGCTCCAAACGTATCGATTTCAGGAGACAAGATATTTTCCTGAAATCTCTGATCTCAATTTAGGAACATCAAATTTTAGTCTATCGGAGACGGAAGATAAAACGTACATCTCCTGCTCAAAGTGAGCATGTAAAATAATTTGTTGACAGTTTAAAATCGATAAAAGTAAGATGTAAAGCTACTACAAACAAAGTTCAATAAGTTAAATAACATTTTTTTTTTTAAAAGTTGATCATTTTCAAAATTAAATCAAAGACCCTTACTGGTGCTGGAGTAATTGAAGACACGCACGGAATTTGCCCACTGCTGCAAAGATCTGAATGTACAAGAAAGTGATAGAAACATACATATTTATTAATCGAAGTGCAATAAGGATGACTGTATCAATCAATGAATTAATCGATAGATATAAATAATTGTTTAATATAAATGTGAAGTCAAGCGACGGTTCTGGTCTGCTTTCCTATAACTTTTACCTGAGCCCCCGGCCTTATTTTATCGGAGGCAACATACCGACCACACATTCGTTTTCTGAGAAATACTCAACGTGTACACCTGCTCAAAAACTATTTTCCGATAATCACACTACCTTCTGTACGCTGCTTCAAAACAAATTCCTTTCCATTCTTTTTCAAATAGTACTCATGCGTGTATGTATATGTATCATATCGAAATAGGGAAGACTGCAGTAAAACTTGGTAAATAGTGAAACACGTACAAACAAGTACTATAGTTTTACAAAATACAGAAACAGTGACGATAAACAGCAACGTTTCGACCAACAAGGCTTTATCAAGCAAACGAACAAACAGGAGTGACAAATTAAAATGAAACACAAATGGACGACCAAATATAAACGTATCTAAGGAAAATCTGGAATAAAAACAAATAACGAAATAAATGTAACACTAAAAACAGGAATAGAACGGAAAAGAAACAATGAAACATCTAGTAAATATATAACTTGAATACATGCAACATATACCCATATAGATTACAAAGCATGGGAAGAGAAGTACTAAGAAGCATAAGAATGTAATACGTTGAACCACTGGGCTCAACGTATTACATTCTTATGCTTCTTAGTACTTTCTCTTCCCATGCTTTGTAATCTATATGGGTTTATGTTGCATGTATTACATTCTTATGCTTCTTAGTACTTTCTCTTCCCATGCTTTGTAATCTATATGGGTATATGTTGCATGTATTCAAGTTATATATTTACTAGATGTTTCATTGTTTCTTTTCCGTTCTATTCCTGTTTTTTGTGTTACATTTATTTCGTTATTTGTTTTTATTCCAGATTTTCCTTAGATACGTTTGTATTTGGTCGTCCATTTGTGTTTCATTTTAATTTGTCACTCCTGTTTGTTCGTTTGCTTGATAAAGGCCTTGTTGGTCGAAACGTTGCTGTTTATCGTCACTGTTTCTGTATTTTGTAAAACTATAGTACTTTGTTTGTACGTGTTTCACTATATGTATCATAAAGCGTTTGCTAAATAATGACACTATATACCACGACCATTTGTTACATAAAGTCTATACCGAGATCGCTTGCAATATAGTTTAGTACTATACCGGGAGCATTTGCTATATTCTATTCCTCTCGTACCATTTTACGTTACATAATGCATGCAAAGAATGTTTTCATCCTGCTCTAACATAGCCAAGTCGTTCAATCTCTTCTATGGAACTGAGTTTGACATTTATCGTCTCTCAGTAAAGCTCGGTTCATGGTTTCCCTACGGTGTCCTTTCTTTCTTGAACCATTTGCTTCCCACTCCATTATCTGTTTTGTGATTCTTTGATCATTTATACTCAAAGTAAGCCTAATATATGTTCATCTTTTCATTTTTGTATAACCTTTGTAACTTGTTGCTGACCAGAAATTTCTCTGATTTCAACACTTCTCTTTAATTCGTTCTATTGTAAGTTCCTTTTTTTCACAGACATTTATTTTCAAATACATTCAACTTGCGTTCTATATCTTTAGCTATTTTCCAACTCTAGCTGGCAAATGTTATAGTTGACAAAACATTGGTATTTAAAATTAGCAATTTAGTTTCAAAGCTACATAACTTGGAGTAACCATATTTTATCTTTAATTTTAAAAGTTGATGTTGCATTGACAAATTGAACCATCATTTTTTACTGTTTGTTGTTGTTGCTTTTTTTGTTGTTATTTTTTTGTATCTCTGAAAATGAAAATCGTGGTATATCATTTACAGGACCTCACCATCATCCACAGTAAACGAGTTGATATTCTAGGCACTACTTGTACGTTCAGTAGTTTGTATTTCTCCTAATGGTAGTAAAATTTTTACACTGTTCGTAAATCATAGGGACAAATTTTTCCAAATTGCTCCCTGATGTAACCGGGACAATCAGGTATTTGTTATTGTCCCTCACTATCGCTAAGTCACAGATGCCCATGTGGTATTTCCTAGGTAAATAATATTGCTACCCTCACTACTGCTAACTATCAGGGGCCCATGTGGTATTTCCTAGGTAAATAATATTGCTACCCTCACTACTGCTAAGTCACAGATGCCCATGTGGTATCTCCTAGGTAAATAATATTGCTACCCTCACTACTGCTAAGTCACAGATGCCCATGTGGTATTTCCTAGGTAAATAATATTGCTACCCTCACTACTGCTAAGTCACAGGCGCCCATGTGGTATTTCCTAGGTAAATAATATTGCTACCCTCACTACTGCTAAGTCATAGGCCCATGTGGTATTTCCTAGGTAAATAATATTGCTACCCTCACTACTGCTAACTCATAGGGGCCCATGTGGTATCTCCTAGGTAAATAATATTGCTACCCTCACTACTGCTAACTCATAGGGGCCCATGTGGTATCTCTTAGGTAAATAATATTGCTACCCTCACTACCGCTAAGTCACAGGCGCCCATGTGGTATTTCCTAGGTAAATAATATTGCTACCCTCACTACTGCTAACTCATAGGGGCCCATGTGGTATCTCCTAGGTAAATAATATTGCTACCCTCACTACCGCTAAGTCATAGGCGCCCATGTGGTATTTCCTAGGTAAATAATATTGCTACCTCACTACTGCTAACTCATAGGGGCCCATGTGGTATTCCTAGGTAAATAATATTCTACCCTCACTACTGCTAAGTCACAGGCCCCATGTGGTATTCCTAGGTAAATAATATTGCTACCCTCACTACCGTTAAGTCACAGGCGCCCATGTGGTATCTCCTAGGTAAATAATATTGCTACCCTCACTACTGCTAAGTCACAGAGCCCATGTGGTATCTCCTAGGTAAATAATATTGCTACCCTCACTACTGCTAAGTCACAGGGGCCCATGTGGTATCTCCTAGGTAAATAATATTGCTACCCTCACTACTGCTAAGTCACAGGGGCCCATGTGGTATCTCCTAGGTAAATAATATTGCTACCCTCACTACTGCTAAGTCATAGGGCCCATGTGGTATCTCCTAGGTAAATAATATTGCTACCCTCACTACTGCTAACTCATAGGAGTCCATGTGGTATCTCCTAGGTAAATAATATTGCTACCCTCACTACTGCTAACTCATAGGAGCCCATGTGGTATTCCTAGGTAAATAATATTGCTACCCTCACTACTGCTAAGTCACAGGGGCCCATGTGGTATTTCCTAGGTAAATAATATTGCTACCCTCACTACTGCTAAGTCACAGGGGCCCATGTGGTATCTCCTAGGTAAATAATATTGCTACCCTCACTACTGCTAAGTCACATGCGCCCATGTGGTATCTCCTAGGTAAATAATATTGCTATCCTCACTACTGCTAACTCATAGGAGTCCATGTGGTATCTCCTAGGTAAATAATATTGCTACCCTCACTACTGCTAAGTCACAGGGGCCCATGTGGTATCTCCTAGGTAAATAATATTGCTACCCTCACTACTGCTAAGTCACATGGCCCATGTGGTATTTCCTAGGTAAATAATATTGCTACCCTCACTACTGCTAACTCATAGGGCACATGTGGTATTTCCTAGGTAAATAATATTGCTACCCTCACTACTGCTAAGTCACAGGGGCCCATGTGGTATCTCCTAGGTAAATAATATTGCTACCCTCACTACTGCTAAGTCACAGATGCCCATGTGGTATCTCCTAGGTAAATAATATTGTTACACAAATAGTTGAGCTGCTCTGTTTAATTTTGTAAATATTTTTTTTATTCCAACATCGCCGGTGCAGTGTTGGAACCCGCAAGGGAAGCAACGAATAGTACCACTGCCATCTGCAAGTCATGCTGTAAGAGGCGACTGATGTAGGACCTAGGGAAGCTACCCTAACAAAAAAAAGCATCGCAGAAATCGGATTGCTTGCCAACTTGTAGACGCATTACTGGCACAACGTACTCTTCGGCTCAGATCACATACAAATCACACAGAGTTGTTAACAAGTGGTCGATATGAAGCGTTCGAAGAAGAAGAAGAAGAAGAGGAGGAGGAAGAAGTATACCATGAACAGAGAAGAGAACAAAATATTTTTTTCTGAAGGAACTAAAAAAAACAAAGAAAACATTTTGTGACTGACGCTACAAATAGGAATGAGAAAATTGAAGTATTTTGAACAACATAAAAATACCCTTAAGATTTGCGAAAACCATCATGGAAGGAGGTATCCCAGCAAATAGGAGAAGAGGAAGACAACGGAGAAGATGGATTCACGGTGTAACTGATTATTTGAGATTGACGATATTTAAACTGGAGAACTGATTGCAGAAGAAGCTTAAGAATGCTACAATAACAAAATAAAATTCATGTCTGCTGTTGTGAGGAGTCACAGAAACTTGTCGTCTGAATAAGTTGTAAAGTTGATGAATTTCGATAGAGTGAATCATGTAAACGTGACTTTCTTTTATGTCTTTTACAAATAGAAGACAAATTGAAAGTAGCAAGTCATGTTCCGAAGAAAATGTCAGATAACGAAGTAGTTTGAAGAAGAAAAAGACATATGTTTACGGACTACATTGAATACTACTTCGTCTACAAATGGAGAAAAAAAAGTTCTTGAGAAATGTTACTTAGAATCGATATCACAGCACTCAGGACTACAAGTTAGATGATCAGACGACCATTTCAACTTGTAACTCTAGGGACGATACTAAATTTATCGTCACTCATAATCGGATTCTTGTTTTTTAGTTGGAGGGACTACGGAATCGACAATACAGATAATCAAATCCCTTTCATTGTTAATTGAACCAGTGCGATTGGATGATTGATTGACTGATTGCTTGATTGATTGACTGTTATGGTTATTTTCATTGAGCATCAGTTAATAGCCATGCTCTATGCGTTCTCTTTTGTACACGAGACATTATCAGCTGCAATGCGCAAACTCTAGAATCACATACGCAATAACCAAACTACATCAGAGCCGCAGTAGGTAGCTGTTAGAACACACTCTTAGATTAGTGGTCCCGGTTCAGTTCCACTGGTGGAATTTCCTAACTGTAACGGCTCTCATTCACTCAGTCTCATTGATACCAGAAACAATGAAGTAAGGTCGGCGTGATCTTGAGCACATCATATCGCATACTAACAGTCAATGCACGTGGTCTCGTATTACCATATCTACCACGTGGCGTATTACCATAAGGGTCCGTATTACTACTCTACATGTCTCGTATTACAACTATCAGTGGTCTCGTGCATTAACTAACACATACTATTAAATTTCAACTACGCAACAAATGCGATATTAAAGTAGGTCCTTTAACTTACTTTACTTACAGCCGATATATAAGAAATATGCAGAAAATAAAGCTTTAACTTACAGCCGATATTAGAAATAGCAGAAAATAAACTTTAACTTACAGCCGATATTAGAAATAGCAGAAAATAAAAGGAATGCATTGATGAACATTTCAACTAACAGCAAATAAACTTTAACTTTAAATAAGAAAATTAACTTCAAGTAAGAGCAGCAGCTGTAGTGTAGTTGTTAGTGAACTCGCTTCGCAAGGCTGATAGTCTGGGTTCAGCTCCGCAATGCGCGTGGAATTTTTCCCGACCACGACGGCTCAGGTCGACCCAGCCTCAACTGGGTACCAGACATTCTCTGGAAAAGTAAAGGCGTGATGCTGACCCCATCACCCATAATGTGCTGACGGTCAATGAAAAATACAGGCCTAAGACTGTATTGACCCATATACCACGAGGTATGAAAGGGTTCCTTTAAATTTTTTTTTTTTTTAAGTAAGATATTAGAACTGACAGATATAAAGTAGAACTGCGTCAGATATTAGAAAAGAAAATAACCCAGAGCTACGTTAGTCACTAGAAGTAACAACAATTTAATATAAAAGAAACTTAATCATATTTAAAACTAACAGACAATAAAAGGGAAATACGTCTGGTATTAGAACTAACAGATTTAAAGCAAAATTACATTAGATGTTAGATTTAAAAAAAAATTAACTATAACTAAATTAGATAGTAGAACGAACACAGACCTACACCAATAATATATCCTTATATTTTCTGCACACATCTTTTAATGGTTCTTAATATTTATTTATTGATATCTTTATTTTATAATTATATAACGATCTAACTATGTGTGCATCTCTGTCATTTCATTCTCATTTCCTTTTTTCGGACAGAACGAGTCGCGGGCCGGATTAGGTATGCGGGCCTATTTTTACATACTTCTGACAAACACAATATGAAGAAGTAGGATGTGAAAGATTAATAAACAAAACAAAAGACAATAGCAAAAATAACGCAGAACAAATCCAGTTTTTTTGCATACTTCTCTTCTCTCTCTCGCATGTGACGCCCCTGGCGATTAAGGTAACAACAAATGCTCACCATTCTTCTCTATTCTTGGCCATCCTATGTAAGTGTTCATTTCTTTCAATGTTTGTGTTCTATTGTTCTCCTTCAGATCGTTTTGTGTCTTCCAAGTTTTATTTACCATCTGGTGTCCATCTCAGTGAAGTTTTCTTGACAGAGTTAGTCTCCATGCTTATAACATGTCCGATCTATCTCCAGCGTCTCTTTTGGATGATGGTGCTCATATTCTCTTGTTGACACTGTGCAAGCTGTTATTCATACCAGTTTTTAAGTATTGTTTATTTAGTCGGAAGTTTTACAAACCATTTGGAGTAAAATTCCTTCCTTTCCAACCACTTCTTCCTTTAAAAAGTAACAACATTTTTTTTTATTCCGTAACCTAATGTACATCCCTCACGGCGGCGGTGATAGAGAATATAACTTCACTTGAGCATTTTTCTTTATACGGAGTAATAGTGTTTATTGCAAAAATATTGCTTGGAGCAAATGCTGTCGCACGTCGATTGCAAAAATTGTCTGCGCTAATTGAAACAAGCAGAATGAACAACTTGTACACGCCAACAGAACTTTCAGCAAAAATGTGGTAATTTAAGAATTCGTGTTAATGATTTATCAACAATCATTTCTTTCACAAATACAATCATACATTTAGAAAAATTGTTAAATTGTATTATCGATCACGTTGTTAGAGAATAAAAAAGAGTTATTTACTTATCCGAGTCTGCTTGAGTGACCTAGTAGTAGTTGTCAAATGTAGAATTGAAAGTAAATATAACGACTTTTTCGTTTTTACAGACGGTCAATTGGCAAATGTTTTACTGTGACAACTTCTGAGTTTACGCTTGTCTTGTTTTTCTGTTTATCTAAAAATCTTTTTCAAAAGATTCTGCAACTTTGTTTTTCACATAACTCGGTAATCAGCTAATTTTCCACTTATGTTGGGACTTATGTTGGGACTTATGTTGGGACTTATGTTGGGACTTATGTTGGGACTTATGTTGGGACTTATGTTGGGACTTATGTTGGGACTTATGTTGGGACTTATGTTGGGACTTATGTTGGGACTTATGTTGGGACATGTTGGGACTTATGTTGGGACTTATGTTGGGACTTATGTTGGCGCTCGTGCTCATTTTTGTTGGTGGGGCCAGACACAAATTTTCGGCAAAATCATGGTTTTAGGTTAGGTTATATTTTAATTTGTTAAATAATAAATACACGTTACACATTATTTTTGGTGGGGCCGGCCCCACTGGCCCTTAATGACGAGCCACCACTGGTTGGGACCGAAAGAATATTTCTTCACTGAGGCATAGCAGACATCTTTATATCTTAGCAGATGTCTGCCTTGGTGCCTCTTCCCCTCGGAAAGTTCATAGAACAACACTTGATTTGGTATGACGCCAATGTCCATTCTTCGCACATGCCCTAGCCATCTTAGTCTTCCCCTGCTGAACATGCCCTAATATATGTATATATATAAGTACTCGGCTCACTTCCATCGTAAAGCAGACTATATTTTCTATTGTTAATATCTTAGTGTATGTGAAATCAAGTCCCTAGTTCTATCAGAGACATATGATAACACGTAGGTTCCATGTTCAAATTTAGCAAATTTAAAAAAAAAACTGCCAGTGTAAACTCCGTAAAAGTAGACTGGAAATCCGCTGCCTGGCCAAAACAATCATAAACAACCAAATTAATAATTTACCAACAAACTTTATGCTGAATCCATCTTCTCCGTGGTCTTCCTCTTCTCCGCTTTGTCGTGATGCCTACTTCCATGATGGTCTTCTCCAACCCTCCGTGTCTCATTATATATCCAAAATACTTCAATTTTCTCATTGACATAATTAGAAAGCTTTAGAAACACAATACTGGCATTCATATACCATGAAATCATATCAAGGGGAAGCAATCTATAAGGAAGGACACGACCAAGGTACCTTCACAAGAGAATATACCTGTTCTAAATTAATTCCCTTTATTACTCTTCATATCTTGTGTCTGAGCTTTAGTCAATGACAATTGTGGCATATCCTTTACAGAACGTCACCCTCAACCACATCGTTGCCATAAACCACAGTAAGGCATCACTTATACGTTCAGTAGTTTGACATTGCTTGCTGAACGGTGAGGTCTATTTTTACCTTTTGTAAAAATCCAACGGAAACGAATTTGTTTCCAAACTTGCCCACCGTGTGGTTTGAACCATGTATGTTTGGGTTTGTGGTCGAGCTCACTACCGCTTGAGTTACCGACGCTACAGAGCTTTAGTAGTCGTGTTAAAATGAGTTTGACACACACATAGCTGTCTATGTTTTTCAAATGCAATATTTAAAAGAATCTGTTGAATCCGCGTCATTGTAGTTGTAAATCTAAACGCAAACCAGAGCATGGCAATAACATGTTTCTTGAAAACTAACAAACTAGTTTATCACTTATTTAACTGGTTGGTTAGTTGTTGGTTAATTAATCATGTATTTATATAGTTTATATAGTTTAGAGTGGTGTCTGTGGCTTAGTGGATAGTGACTCGGTCTATTAACTCCGACGTTCTGAGTTCGAATCACGCTGCGACAATTTGCTGCAAATTGTTTCGCGTTGATTTTTACAAAGGGCGATGGCACCACCCGTTCAGAAAGCAATGGCAAACTACTGAATGTAATTAACGCCTAGAAAAATCATAAACAGCGTTAAAAAACTCGTGTTGATTCTGGTTCTGTAAAGGATATACAATTAACTATATAGTTTAGAACAAAGATTAGAATACTAAGAGCGTTCGTAATCCCATTAACAATGTATGGGTGTAAAACATGTAGATTTAACAAGACAACGGAAAACCTTTTATCGATATATTCAATAGAAAGCTATGTCATATATCTTTGCTGAACTGGTTAGGAAAGTCTGTTTAACAAAATCTTGTCTTCTTTGATTGCATAATTAGAGATCTGACCAACAATTTATTTCTTTTTTTTAACAAAGTTGTTTAGCACTATTCAATTAATGACCCTTTTCTTGTGTCAACTTGAACGTTAACCAGAGTAAAATCCATTGTAAAATCATCCATTGTCTCTCAGGAATAACAGGACACCATCATCAACAATCCTAAGAGATAATCCTTAAATTCTGCATCACAATCCTAAGAGATAATCCTTAAATCCTGCATCACAATCCTAAGATAAAATCCTTAAATTCTGCATCAACAATCATAAGAGATAATCATTAAATATATGGCCCTTTTCATCTTTACAGACGGTCAATAGGCAAGTGTTTTACTGTGACAACTTCTGAGTTTTCGCTTTTCTCTCTTGTCGTTCAGCCTGTACATAAGTCTCTTCTCAAAAGACTCTGCGCCTTCCGTAATTTGGCTTTCCACACAACTCTGTCATCAGCTAGTCCTCCCATGTGCTGGGATCTATAGAAAAGTTTTTCATTGAGGTTTTGCAGACATCTTTAAATCTGAGCAGTGGTCTGCCCTGGTGCCTCTTCCTCCGAAAGTTCACAGAACAACATTTGTTTTGGTATGCGATAAGTTTCCATTCTTCTCACATGTCCCAACCATCTTAGTCGTCTACTGCTGAGCATGCCCATGATGGAAGGCAGATTTGCACGTTGTAGTACTTCAGAGTTGGTTATCTTGTCGTACCACCTGATGTTCATAATCTTGCGGAGACATCGAAGGTGAAAGATGTTAAGTCTCCTCTCGTGTCTTGAGTAGGTTGTCCATGTTTCTGAGCCATATAGTAAAGAACTAATTACACAGGCTTGATATATTTGAGTTTTCGTCGAATGTCAATTTTTTGTTGTCCCACGCTCGCTTTGATAGTATGCCGAATGTAGTAGCTGCACTCTTATACGAGCGTTGATTTCTTCATCAAGAGAAAGGCTGCAGTGACCGTGACCCAAGATAGCAGAATTTTTGCACTGGTGTTAGATGGTTACCATTTAAAGTGATATTTGATGTCTTACCTCCTGACATAATACAACTGTTTTGGAGACACTTATTGTCAGAGAAAAGAGGTCGCATGCCTTTGACAAATTATTAATTAGACATTGCAGTGTAGTCTCACCGTGGGCGACTAAGGCAGCATCGTCAGCGAAAAGGAGGTCCTTGAGAAGTATTTCGTCGTTTTGTCTTGGCTCTAAGCGAGCTAGTTAAACAGTGAACCATCAGATCTAGTGCGGATGAAAACATCACCATCAGCGTCCCCTAAGGCGTGGTTCAAAAGGACTGCGAAGAAGATACCAAAGAGAGTGGGGCAAGGACACAGCCCTGCTTGACTCCACTCTTAACTCTCAAAACTACTATGATTGCTCATCGAACTTATGCTGGCTTTTCATGTATCTTGGAAGGAAATCAATCCCTGTCATCAGAACATTGGACACTAGGTTCATTTCAAATTTTTTTAAAAGACTTGGCCGAAGTGACTGGAAATCCAATGCCTTAGCCAATCCACGAAAAATAATTTACAAACTTTTGCTTCATCTTCTCTGTCTCTCTTCTCCTTTGTAGCCTACTTCCTAAATGGCTAACCTCCTGTCTCATTATATACCAAAATACTTCAATCCATACATTTGAAACTTTAAAAACACAATACTGGCAGTTTCTGAAAAGTCTTCAAAGGAAGCAAACTATTGACCTGTTAAGGCTTCACAAGAGAACTAGTACTGTTCATTAATCCCTTATTACTTTTTTTTTAGAGTTTAGTCAATGACATTTGCATATCCTTTCCCAGAACGTCCCCTCAAGCACATCGTTGCCAAAATAAGTAAGGACATCCTAGTTGTATTTGAGATTGCTTGCAACGTGATTATTTCTTTAAATCCACGACTTTGCCTTGCCACCGTGGTTTGAACCTGATTGTTTGGGTTTGTGGTCGGCTCACTCCAGCTGAGTTCTGGTCATGAGCTTTGTATGTTAATGATTTGACCAATAGTGCTGTTTTTCAAATGCAATATTGAAAGTCGTGAATCCACCCATTGAGCTGTAAATCAAAGCACCTGAGAGGCTACACTGTTGAATACAACTAGTGTGTCACTTATTTAACTGGTTGGTTAGAGTTTGAATAATTTTTTAGTTTATATGTTTGGTGGTGTCTTGGCTTTTAGTATCGTCAGAACTGACTTTGAGTCGATTCACTGCACAATCTTGACTCAATTGTTGCATTGATTTTGTACAAAGGCGATGGTCCCTTGAAAGCAATGGCAACTACTAATTTTACGCTGAAAAATTAACAGCTTACTTTTCTTTCTGTAAGTAGAATACTATAGTTGACTTAGAATTGGCTTCAAACCCATTCATGTTGGGAAACATGTGATTAACAAGATCAACGGAAACCATCATATATTCAAAGAAAGAATGTCATAATCTTTCTGACTGCTTAGGCTTTAACAAATCTTGTCTTTATTCAACAGAGATTACAAGCAATTTTATTCTATCAATTGTTAGCACATTCAATAATGACCTTTCTGGTCCTTGCGTAACGGTATCTTGTAAAATCATCCATTTCTCTAGGAATATACAGGACACCATGATCAACTCAAAGAGTATTAAAATCTGCATCACAATCCTAGAGATAATCTAAATCCTGCATCACAATCCTAAGATAAAAGTGTAATCCTGCATCAACAATCCAAAATCATTAAATCCTGCATCACAATCCTAAGAGATAAACCTTAAATCATGAATCAACAATCCTAAGAGATAATCCTGCTAGAACTGATACTTTTAATTAATATATCATTGTTATTTAAAGAAGTATTTTAGTTTTGTCTTTCTTACACTATGTCGCCAGTCGAAAAACCGACACTTTATTTGACAAGGCAGGCTCTAGACGTAAGCCTATAGGCGACTTCCAGTAGACGAGAACCATCCGTTGCCCCAGAACGTGACTGACATCAATGAAACGAGAATCGACAGATGAGTGGCATATAATTCACAGACATGAAGAATGTTTGGACACGTGACAACAGTAACTATGATCATTTGGGAACAACAACGCTGAACAGACATTGACCACCAGTAAGAAATGTATACATTCCTCTGTTACTCAACAGGTAAATTGATACAGTTGAAAAGCATTTGGAAGTAAACAAATAAAAATGAATGAAATGTTAACAAGATGATGTTATTGTAAATATTTTGTTTGTTCTTGATGTTCGCAAAGAGAAAGTGCTGACGTGTTGCTGTGTTTTTTTTAATGAGGAACAAGGTATTTGAAGCGCAGTACAAAGAGAAGATAGGAAAGAAAAAGGAGTAAAAAATACATGATAGTTGTTATCTTATTTTCTAAGACCAAACTTATCTAAGTAATTATTTTTTTAACTTAGTAAATAAATACAAACGATAAAACAAACATGACAAAAATAATTTTACCAATAATGAGAAAATAGAAAAAGTAAATGGTTTTGAATAATTAGATTCATTGCTAACAAGAGAGGAAAATGGGATAAAGGAAATCAAAAGGAAAACTAATATATCTTTACAAAAGCTTACTGAACTTAAAACGGTATAAATTGAAACTGTTAGAACAATAAAGAACTTAAAACGGTATGGAATTAAGTACGCAACACACGAGTTTGAGACATGGAGATTTAACAAAGTAGGGAAAAAGAGTATATGTGCTTTTGATTATAAGTGTTACAGAAGAGTCCTCCGTTTACCATGAACAGAGAAAAGAAGCAATAAATATATCTAGAAGGAACTCAAAATTGAAGAAAACTGACTGATGCTGCAAAATAAGATGAGTAAAAATGAAGTAATTTGAACACATAAAAAAAACATAAAGGGCTAGACAAGACTATCATGGAAGCAAGCATCTCAGCAGAGAGAAGGGGAGGATGACCACGGAGAAGATGGGTTCAGGATGTAACTGATGGTTTGAGCATGACGGCTGGCATGCAGGCGAACCGCTGCATAGGCGAATCGGGATTATAAGAGAGAAATTCCAAAGGACTGTTAAGGTGGCAAAGTTCGGCTCAGGACAAACTATTTCTTCTTTTCAGCGATCTCTGGTCATGCGCTTATGTACATTTACTGTGGACCACAAACTGGGCAGTCAGCTTCAGGTCTGTCAGGTTTCCCAAACCTTAGTTTTCAGGTCGAATGGGTTACTTCTCAGCTCACCCAGGAGAGGACAGTCTGGTAGGATATGCTCTAGTGTCTGTTCCGCCTGCTGATTTGATGATAAGGATCTATGGTAAATTGGTAAATATGTTATCCTTGAGTTCTGAAGATTGTGGATTCGAATCAGGACAAGGCAACTCGATTCACGAGTACATATTTGTTACGAATACATATCATGAATATATTTGAATTAATAAACACTTCCATTGTATCTTCTTCATTTGTGGAATTAAGAAAGTAAAAACAATTAGAAGATAGCAAGAATCTTGAAACGTCAAAAAGTAATCATGCACACAAAAATAAGATTGAAATATTCTTCTAATGAAGTGTTTCCAAAAATAAATATATTCACTTGCAACAGTTAACTTTCTCCTATTAGCATAGTGGAGATATATTGGACATATCTTGAGGAGAAATGATCAACGAATATCAAAGCAGGCATTGAAGTGGGAAAGAATCTGGCCAGCAATGACGGAATGCAGGAGGGTCATTCAGAGTCAGGACTGTTTGACTCTGGAAACGACTTTGCTGGCGCATTTCCACCATGTATGGTTGGGTATTTTCCGGTTTCGTTTGCCGAGCTACTGAGTTAGTGCTTGAGCAACGCTGTGAGCTATGAATGTTACGTGGAATGCTTTTTGCTATGTCAACCGTGCGTTTTTTGTGTGTATTCAGAAAATGGCGGGCAGCGGTTATGACGAACCGACTCCATCTGCCGTATGCAGTGATATTGCGGGTGCAGAAAGCTGGATTTTGTCGTGATTGATGTTCCCTTTGACATGAATTGCAGTTCAAGTGATGAACAGTTTTGTGTTTACACTTTATAGCGACGTCTATATGCATTTAGGCGGTGAGGGATGCTTTTTGTGGCGGTACACGGCTGTGACATTCTGGAATTAGTTCACACATGAGACATTTCACAGTTGTTAGCATTTCGTATGATTTTTGTTAGCACAGGAACGGAGCAATAATGGGGTGACCTGTTGCAGTGAAGTTGGAACCGTACATATGAACTATGAAGTAGGATGCAAAGGGTTCAAGAAAGAGAGGACGACCTAAGGAGACCTTGAAACGAACTTTGCTGAGAGAGGCAAGAAATATTGGTTTCAGTTTCATGGATGAGATTGAGCGAGTTGCCCAGGATAGAGAGGTAGGAGAAATTGCTTACAGGCCCTATGTAATGTATAACGGTACGAGAGGAATTATTATTATTATTATTAGCATATCCTTTGCAGACCGTGTGTCTCGACACCGTCTGAATGGAGTTTCAACTTTAGCCAACTCTCTTACCTTCTCCTTTATGTCATATTCCTTAATGTCATATTGTCATTGTTATCTTGGTTGTCATAGGAAGATACTCTCCATTATTGCTATCTTTAAATATATGTGCCTTTTAATGTGATCAAAATGTACCAGTTTTCGATGCATTATATTGTTTATGAGCTAGTGCTTATTGATGTGCTGGTCTATATTTTTGCTCTTATCTTTGTCGGTTTAAAGAATTGTTCTGCAATATTTCATTTCAGAAGCTTGATCTTCCTATTTGTGTGTATTGGTTCATCATCCACAAACAACAATTTTGTTCTCAGAACTTTTACCTTTGTTATCTTGCTTGTGTTGTATTATAGATTCCTTGCACTAATTAACCACAGAAAGTCACACAGAAAAAGTATGAGTACAAAGCAAGAGGAAGACCACGCAAAAGATGGTGCTACGGCATCAAGAACAGCCTTACGAAAATGAATATCGGCTTACAAAGTGCCTTAAAACAAGCACATACAAGATCACTATGTCCACCCCCACCCCCAACACTTCTATAAAGAAGTAAATGGTGGAAGAGAGGAAGAAGAAGAAGAAGATACTAATTAACTTTTGATTTGATAGTGTCAGTCTGGACAATGGCTAAATTATGTAAAAAAAATGGTTTGTAATTTAGCCATTGTCCGGACTGACACTGTCAAATCTACAAACCATTTTTTTAAATTATTATTATTGGGTCCTTACCCGGTTGTGCCGCTGCAGTTGAACCCAGTTACAGTTGAACGTGTAAAAACTCGTAGCTCGTCATCCTTTCGAATGAGCGCTGCTTTGAATTTGTTTAAAAGTATTTAGTTGCCTATTGACTCTATAATGACTCCCACACTTTGGCCACGATCAAGTGAGCACCATACTTTGATCTTAGTCAAAAAGCCGAGACACAGTCTAAATTGCACATAGGTATTTATAATCAATAATATTAGAACTACTATGATCACATTAAATTGGGTAATATATTTTACTGACTATGTTACATTAAAATTTATTCACTTTAAATATCTTACCTTTCTCAAGAGTATGTTACAAAGTAATCCACAAGTTAGTTAACAATTATTACATTTATTGAATATTCAAGTTTTGTAGAAATGAATTCTTAACTCGGAAAGTTCCAAGTCTATAGTATCGAAGAAGATCCTACCAAATGTATATTTCTATTGAACATTTCTTCTTTATAAACAGCGGGAATTAAGAAGACAAAAAACGCACACATTATTTTCCAGACCACCTCCCTCTTTCCAAGGTATTCGTAGTACTCACTTCTACCCGTGGCACGCGCACGAAAAGGAGTGCGCGCTTTAGCTCCAGGTTTAAGTAGTCCCTATTCATAAGCAAGAAAGCGAAATATTGCAGATGAAGAATGGCTTAATGTTTTTTAGCTGGTCTATGAAAGCAGATCTAGTTTATAATTTTGGTTAAATTAAACTGCTGCAATAACGAGATCTCTCTCTGCGATCACAGTCCAGACTGATGTACCAGATCTCCCCATAAATTCTATTCATGTGAAATCTGATTCATGCAGCCTTAGCATTGGTGTGTTTTACGTCACATCATCAGCACCATTTGTAGCTCTGGTGCTTATCCTTCGACGATGTGTCCAGTTTCAGCCAGCGTTTACTCGGTTCGCTCTCTGTTGCCATCTAGTGTTTTTTTACGGTGTCGGGTACCTAGTCCCACGCCCAACCTCCTTACTCGCATCTTACGACATGCGTGGCAGGTAACAGTGGTTCTATTCTTTACACCCCAATTTGGGCCCCTAACCACTCGGGCGATAAGGAGATCGATGCGATAAGACGTATATAAACAGTTAGCTACATAAACTAGTGGCATTGTTTGATTGATTGATTGATTGATTGATTGATTAAATTAAACTGCTGCAGTAAGGAGATCCATGCGATAGGACATTTGTATAAACAGCTAGCTACATGAGCTAGTGTATGCATTGATTGATTAATTGATTGATTAATTGATTTAGTTATTGATTGATTGGTAGATTGTTTGATATTACCACCATCATTGCACTTCGGTGAATAACCACGTATGCTCTGATCTATTTCTCACACAGGAAGTTCTCAAAGACAGTGCGCGTACTACGTAGTACCGTCGACGGTATTCATACCATTATCATTTAATGAAAAAAACTGAGCACTTATAGTTTTTTTCGAAACGCAATTACCTCGGCTCTGTTAATACACTCTCGTCTCACATCCGATAACATTTACCAGAGTATTGAATATCTTTCTCACTTCATGTTGGATATCATTTCTAGTTTACTTTTAGTTATTTTTGTTTAGGTTCATTACAAATCTATGTTTTTTTTTGTTTTCTTTACTGTGCTAGTTTTTGTAGGTAACGTGAATCTACTGTCCTGGACATGCGATCTTTGTGTCGACAAGAGAGGATTGTATCGAAAGCATTGATTGTTGGGGAGTTTAGGATGGATAAGGGTCCCCTTGAAAACTAATCTTGCATGAGGACACTAAATTCCATTATTGTCTGATTCTATATATTCTGTGCCGCATAAGAAGTGAATTTCTTCCCTTCTGTTGTATCCTTTCTTGATAAAGGCCTTTTAGTCGAAACGTTGCTGTGTATTGTTATTGTATTTATTATTTGTAAAACTGTAGTACTTTGTTTTTACATGTTTCGCCATTGATTCATAGTTTTACTGCAGGCTTCCCTTATATCGATGAATTAATCCAGCGATTTAACCCTTTCACTGCTACATACTTTCTGAAGGCTGAGCTAAAAATAGCTACTCTTTGTTTCTAGGTCACAAATGAGAATGTACGCCTATAGCAGTGACAGTAGCAATGTGTAACGTGTAAAAACGTCTTTAGCCCAAAGAGGAGAGATAATAACAGACGTGTTAATGCGTCTTCAGAAGTGAATGGGGAAAACGTATATATACGTCCTTAGCAGCTAAAGGGTTAAGGGGTTTGGAATTAGGGCGTTGTACAAGTAGAACTGGATGTTTGAGGTGCAGAGAGAGAGGAATGTGTTTAGCTACATTGTTTGCAAATAGCTATTACATTAGTGTAGTGAGGATTATCGTTATGTATAAACGTTCGCCTATGGACTCGGACCCTATAGGGTTGTTGATTCAATCTCACACTCGACGTTCCACGCGTGAGAAAAGGAATTGCCCCTTCTACCTCCTGCACACTAAGGTCTAGAAATGTGACGTGAGATGACTTCATACCCTAAGGTCTAAGAAGGCTACGGTAAATTCCATGTTATTATACAGGGTGTTCAAGATAATAGCAGCCTGTGAATGGAGTCAATCTGACATATATGTATGAAAATGAGAAGGTTCAGTTATGACGAAGTATAGGTCAAGGTTATGTGACGGTATGTAATTGTAGTGCGGGAAGGGGCGATGAACAAATGGGACGTAAAACGAGCTAGTCAGAACCGGTTTAAATAGTACATAAACATAACGCGATAGATTATCTGGCAACTTTCGATTTGTCAATGGGGCTGTTTTAATCTTGAACACCCTGTATTACATTAGTACATATTATCCAGATACTATATATTTATGTATATATGTGGATGTATGTGGCTTTAGCGATAGGGAGCTTGATCACAACCCAAGACTACCTGGTTAACACACCACGTTGGACAGTTTGTGAAGCACATTTGTTCCCGGGAATTTTTACGAACGGTAAAGATAGACTTCACCGTTCAGAAAGAATGGCAAACTACTGAACGCATAAATGGTGCCTAGAAAATCAACGACCCAGTTATTGTGGTTAGTGGTGACGTCATGTAAAGGATATCCCACGATTTTCATTCATTTCACTTATATATATATGCTTTACTATTTATAGATATGTTAAAAACTTGGAATGTTTAGTATGAAGAGAAAGAAAGTGTTCTATATGAAAAACCACTATATTGGTTGGTAGTGCGATTGGCTCACATGTGTATGCCAACTAAACGGGTCAACTTGCACAGAACAGAGAGTTTTTCAGGACTGCTGTCATTGGAGCTAAGTTCCGGAAGGGACAAGCTACTTGATGATGGTGATGATGATGATGATGATGATGATGATGATAGAGGTTAATGGTCTAGGAAGAGTTTTTTTTTTTTTTTAAATAAATTCCTCCAAAACAAACGAATGCTTATGTTTGAATGTTAGTATTATTTAAAGTGACAGTAAGCTTCTTGTATTACTGAATGAATAAACACTATTAACGAGCGAGCGAGTTGTATCAGGAGACGATATCGTTCTTATCTCATGCTGATATATGTGACACAAAACTAAAATATGAAAGGTTTAGAGAAATTTGTGATGTTGTCTGTTTGTTATAATTGCTATTTTTTATTTGGTTTAAATCTACAGTCTTTCGTTTGTTTGTTTTCATAGTATTCATTGCAATTATTTTTTATTTGATATTGGACTCATTTTGTGTCCCGTAAGCATTTTTTTTTCATCTGTAACTTATTCGTAAATTAGTTACCCACAAGAAAATAGAAGTTGGAGTTTATTGCTCAACATTTTGTAGTTGGAAACCTTTGGTAAATGGAAATGTGTTATTGCAAATTCTAATTGTTTTTCCCTCATGCTTGTATTTTTATTCCAGAGATATCTCTGAATTATATATGCCAATGTAGTCAACATATTTTTATTTTATTTTTAACCGATCCAGAAGCACTTGAGCTTTCAGTTCTTCAGCTCGGTGCCATGGACATCGTAACCCTTCGGTTCGGTGACACGAACACCATGAATCTGGTGAACCTGTGGCTTTTCTGCCAGCCCGCGGAATTGAACCCGCACTCACAGGAGCTTGTCACCCGTAGTCCAACGCACTACGAACACGCTGGGCAGACGGGCCAACATATTTATAAAGCTAATAGTAATCCATGTCCCTTCAATTTAATATAGAATAAGTTATACTTTAATCAAAATGAAGTGTTACTATTTCAGATTACTTAACATATGTCCGCTATACGTCTGGAATCATCAAGAGGAAGGGGCAGACCAAGAAAAAGATGGGTTGATAAAGTTCAGACATCTTAAAAAGGCCACAATACCACAACATATCAGGCGACCGAGCGTGCACTATCTCGGAAACAGATCATCAGTTAAACCTGCTACGCCTAAAGGCAAAAAAAAAAGCAGAGAAGGACAAAAGAAAGAAAAAAGGAATATATGTCCGCTATTTTTTAGACAAAATACAATTATTCCGCTCAGGGGCTAAAATAGTTACATAGTGGATTAGCTTTAAACATGACGCCAACAGAAGCGGGATATTCATAATTACTAAAGATGCAAGCGTTAAGGTAAACGAGTTTATAACTATCAAGTCCTTCATGTTTATACTCATCCTTGTATTAAAATGAAAATCGGAGCATATCCTTTACAGGACTTAGCCATCAACAATAGTAAACAAGTAGTCGATTGTATTGGCACCACTTAAACGTTAAGTAGTTTGTACTGCTTTCTGAACAATGAGGTCTTTTTACCGTTCTTAAAAATCCACGAGAATACATTTGCTTCCAAACTGCGTGACATGGTGCTTGAACCAAGTACACATGTTATGATCGAGTTCACTACCGCTTAAGCTACAGACACCCACCATTGTTGTATGAGGTGGTAAAATGGACAATGAGCAAAATAGTTGTAGAACAAGAATCAAGACTATCGAGATATGGATATATAGAAGTGTTGGGAAATACTAGCGAAGGAAAGTAAAGTAATTACAAAGTGCTGCAGAAACTAGGAATAAAAACTTCTTTGAACGCCCCATATTGACCACTTGTTAAACCACTCTGTGTGATGTGTATGTTATCTGAGTCTAAGAGCGATCATACAGTGTGCCAGTTATGCGTCTACAAGAAGGCCAGCACATCCGTTTTCAGTGTCGTTTTTTATTTAGTAGGGTAGCTTCCCTAGGTCCCTACTTCAGTCACCTCTTACGACATGCTTTGTAGGTCGCAGTGGTACTATTCTTTGCTCACCTTGCGGGCCCCGGTAACACACGGGGAGAAGTATAAACAGAATTACTAGAATAAATACAAGTTATACAATTGCCATATTTTAGTCACGCTAAAGACAAGACACATTGTAGAAGATTATGGTAAGAAGGAAATATCAAGCAGATGATAGTACTATCCTAGAGGGTCTGCCCTCTAGCCGAAGGATTGACATCATTGTCCCCGGTTTTACCCCATATAGCTTGATCACTCTCCGTAGAAATGACACACCTGCCGAGTATATTGCACAAAACACGAACTCCGTAGCTTTGGCAATTCTAGGGATCTCTAGAAGAAATGCACTTGTGAATAGAACGGAGCGGTCCTGATTCGAACACACGCACTTCGGAACTCAAGGCAAGGATATAACCACTTGACCACAGAGACCCCTGAGTACCAGCCTGGTATCGTGTACCATCAGGGCAGGGAACAAAATTTGGTGAAAGTGCACAGTTGCAGTGGCACAAACTGATCATGATGATGATTTTTATTCATGAGTACGTGAAAAATGTAACTTTATAAAACGGAAGGCAGGTTTGTTGTCTTCTTTTCTAGTGCTCTCACGGCATCTGCGAGGAAGAAATAATGAATATCAAAGCAGGTGATTTCAACTCTAGATCTGAAGAGGGAAGTAAGCCTTCTGAAAATAGACAGGACATCGCTTTGAGTAAAACTCTACTAAGCTCTGACCTGTCTAATTTGAATGACGATTGTCCAGTTCGATTAGTGTCCAGACCTGAGAACAAATATGTTGTCATCAATCTATCACTCTTCTCTACTACCGACTCTGCTTTTGCTTAATAAAATGTCCTTGGTGAGAAAAAAAGTGATCATCTCCCCTGCCTTATCCATCTTATCGAAGTCAAAACCTTGCGACACAGAAGACCATAACCTGTTTTTCGGTATACTACATGTCATAGTGATAATAAACATATATTATGCATATTTCGGCAGAATGCTAGAAGATTGCCAGGTTTCCCTTCCAGCAACCAAACTAGTGGAATACAAAAATTTAAAAAGTGTGTTTGACAAAAGAAGCTGTTACAAAGTGATAAGAAACGACCGAGAAGTATATGTGATGTGGCAGAGAATTCTGATGTCCTACACAACTCACTACTTATTTCAAAGAATTAACCAGTGGAGTAAAGTGTGAGTTATCTGAAGCTGTCATAATACAAGTCTGTGGTAATCGGTCACTACAACAATTCTGGCAGTTTCATCTCAAAATAAACAGGAGGACTACCAGTTGGTCGCTTTACAACAAAAAGAGAAAAAAAAGACAGGGGTTTCTTCAACGATTTGTCGTTCATACAAAAAAGGTGAGAAGGATGACTACCAAGAGATTATGAATGTTCTTCTTGGTATTATTACCATTGGAGAACGTTATACTGATTTCATAACAAAAGAGGATGTTGAAAATGTACTCAAAGTCAAGCACAGCGTTTCTCCATGACCTGATTGTGTCCAGTATCACCACATCAAACAGATCGACGAGCAATGAGAGAGCAGACCTGCTTGTCTCAACAGCATCAATCTTTGGGTAGTTGAAGGTAGGGGGAACATCCTTGATTTTTCTAGATCGCCTGTTTGATGAAAATACTAAAATTGATACTAAATCTATGCAGCGATTTAAGTAGTTTGAAATTACACTCTGTTAAAGCAGAACTGTGTGTCTGAGAGGCGGAGCTAGGAGTGTGTTTATCCAGCTACGGGAACCGTCAGTATGTATAGGCTACACTTCGTAGTCTGTTAGGGCTGAAGACTGAACATCTATTGTTCTGTCCAGAGTGATATGACGTCGGTTCAATAACAAATAAAAGATGAAGACGAAAATCTAACTGATAAAGATTGAAATCAGGAACATAAATTTAAAATATACTGAATATCATGCTTTCGAAATATTAGTATACAATATAGTCGTGTGAAATCTGTTTTTTCAAATTGATATCCTATGTTCGGTATTGATCGCTCATGTTGCTAGCGTGCGGGGAAAATTCCCGCCTTGAATGGGTTCTTTTGAAATGACAAAATTAAAATCAGACAACCATGAATGTTTTACTATCGCATCAGAATTATATCGTTTCTGGGCGGAATAATTGCGACTTCATCGAACGTAAAATTAATAGAGTATTCAATTGATTATTCGCTTTATAAGCCTGCAACACGGGACTTGTCTGCAAAGAATGTACCGCGACGTACTGAGTGTACCGCGACGTACTGACACCCATGTAATAATGGTGGAACGATGTATGGTTGCGAATGACGCTTGACAGCAGTTCATGTCGCGATTTTTATAATTCATTTATTGATATTGAATTGTGGTTTATTATATATGGTACATTTTTTTTAAGTATCCGATCATCTTTATTATAATGTATACTAACATACATACTTGTAAACTTTTTAAGGTACCACCTAAACTCAGAAAGCCTTATTCAGAACACGACTGACAAGGCCTGAAGGCGGACCTTAAAACAGTTAATCTTCTTACAGTTACAGAGTGTACACTCTTAACTAGTCTTTCAGTCAACTGCCAACGGTGACTAGACAGACTGTCAACCGTGTCTTAGTATTTATGCACTGTGAGTATTATTGAGTTTTATTATATGACATTTTATAATGTATATCTATTGTGATTAAACTAGTATTTTTACTTATTCTTTATTCTATTAGCAGATGGTGAGATGCTATTAACTTAAGTAGACCTATATATACTTATATCATATCCAAAATCTAGTTGTACTGTGTCCCGTTAAAAGAGTTGTATGGCTTGAAAGGTTTACATTTATCACACTAGTTTAAAGTGATGTAAACGCAGTATGTTAAGAACAGAAGAAGTCCTTGATCATTAAATACTAAATAGACAACAACAAGATATCAAAATTTATGACATTCAACGGTAAAAAGTTAGTTGTACCAGCCGTGACACTATTGGATACATCATATTGGAAAGAATAGTGTGTAAATTTACATATTGAAAAGCTTCTCATAATTTTATATTTCTTTTGTTATTTACAGGTTACCAATGGAGCAGTTAAAAACAAGGAGCAAAGTAGACAATATAAAAGTCAGATTGCTGTCCCCAGTGAGAGAGGTAATCTATCCGCTGAAAAAACAAAATAGAAAAGGATCATTATATTAGTATGAAAAAACTATTCTTTGTTATAGAGGAAATTTACCTGCAGCAAGAATAATACAAGTATTCAGATCTAAGTAAGAGAAGGTAGCTTTACTATAGATGTCGTTTGCAGACATTTTATCTGATACCCAGTCCCATAGATGGCATAGCAGAATCCTGTCAAAGAGCAAAATAAACTATCACCCAAGCCACCAAAACAGTGCAAGACAAGAAAAAAAAAACCACGAAACTGGGGAACAACCTGGTAGCAGTGTGACGACAAAAGAAAGAAAGCAGATCCAGTCCCCAGGTTAACTCTTTCCATGCAGAATTATTTTCTCAATTTTTAAAACAGTTAATTCAAGGAGGTAAAATAAAAAACCAACAGAAAAACGATCCCAACTACTCGTCAATAAATAAACATATATATATTATTATATACTAAATTGAAGAAAACTAAACAACCCAATAGAATAACAAGGTTGAAAAGTAGTATAAGTAAAACAGTAGAAGTAAAACTAGAAAGACTTCTTATAAGGAAGCAACTCTATGGCGCAGTATGGCTAATGGCGTGCAACGGACTTCCGCCGTGGCGCAATGTGCAGCGAATAGCATGGAAAGAGTTAAAGAGATCATTTAATGTTATTGATGTGAAACATCTTCACGTGCATCCCTCTAATTCTCTAGCACATTTTCAACATTTGTGTTACAAAATTGTGTAGTGGATATTACTATTTTATTTCCACCACAATCAAAGCAACATATACAAGTGTTTGTTGATAGCATCTCCTTTGAACGCTCCATATCGACCACTTGTTAACCACTCTGTGTGATTTGTATGTGATCTGAGCCTAAGAGCAGTTGTACGTTTTGCCAGTTATACACCTACAAGTAGGCTAGCACATCCAATTTCTGTGAGGCTTTTATTTACTAGGGTAGCTTCCCTAAGTCCTACATCAGTCGCCTCTTATAACATGCCTTGTTGGTCACGTGGTACCATTCTTTGCTTCTCTTGCGGGCCTCGGCACCACACGGCGCGCTGATAGCAAAGTAGGCTTGCCATATTTTGATCTTCCGAAATGAGGACACTTCTCCCAACATTAAATATAATTTAAATCGTGTTCCATGTATATTTTTCACAGGACCTGATCTTCTTTAGAATTTCTTTTCTTTTGCATCAAATGTCCTTAAAATTGCCTGCATGTGAAATGCTTGAAATTAAATTTTTCAAGTGTAATTGACTTGACTGAATCCACACTAAGACGGTTTCTCTCATTGGTCCATTGGGCATGAATTGAAGAAAATAGTCTCTCTACCAAAGCATTGTGTGCTGGAATAGCAAAGAAGAACTGTGGTGTCTTTATGATTTCAGAGTTACATTTCACTACTCCTACAGTTGTCAGTATACTCACACCACTTTATTTTGCTATGGCACTTGATTTTTATAGGTAAATTTGTAGGTAAATTTTATAGGTAAATAGGTAAATTTTTATAGGCAAATTTGTCCAGATTGCAGGACTGATAACACCACTTTGAATCATCTATGTCAGGGGTGGGCAAACTTTTTGTGCAGAGGGCCACATTGAAAATTGTAAAGCTATTGGAGGGCCACATTTAATATTATGTATATTTTTGTTTAATTCTCGGTAAGTAATCAATTAAATATTTTATTGTAAACAAAGGTAGTTTTACATAATGTAGATAACTTCTGAAATAAATTATATTTCTAACAGACTTACACTATAACAGTATATTTTCTAATATGGATAAATGTGTTTGAGGGCAAAATATCAATGGCGGGCGCATGGCCAGCGGCGTAGTTGCCCACCCTGATCTATGTGTACACCTTTATCAGTCAAAAATCTGTTCATCTTGTCTTGGCTAAAATTGCGGACAAATCTACGAATTTTGAAAATTGTTTGCTGACACTCAGATTTACTCATGAAATAAGGATGTGTACACAAAAATGAAGGTGTATGACAACTCTAAGCAAGCAAAGTCAACAACACCATATGCTAGTGACACAGTATTGTGGAAATACCTAGGTTGAAGGCAAACTTGGAACAAAAATTTTCTTGACACACATGGTACACGTTTGGACCACAGGAATGACTGATACTTTACTTGGGGATCTAAATTATAAGTACCCCTGTAGTCAAAGTAAGGCTCACATGTTGAGAAACGCTGATGATAAGATAAGCAAGCCTTCAAGCAAAATTCATTCAGAGGTACTATATTAGATGCCATAGTTGGAGACATTTCAGAATAAATGTTTAAGAAGAATCCTGCAAATTTTCTGGCCAAATACCATAACAAATGAGGAGCTTTTGAAACGAACAGATCCTTGGAGACCTTCATTAAGAGACGAAGATGGAGGTGGTTTGGACATGTATGTTGTATGCCAGTGGGGGCATTGACTAGGACAGCTCTCAGATAAACAGCGGATGGGAAGAGAAGGCCTGGACGTCCAAAGGAAACATGAAGAAGAACAGTGGAGAGTTGAAAGGAGTGTGGCCTGATGTGGGTGACTGTTGGTAGAAAGGCAGCAGAATGACAACAGGGTAAGTCTATTGTGGAAACCTTATGTGTCAATCGGGACACTAAAGCTAAATCGAGACACTTAAAAATAAAGCTGTGATAGTGTATGGGTTAGCTCACTCGCTTCTCATGTGCATGGTTACGTCAATTCCACTGTGGAAGTGGAATATTTTTGTAACTGTAACTGCTCTCAGGTTAACCCATCCTCAATTTGGTACCACAAAAACACTGGGAATTAAAGGTGACCAGCAGGATGTTGACCACATCACCCATTGTGTGTCGACGGTCAATGAAAAATACGGGCCTAGATCTGTATTCTCCAATATACCTCATGGTATGAAAACGGGTTCTTTAACTTCTTTTTTTTACTAAATAATATAGAAAAATCATGTTTTTATGATTTAAGTTCAATTAGAATAGTTAGTGTGATTCAGATGAGAATTATTTTTTTTTTTTTATTGAGGTGTCTGGCCATGCTATCCCAAGAATCTCAGATACGTTAAAAGTAGCAGGAGGTCATGCCCCAATTTGTGTTCAAGCTGTACCACAGGAAGTTAACTATTCTGCATCAAATGTAAAACCTCTTAAGCAGTCTAATGCGTAAGTACATAGCATATATGTTGAAGAAATTAATATAAGTACTGTAAAGAGTCTAAATACGAAGGATTGACTTCATTGAACTAGGTTTTTAATCCACTATGGCTCAGTTCTTCTCCGCATAAATGGCATACCACCTGCTGAGAGTATTACACAAAGCACAAACTCTGTAGCTCCAGCAACAATTGTAGAGATCTCGGGGGAAAAAGCACTCATGAACAGAATGACACGGTTCAGATTCGAACTTGCGACTATCAGAACTCAAGACAGCGGCATTACAACTTAGGCACTGATAAGTACTATATTTAGACACTGATTCTGTAACAGAAATCTTTGATCTTAAGTGAACTTGGTCACGGTTAAAGTATATGACAAATATTATTGCGTTGACTTTTGTGGCGCAGAAAACAGAAATGGTTAAATTTGTAAGTCTTACAGATTAAATCACCTTCACTTATATAAGAAATACTGATCAAGTGCTTTGCCTACGAACATAAGCCATCATAAAGGGTTTTAAAGCCATCATAAAGGGTTTTAAAGCCATCATGTCTCTACACAACTCTCTCTCCCTGGTGCAGTTAATCAATTCTGACTTGATCTTTGTCGAACCACGATGTAAGACCATCCAACATCTTTCAGCTCTGCCTTCCACAATCTCTCCTTCAATATATTTTACCTGTTGTCTTCAAATACTGATACTTATTCAATAAAAAAAATCTTTCGCTTTAAATAAAACGACCAATTCTTTTTTTTATTTGTCTGCTATGAATTCAGGCATAGTCATGGTGCCTAATATGGTGCCTCTGACTGATTTTGCGTGAAAGCTTGCTTTACTTATCACAGTGTCCCTCGTCATTCAGGCAAACCTTACTCTGACTTCAGAGGTAATTTAATTTAGATCCTTAAGTAAAGGATCAGGGTCTCCCATAGTCCAACCACATACATGCAATATGTGGTCTCCTGTAGTGCACACTGATAATTTTTTACCAAACTGGCCTTGAACCCGGAATTTCCATGGCATGTGGTCACTAGTGGAGAGCGTTATCGGCAACCCCAAACCATTCTAATATAGTGCTACTCCAGCATGCATCTATAATAATAGCAATAAAAGTTCCTGTTGTCATGGCATGTGGTATTTTGAGGAATCTGGTGTTAGACCTGCATTTTTTATCTGACTTAATAGAATACAGTATGGGATGAGACCAACATCACGCCAGCCACTTTTACTTCTCAATATCTCCCTGATACCAACCAATTGGGTTGATCTGAGCGCTGTTGTGGTCATCTGACTTAATAGAACACAGTATGGGATGAGACCAACATCACGCCAGCCACTTTTACTTCTCAATATCTCCCTGATACCAAACAATTGGGTCGATCTGAGGGCTGTTGTGGTCATAAATAATCCCACTTCCGCTGTGGAATTTGATCCTGAGATCTTGATCCTGAGATCTTGCTCCTAACTAAGATCATGCTCCTAGAAAGCAAGTACATTAACCATTATGCTCTCACAGTTCTCATGCAAGCTGTAGTAATCAATACTTTAATGTTTAACATGAAAGTGTGAGCTTCAACAGTATGGTTTGTTTTATAAGTCAGCACAAATTTTTGCATGGCATGGAAGATAGTCAACATCGGAGATGATAACAAACATCAGAGACAGAGATTTGTAGAGATCCATGATCGCCTATGCCAGCCTGCACAGCACCTGATGATAATGATGACAGCTTTTTGACAGTAAGCTGGATAAAGGCATAATTGAATGGTATTTGTTTTCCAGTATCGTTGATTTTCGTGTAGTTGTCATCAATTGTCACCAAAACTACTGTGTAAGTGCTCTGATGATAGCACATTTAACGAGCTGTAGAAAACCAAGTACCTTTGAAAGTACCCAGAGTGTAGGCATAGATGTTGATTCTATTAAGTTTAGAGGAGAAAAGTTTTAGTTAATTTTAGTGTTATTTATTTTGTGTCTATGTCTACAGGGAAGTTGATTTAATCATCACCAACTACTTAAACCTTGCTAAATCTGGGCAACCAATCCTCACAGATTCTGGAGAAGGAGGAACTCTTCTTTGTGCTTGCTGCAGGGATATAAATAGAGAAAACCTTCAAAAAAAGTTTCCAAAGCGACATGGGGATAATCCAGGTACCAGCAGTAAAGCAAAGGACCTTCCAGAACATCACAGAAAGCAACGATATCTTCAAGAACATAATTCACATACCTTAGGAAGATCCAGTTTTAGTTCCTCAGATTATGTCCCTCATGTTTCTGGCGGGATCTCATCACAATACACATCTGACAATCCTGTTTCAATTTATCACAACTTAGGTAACTGGGATTATTATCAACCTGTACCTAATGCTGGAACATTCCTAAATCCTGAGTTTAATCGACCATTTGTGAGGCAGTTGCAAAACATGACCACCAGAGATATAGCTAAACAGCGTTTTATAACTAGAAAAATTACTGAGGCTTCTGATAAATATGAGCACAATATGAGAAAACTTCAGGAGAATTTTGAAAATTGTTTTGTTTTACCAGAAGGAGTTGTGTACCTGAGAGGGAATAAAAATGATGTGTTTGATCCAAGTTAACAGTTTGATTGTTTCATTCTGATGCTCATCTTCTTCTTATGCTCCATATTGATCACTTGTTAACCACTCTGTGGGATTTGTATGTGATCTGAGCCTAAGAGCGATGTACTTTGTGCCAGTTATGCACCTACAGGTAGGCCAGCGCATCCGATTTCTGTGATGTTTTTCATTTACTAGGATAGCTTCCCTAGGTCCTACATCAGTCGCCTCTATGGCATGCCTTGTAGGTCACAGTGGTACTATTCTTTGCTTCCCTTGTGGGCTCCTGTACTACATGAGTGATGGATGCTCATCTACAGTTTGAATTAACACATTAGCTACCGTATTGGAAAACACTTTGTTGTGTAATTCATTTTGTAACCTTTTTTTTTATCTCTACATGTGTATGTACAAACTGAGATGCAGTTTTCTATTTTTTTAATTTCATGAGTGACATGTAATCTTTTAGATAAATGAATGTACTTTTGTCACAAGCTAGTAGAATGTGGTGGAAGTCTTTGGCTTAGCAGTAGCACAAGCTAGTAGAATATGGTGGAAGTCTTTAGCTTAGCGGTAGCACAAGCTAGTAGAATATGGTGGAAGTCTTTGGCTTAGCGGTAGCACAAGCTAGTAGAATGTGGTGGAAGTCTTTGGCTTAGCGGTAGCTCAAGCTAGTAGAATGTGGTGGAAGTCTTTGCTAGCAGTAGCACAAGCTAGTAGAATATGGTGGAAGTCTTTAGCTTAGCGGTAGCACAAGCTAGTAGAATATGGTGGAAGTCTTTGGCTTAGCGGTAGCACAAGCTAGTAGAATGTGGTGGAAGTCTTTGGCTTAGCGGTAGCACAAGCTAGTAGAATGTGGTGGAAGTCTTTGGCTTAGCGGTAGCACAAGCTAGTAGAATGTGGTGGAAGTCTTTGGCTTAGCGGTAGCACAAGCTAGTAGAATGTGGTGGAAGTCTTTAGCTTAGCGGTAGCACAAGCTAGTAGAATGTGGTGGAAGTCTTTGGCTTAGCGGTAGCACAAGCTAGTAGAATGTGGTGGAAGTCTTTGGCTTAGCAGTAGCACAAGCTAGTAGAATATGGTGGAAGTCTTTAGCTTAGCGGTAGCACAAGCTAGTAGAATATGGTGGAAGTCTTTGGCTTAGCGGTAGCACAAGCTAGTAGAATGTGGTGGAAGTCTTTGGCTTAGCGGTAGCACAAGCTAGTAGAATGTGGTGGAAGTCTTTGGCTTAGCGGTAGCACAAGCTAGTAGAATGTGGTGGAAGTCTTTGGCTTAGCGGTAGCACAAGCTAGTAGAATGTGGTGGAAGTCTTTAGCTTAGCGGTAGCACAAGCTAGTAGAATGTGGTGGAAGTCTTTGGCTTAGCGGTAGCACAAGCTAGTAGAATGTGGTGGAAGTCTTTGGCTTAGCGGTAGCACAAGCTAGTAGAATGTGGTGGAAGTCTTTAGCTTAGCGGTAGCACAAGCTAGTAGAATATGGTGGAAGTCTTTGGCTTAGCGGTAGCACAAGCTAGTAGAATGTGGTGGAAGTCTTTGGCTTAGCGGTAGCACAAGCTAGTAGAATATGGTGGAAGTCTTTAGCTTAGCGGTAGCACAAGCTAGTAGAATGTGGTGGAAGTCTTTAGCTTAGCGGTAGCACAAGCTAGTAGAATGTGGTGGAAGTCTTTGGCTTAGCGGTAGCACAAGCTAGTAGAATGTGGTGGAAGTCTTTGGCTTAGCGGTAGCACAAGCTAGTAGAATGTGATGGACGTCTTTGACTTAGCTGTAGTGAGCTCGATCACAACCCAAGAGTACCTCTTTCAAATTCTGCGACGGACAGTTTGGAAGCAAATTTCGTACTGTGGACTTACAGTTCAGAAAGCAATGACAAACTACTAACATATTAGTGGCACCTAGAAAATCCAAGCGTTAACTGTGGTTAATGATGACGCCCTGTAAAGGATATGCCACAATTTTTAATTTCAGCAGATTGTGAAAGAATAAATTAAGAACCAATAATGGCCAAAATACAGTAATGTAAATTTAGAGCTAATTTTGCACATCGCCAAACGAGACAGACAAACCGATGCAGGCTGCAGCATTAGGTGGTTAATGTGGTAAAATAAAGATGTTTTCTGGAAAAATCTCTGGTATAGTAGTTGTACACGCCATTTTGTTTCACGCTCCTCTAGAAGTTAGTGTTTTATGTTTCGTATTCTTCATTATTTCACCTCCATTCAGTTATATATTCCTCCCGTTTGGTTCAGGTGTTATTTAAACAATTAATTCTTCAAAATAATTACATTTATTATTTCTATCAACTTTTAAATGTTTGAACACTGACACTATTACTTGCTTTTATAATTCATGTTGGACCTTCTGTAGATTTCATTGCTTTACGTATATTTAGTACATACATATCGTGGAGTATTGGCTCATAAATAACATCATGTCCCAGAAAAGGAAGTATTTAGGTAACGTTAAACGACACTGTGGTTTGGAGAGAACAATAATTCAAGACACAGCTTCTAGGGGTAGAGACAGGGAAGACCAAGACGAAGTGGACAACAGGATATCATAGAAACCTTGAACATGACATTACAAGAGGTGGGAGAACTTGCTAGAGACAGAGAGTTTTTTAGGCAGGCTGTGATAAAAGCGACTTTCTGCAAGGGACACGCTACTTGATGATGCCATTCAGTGCTTTTTTTTAGATATATATCTGGATCACTATTTTGTTACTATTGTACATAATCACTAGAAAGATACATCAAGAGCAGTGTTGTGATGTTGTATTTTACATCATAGTAAATTGTCACACTTTGTTATTATTCCAAACATATTTTTTTTTAAAGCCATGATATCTAAGATCTAAATATCAGTTCAAGAACAATATGTAATATCAGAAATGTGGATGGTCTTCTGGTTTTCAAGATGGAGATGCAATGACCGCTCACATTGAAGAATGGGATAACATGGGGTTGCGGAATCTTAGCCATGCAGAAAGAATTTTGGGCCAACCCTTGCGAGAAAATAGATGGTTTCTAATATCCCAACGTCCAAGACAAACTGTATGACATGGATGGGGTACCAGAAACTGTGTGACCACATCTTGCATCATGTCTATTTATGTCTACATGTCATAGTTTATACATAAGACATTCACAAGTGATGCCTATTGTTATGTCTACATGTCATAGTTTAGACATAAAACATTCACACAAGTGATGCCTATTACTGTGTCTACATGTCATAGTTTAGACATAAAACATTCACAAGTGATGCCTATTACTGTGTCTACATGTCATAGTTTAGACATAAGACATTCACAAGTGATACCTATTACTGTGTCTACATGTCTTAGTTTAGACATAAGACATTCACAAGTGATACCTATTGTTGTGTCTACATGTCTTAGTTTTGACATTTAAAAAAAAAAAAAAAAACACAAGTGATACCTATTGCTGTGTCTACATGTCATAGTTTATACATAAAACATTCACAAGTGATGCCTATTGTTATGTCTACATGTCATAGTTTTGACATAAAACATTCACAAGTGATGCCTATTACTGTGTCTACATGTCATAGTTTAGACATAAAACATTCACAAGTGATGCCTATTGTTATGTCTACATGTCATAGTTTAGACATAAAACATTCACACAAGTGATGCCTATTACTGTGTCTACATGTCATAGTTTAGACATAAAACATTCACAAGTGATGCACTATTTTATGTCTACATGTCATAGTTTAGACATAAGACATTCACAAGTGATACCTATTGCTGTGTCTACATGTCTTAGTTTATACATAAGACATTCACAAGTGATACCTATTGCTGTGTCTACATGTCTTAGTTTATACATAAGACATTCACAAGTGATACCTATTACTGTGTCTACATGTCTTAGTTTATACATAAGACATTCACAAGTGATACCTATTGCTGTGTCTACATGTCATAGTTTTGACATAAGACATTCACAAGTGATACCTATTACTGTGTCTACATGTCATAGTTTAGACATAAAACATTCACAAGTGATGCCTATTGTTATGTCTACATGTCATAGTTTAGACATAAAACATTCACACAAGTGATGCCTATTACTGTGTCTACATGTCATAGTTTAGACATAAAACATTCACAAGTGATGCCTATTGTTATGTCTACATGTCATAGTTTAGACATAAGACATTCACAAGTGATACCTATTGCTGTGTCTACATGTCTTAGTTTATACATAAGACATTCACAAGTGATACCTATTGCTGTGTCTACATGTCTTAGTTTATACATAAGACATTCACAAGTGATACCTATTACTGTGTCTACATGTCTTAGTTTATACATAAGACATTCACAAGTGATACCTATTGCTGTGTCTACATGTCATAGTTTTGACATAAGACATTCACAAGTGATACCTATTGTTGTGTCTACATGTCTTAGTTTTGACATAAGACACTCACAAGTGATACCTATTACTGTGTCTACATGTCTTAGTTTATACATAAGACATTCACAAGTGATACCTATTACTGTGTCTACATGTCATAGTTTATACATAAGACATTCACAAGTGATACCTATTGCTGTGTCTACATGTCATAGTTTTGACATAAGACATTCACAAGTGATACCTATTGTTGTGTCTACATGTCTTAGTTTTGACATAAGACATTCACAAGTGATACCTATTGCTGTGTCTACATGTCTTAGTTTTGACATAAGACATTCACAAGTGATACCTATTGTTGTGTCTACATGTCTTAGTTTTGACATTTTAAAAAAAAACACAAGTGATACCTATTGCTGTGTCTACATGTCTTAGTTTTGACATAAGACATTCACAAGTGATACCTATTGCTGTGTTTACATGTCTTAGTTTATACATAAGACATTCACAAGTGATACCTATTGCTGTGTCTACATGTCATAGTTTTGACATAAGACATTCACAAGTGATACCTACTGTTGTGGTTTGCTGCATTTCTACCCATTTTCCCTAGGCGAAACACACATTTTATTTCCCTTTCAACCACCCTTCTTCAGATTTTCTTTGGTCTGCTCATTCTTCTTGTTCTGTCCATCAAAGAACTATTTTTGCAAAACAACCTGTTGGTATTTTACACACATGCCTAAGCCATCTCCATCTTCTTACTCTGGTCATGGCTGCCACTGATGTACAATTAGTTTTATGCTGCTGCTTCTTATTTGTGATCTTTACTGTTTAAAATATTTGCATATTTCTCCTAAGATAATATGTCATTTTGTTGATGATTAAAAAACCCATATAGATCTAGCACCATATTTACCAATATACCACATGATATCAAGATTATCCCTGATCTCAGTGTAGCTTAGGTCAGTTCCTAGTCCTATTGGAGATGGACAATAAGTCCCGCTTTCAAGTTGAGCATGTAAAAGAACTCTAGGCAGCTCAAAATTGAGAAGAGCAGGCTGGAAAGCCACTGCCCAGGTAAAATTCATTAGAAAGATTAAAAATAAAATTCCTATAAAATATTTTCACTATCTTCAAAATTACATCAGGGACCCTCGCCGGTGCTACGGAGTTCGTGAACTGCAGATGAGATCCAATTAAATCTTCATCTGTTTTTTCTTTTCTCTGGATACTGACAGATAAAGTGGTCATTGGCAGGCACGCCTTGTTGCATTTGTAATCTCTCTCTCTCTCTTTAGCCTGTTACGCCCTTGGCGTTTAGGGCAACAACAAACGTACACCATTCTTCCCTGTTCATGGCCTTCCTCTGTATTGTGTTCAGCTATGATTCATTTCCTTCAGCTCTTGCTCTATCGTTCTCCTCCAGGTCATCTTGGGTCTTCCACGCTTTCGCCTACCCTCTGGAGTCCATCTCAGTGCAGTTTTCGTGTCGGAGCCAGGCTCCATCGCATCACATGTCCAATCCATCTCCAGCGTCGTCTTCGGATGATAGTGCCCATATTCTCTTGTTGGCATCGTGCAAGCAATTCTTGATTCGAGATAGTAGTCGGCCAGTACACGCGTAAGATTTTTCGCAGACAAGTTGTATGAAAGGCGGAGAGTCTGGACATATCCTGTTCTGTCATTCTTCAGCATTCCGATCCGTACAGCAAAGTTGACAGCACACAGCTGTTATAGATACTAGTCTTGGTTCTGATGCTGTATTGGGCAGATTTCAGGCGTCTGAAGGGTCATGAATGCACTTCGTGCTTTACTCAGTCTGTTTTTAATGTCAGATCCAGCGCCTCCTTCATTTCTAATAACACTTCCAAGGTATGTGAAAGCGGTTGTATCTCGGAGGGTTTTACCTTCTAGTTTGACTGGTGCTGGGGTTGCTATGTTCAGAGTCATTACTTCAGTTTTCTTCTTATTTATTTTCAGCCCAACCATCTCACTATATTGGTTAAGGCGGCAGGTCTTTTCCTGGATATCTCTATGTGTATGAGATAGGAGTGCGATGTCATCTGCAAAATCTAGGTCTTCCAGAGTGGATGTGAGCGTCCATCTAATACCTCTTGCCTTATCTTCCGTTGTTTTACGCATCACTCAATCTATGACAGTGTTGAATAATAGGGCTGACATAACACATCCTTGTCGCACGCCTGTTTTGACTTCAAACTTTAGTTCTGAAGTTTCAACACTACATGCAAACTTGCTGTAGCAGCTTTTATAATATTTATAAAACACAGTGGGATTCCATACCATCTTAAGATACGCCATAGACTTTCGCGTGTATGCTATCAAAAGCCTTTTCAAAATCTACAAAGTTGATATAGAGTTTGCTTTGCCATTCTGTGCATTGCTCTATGATATTTCTAAGAGCAAATTATACTGCATTTTGTAAGGCAGCGACTAAATCTCTCCACAGTGCTTAGCTAGTGACCATCTCTCTCAGGGTGCCCCATGATCTTTCCATCATCTCCAAAATTACCCTTGTCGGTGCTACAGAGTTTGTGCACTGCCGCTGAGATCATACTGTGTAAGAAAGAGATTGGAGCACAAATAGTTATTCACCAAAGTGCAATGATGATGGTCCTTTCAATCAACTGATTTCTTACTGTTTTCATTAAGTACATCTATTGTTTTCCTAATGTTTCCATTAGATACATCCACAGATTTTCTAATGTTAATATTAGTTTCTACAATTGTTTTCCTAGATTCTCCTACTGTTTTCACACTTCTGTGTGTGCTTATTTCAGTTAGGCTAATAATAGGATCATAAAAACATTTTCTCTTAAAGTGTGTTTTATTTATTGCTCATTGACTTGTATTATGTATAAAGAAAATAAATTTGAGAAACTGAATTGTATTTACTATATATGAATGAAAATGCATTTCTAATATACATTTGTATATATTTGTGACTGTTTTATAATATAGACAAAATGCATTTAGATCGGTACTTTATATTTACTACATTAAAAAAGTGCATTTTAGGCTGTTCTTTTTTCTTATATATAAGTAAAGTGCATTTGGGAGGGTACTGTCTATTTATATAAAGAAATTGCATTTAGGATGATATTTTGTATAAATAAAGTGAATTTGAGACCGTACTTTATATTTATGCCTGTGACACTTTACTTTTGTTCAAAGGTTTAATGTACAGCTGTCTACACTATGTGTTACAGAAGAGTCCTTCGTATATCATGGACAGAGAAGAAAACAAATAGATCTATCTTTAAAAAAAACTCAAAATCAACGAAAACAGACTAATGCTACAAATAAGGAAAAGAAAATTGAAGTAGTTTTAACATATAAAGAGACACGAAGGGTTGGAGAAAACCATTATAAAAGGAAGCATCCTGGCAAAGAGGAGAAGAGGAAGACCATGGAGAAGATGGATTTAGGATTTAACTGATGATTTGAGCATGTTCACTGCTGAGACATCTGGCGTATGAGAGAAATTCCAGGTCTGTTAGAGTGACAAAGTTCTGCTCAGGATAAGTGTTTGATGATGATGTCTACACTACCCTTAATGCAAGGCTTCCACAGCAGATAATCTTTGCGTAAGACAGGGGATTATATAAATATATATATGGTAAATATATAAAGTTTTACAAAAACAATACACAGCAACGTTTCGACTAAAAGACATTTATCAAGCAAAGGATACAACAGAAGTTAGGAATTTATTATCATATTCTATATGTTCTGTGCCATGTAAGAAGTAAATTGCCTTCTTATCATTTGTTTGATAACTTTCTATATTGTTTGTATTTTAAAACTACAGTACTTTGTTGTTATGTTTCAACATTGCTAATAGTTTTACAGTGTCTTTATATCGATCTATGATCAAACTTTAAAATTAAATATATGTATTTATATCTAACTATAACTGACAGCGAGTTGATCAAACTCTGTGTTAGTAACTACTTTTTCTTCATCTGTTTTCTTAGCGATAAATCAATTTGAACATTGTGTGCTCATAAACAGTGTCTTTGTCACCTTGCTCGATGTTACCTTTGCAGGCTGACCTTTTGCATTGTATCCACTGTATCAGTAACACTGTTCTTGAGTCTGTTGGTAATCGACTATGCCAACTTTTAAAATTTGTTGTTGATGAATTCAGTATATGACAGTTTGTAGTTTACAACAGTTGATGCAACTGTGGCAGACAGTCAGTTTACAAAACGCTTTAAGACATCTTAAGTTGTTCTAAATCTGGTTAGAACAACTTTCTGTCTGTCTCTTTCAGATCGCTAAATGTGGCCTTACACAATAGAAACCCGAATAGCTGAGAATCAGCTTTGTTGAGGCACAGAAAAGCTTGACTCTGTACTGAGCACCAATGCAATGTCTAACCTTGACATGTATCTCACCTGTATAGATTCTGTTTTTAGCGTTGGACTCTAAGTCACTCCACAGAGGTCAGCAGCACACGCTTTGAGATTGTTGTCTATCGTTCAGATGATGCTATATGTACCCACATTTTTCCTGGTCTCTTCTTGTCACTCCTATCATTCTACTAAATCTTCTATTATTTGATGTCAATGTCCTTGTGACTATGCACCGTGGAAATTTAGGGGTTTGAGGCCAGCTTGACAAAAATTGGCGGTGTGCTCACGGTCTGTGTTTGGGCTATGGTAGACCATGATCTTTTACATGTGATATAAATTACAAATACCTCTGAAGTCGGAGTAAGACTCGCCTGAATTGTAAGGAACATTGGTTATAAAGAAAGCATGTTTTCACTGAAAAATCAGTCAAAGTGTCACATTAGTCTCCATGTATACCCTGGAATTCATAGCGAGTGAATAAATAAACAGACAAAAATTGCCCCTGCTTTGTATGGGTTACCATGTGGAATTTTTCAGATCGTAACAACTCCCGGTCAACCCAGCTTCAATTGCGTATCAGAGAAAGACTGGGAAGTAAAGATTGCAGCTGTGATGCTGACGAAATCACCCACAGTCACAGTGTGCCATAGGTCAAAGAAAATACAGGCTTCACACCGTATTCATCAATATACGTCATGGTATGAAAATTCCATAGACAGTGAAGAAAACAGATGATGAGGTTTTAAATCAGGCCTGCACACAAGAAAACCTTATCAAAAGAATAGAATCCGACAATCAAGGTTCTTCGGGCATATAATGCGAAGAGAAGGTTTAGAACGTTTGGTAACAACAGGTAAAATTCAGGGAAGGAGAGATCTCGGAAGACAGAGAGAGAAGATGCTGGATGGCCTGGCATGATGGTTCGACACAAGATCGACGTCAGAACTGATTACATGCACCAAGCAGATAGAGTTGTGGAGATACATGATCGCCTACCCGGCAGGCATGTTGATTGATTGATGTAAATGAAATCTTTACAGCAAGTGGTTGCTGGACTATAGTTTCTGTCCCAGAACAATACTTGAGTATCTTAACTACAAGTACCTCAGAAGCTCGAGTAAAAGCACTCTTGTATAGCAGAGGACCACTGATAATAAGGAAATCAAGCTACGCAACAATCTGCCAGAAGCGCCATACAAGATGTCTGACTACGCTGAAGCACTTGTAGGCGTGCGAACGAAAACGAAGGTAAGATAGGTGAGGAGGATGGGGTAACCAAGTATCACTAGGACCAGTGGCGGCTCGTGACCATTTTTGTTGGTGGGGCCAGACAGAAATTTTCGGAAATCTCATGGCTTCGGTGAGGTTCAAATTTAATGTATAAAATAATAAATACACGTGACACCTTATTTTTGGTAGGATCTGGTCCTTAATGAAGAGCCGCCACTGACTAGGACTATCCTCAAGCTTTCCATGAGGTACACCTCCATCTACCCACGCAATACCTCACTACTAAAATTGTTTTTTTCAAATGGCAATAAATATTATTGATTTAAACTTCCGTATTTCCTGTCTCATCTAATCACACTGATATAACATGCAACAGTGTGTGTGTCACCTACTTTAACCGTACGTTTTACTACACATTTTGAAACTCTTATCACATTGAACAAGTCTCTCATTGTCTTTCAAAATCTGTACTTTTGCGATAACCCTCGCCTGCTAGCATGCACAGTCGATGAACATCATGTCTATGTTAAGTGTACCACCGAATCGCACTGTTGGAAAACGACACGACATCTTTAACAGAATAAATGTAATTTAAAATACAATACTTTCTATTTCCCCGAAGCAGTCTTCGATTTTCCTCCAACTGTCAGACAGCACATTTCTAGAGATTTCTGGGATAGATCTAAAAATAATATCTTCTACGCTTCACTACCTTAACATTAGTACAGCGTGTGTGTGTATGGGAATCCGCACAGTTTATATGGCGGAGATATCGACTATATAATTATACTGTACATAAATTCAGCCTGAACTTTTCAGGACCGTTTACTTCCAGCGAATGCAAATTGTTCAACAACATCTGCGGCAATGGACACTTATATTATTTAAAATGAAAACACCATAATAGTCTCGAAAAACGTGGATGTAGATCTACGTTGGGTAGTATGTGGTACGGTTTTATGGACAGGTTCATATTTGCTACATTTTCTCAGCATATTTTGAAGGGTATGCATGCCGATCACTAGTAACAACTCTAAGAGTAAGGACAAGTTGGGAAATATGTTGGGCATACCACTAGAAGAAATGATCAAATTATCACATTAAAGTGGGAAGCAAATGGTTCAAGAAAGGACGCCCTACGGAAACCATGATCAGGACTTTTCTAGGAAGGGGCAAGATATATCGGACTCAGTTTCATAGAAGAGATTGAACCAGTTGACAATGACATAGAAATTTGGAGAAATTGTTTAATTACATTAATTAAAGCAAGCTAAAGACTTCATCTACCCAGGTGGCATTTATTCAGCAAATGGAAGAACGACTAACGAAATCCAACATAGATGCAATTAAGCAATACGAATCAGAGGATAAATAGCGCCAATTTTGAAATGCGAACATATCACCATGAGCACTAAAGGAGCATTGTACATCACAATCTATCTCACGACATTATGCTATCAGTGTCAAATCTCGGCGCTGACATCAAACGATGGAAGAAAATTCCACAAAAGATATGAAATGTCTACGCAGAATGCTAGGAGTATTAAGAAGAGACCGGTTTAAAGTTGATGACATCAGAAAGAAATTGTGTACACAATCAGTACTTAACTTCATCTAGAAATCATAAATGACATGGTTTGGCTACATAAGCAGATTAACAACAGACTGCGCCTCAAAAGCAATGCTACTCTGATATACACTCGATACATTATATAAAGTCAAAGGTCATTCACGCACAAGGTGGATCGCAGAAATTACTGATGCAGTGAAAACACTATTTATGAAACGCACACAAAAACCCCTTTTAGAAACCACTTCTTATCCTGATGTTGTGAGACAAAACAAGATTAGAGAAACATAAATGGGGAAATTGCTTGTATGACCCAAGTAACGTATATACACGTAATAATGCATACAGATGGTATTTGTAGTTCCTTGTTTATTGTTCTACTGCACCTTTGATCCAGCATCGCTTGGGTTCTTGTTGGTATGATCAACTCTTGACAGTATTTACATGATACATATCATTGAAAAGCACGCCAGACAGGAGACATAAATAAACTTCACGCACTTGAAACGTTCATGTGCTGTCGGTGCTCACAAGAGAAGAAAAAGATGTGTGACCTACAATGCATGTTGTTAGAGGCGACTGAAGTATAGTTCGGCTTGGGACTGGTTACCACATCCGGTAGAAAGTTTTATCTGCAAAATCCAACCAACCATGATGAAACTTAGAAATACACGGAAAAGAGATTTTGAGGCAAAGGTTAACGATTTACGGAAGAGCTCGAAGGAGTTGCAAGATATAGCTAAAGGTGGGAAGACTTGACATGAGTTGCTTGAAGGAGTTGCAAGATATAGCTAAAGGTGGGAAGATTTGGCATGAGTTTGAAGAGTTGCAGTATCAGGTGGAAGGAGTTGCTTAAGAGTGCAGATAAGCTAAAGTGGGAAGATTTGGCATGAGTTGCTTGAAGGAGTTACAAGATATAGCTAAAAGTGGGAAGATTTGGCATGAGTTGCTTGAAGGAGTTACAAGATATAGCTAAAAGTGGGAAGATTTGGCATGAGTTGTTTGAAGGAGTTACAAGATATAGCTAAAAGTGGGAAGATTTGGCATGAGTTGCTTGAAGGTCTATGTGGTGCATAATATCAGAGTTAATAAGACAAAAATGAGTGCGCACTTGAGGACAAAAGTTGTTTTGTGCTGGATACAGACAAACAAAGTATAACTCAGTGTACTCATTCTCTACCATCAAATCTCATACTCGCCATGCACATTTCTATTAGACTCTATGCATGTGTTCTCCATGGATCTAGGAAAGAGGATCATCACGTTCTGAGTGACTGTGCCTTTGCAATCGGTGTCAGTCACTATAAAGCGTCCCATGTTGACTCTCTATCATCATGTATAACTCTGAGAATACGATAAGCCACTTGACACACCGTTCCGGCAGTTCCAAATTTCTAACAAGTCTTCTCGGGTTCCAAAGTGTTTTATTAAAACAATTATTTAATGCTCTTTGTGTATAATTATGTGTAGAGCGTAACTTAAGCGATAATGAGCTCGATCACAACCCAAGCGTACCTGGTTCAAACTCTGCCACAGGCAGTTTGGAAGCAAATTCGTCTCCGTTGCATTTTTACGAAAGGTAAAAATAGACCTCACCGTTCAGAAAGCAATGACAATATACTGAACGTATAAGTGGTGCCTAGAAAATCAACAACTCGTTTACTGTAGTTGATGGCTACGTCCTGTAAAGGATATGCTACGATTTTCATTTCATGCTAAGAGTTAATCGGTACCACTCTATCCTCTTTCTAACCACATAGTGTGATTGGATATTGTCCAATAAGACTTCAATTTTTATAGGTGGGCTACTGATAAAATTTTACAAACAGAAAACTCTATTTTATAGTGCCACATCTACTGAATTATACTGTAGTGTGATTCCAGATCTCTCTCTCGATCACCGTCCAGACCAATGTACCAGATCTCCCCATAAATTCTTTTCATGTGGAAATCTGATTCATGCAGCCCTAGCATTGGTGTATTTTACGTCATATCTTCAGCACCATTTGGAGCTCTGGTGCTTATCCTTCGGCGATGTGTCCGGTTTCAGACAGTGTTTACTCTGTTCGCTCTCCGTTCTGTAGCCATCTAGCGTTTTTACGGTGTGGTGTATCTAGCCCCACCACCAACCTCCTTAATCACCTCTTACGACATGTGTGGCAGGTAACAGTGGTTCTATTTTTACACCCCAATTTGGGACCCGGTAACCACTCGGGCCGTTCCAGATCTGATTAAACTTAAAGGCAACTGTTAATGCAAACTCATGCCCAATTCGCTGGTTAAGCAACACTTTTTATTCTGTTTATAACGTTCATTTGATTTGTCCAACATTCGATTCCTTTAATCGCATTATCTGTTGTCTTTAGTACTTGGTGTTCATTGGATTCAGAGCAAGCCATAAGTGATCAGTCTCTCTCAGCAAACGACAAAGGTTAAGTATGCTGATTGTTCCCGTCGCACGCTGGTTACACATGCGTCAAAAAAAACCTCTCTCCCTTCCTGTTCGTCACTTGCTTGGTTTCAAACTGTTTAAATCTTCATCCCTTCTTATACAATTACTGAATTGTTCTTCAGCAAGGGAGTCTCTGTGGCTAAGTGGTTAAGCCTTTGTCTTGCGTTCTAACGGTCGTGAGTTCGAACCCGGACCGGGCCGTTCTGTTCCAAAGACATTTTTTTCAAAGACCTTAGGATTGTTGCCGAAGCTAGGAGTTCGTGCGTTGTGTAATACTTTCGTCTGGTGGGCGTGCCACTTCTGTGGAGGGGGACCGAGAGGGACCCTTCAGCAGACTATCATTTATTGAACACATGTCTCCGTTGTCCATATTCAATGCTTTCTCACGGGGCCCTCGTTTCAAGCACATTAACTCGTTCATGTTCACTAAGTTCAACATGACTCGAACAGTAGATACATGAGGGTTCCTGAATGACAGATATCACAACATATGCACGTCTGGGTTATCCATTAAGAAAATAAGCACATTATCAAGTCATAAAGATAATTTAAATAACAATAAATGAAATAAGTTGAAGGTATATAAACTTATATATATATATATAAGTTATATAAACGCTGTCATCATAGCACTCCGGACATGTCTGTAGGTTCTCCGATCCCCGTCTCAACAAATTCAGCAGCGTCCGAGGTTCAACACGCCAGTTCGATGTTGATTTATCAATTTTTAATGTTGTGTTGTCGTTCTTTTTGGGCAGTGCCAATACCACTCTTCAATCTGGTCAGAGACTGTAATTCCCAACCCTGAAACTCGCCTGTTTGAAAAGACTCTCTCAATGCGTTAAGAATGTCAATTCAGTCCATTGTAGTTCCCTCTGATATCGTAGCTATGCTAGCCAATCTATCAGCTTGTTCATTGCCCTTGACTCTTGCGTGTCCAGGTACGAAAATGAAGGTGATTTATCTGATCCTTGTCTGTACCAGTACCTCCACCTAGTTTCGTCTCACCATTCCTGTTTCGACTTTACGAATCGTACTCATAGAATCACTGAGTATGAAAAGACGAGAGTAGTTATGAGATGCCAAACAAGTCACCGCCTCTGTTACCGCCCGTATCGCCATTGTCAAACTACTTGTAGTTGTTGCATAGAACTCACTGACCTCTCTTATTATTTTTCCTTCTGAATGTGCTGAAATAAATAGCCCATGGACATTGCTGTTGAGGAATGACTGAACCATCAGTGTAAACAACTACATCTGTTTCATTGGCGTTGTCATTCAAGAGGCCGCAACCTCCACGTTAATTGGTGAGTGTTTATTTTGTTCACAGTTTTTCTTAATGAATATAATAAATAACCGTCATGTTCAAATATTTAGTTACGTCTTGAATCCATCTTCTACGTGGCCTTCCTCTTCTCCTATTTGCAGAGATGCCTCCTTCCATGATGGTCTCCAACACTTCATGTTTCTTTATGTTCAAAATACTTCAATTTTCTCATTCTTATTTGTGGCATCGGCCAGATTTTTTTAATTTTGAGTTCTTCCTGGATAGATCTATGTGTTCTCTTCTCTGTCCATGATATACAGAGAACTCTTATACTCAAACATTGTAACATCTCTTCTGTGCGATAGTGAGTATAAACCAGGTAAACTCGTTATAAATCAAACTATGCAACAAGTTCTGTTCTTGTCCTGGCGGTACACTTTGACAGGCTATTTGCTTGTATATTTCCTGTCTACTTTCAACTTCTTCTTCTTTCTTTTTTTGTCGTCACACTGCTACAGGGTTGTTGTCTAGTGTCGTGGTTTCTGTTTTTGTTTTGCGCTGTTTTGGTAGTTTGGGTTATTATGATTTTTGCTCTTTTGCAGGATTCTGCTATGCAATCTAACCATCTTTTTCGGAGTCTGCCTCTCGCCTTATTTCCTGATGTTCTGTTGTAGAAGACTCGTTATACTTCTATCTTCTTCTTCTGCGTTCCCTAGCTATGAATTCAGGCGTAGTCATGGTACCTGGGATGACAATTCCAACTGATTTTTGCGTGAAAGCCTGTTTACCATTTTATTGGCGTTCCTCACCATACAGACAGACTTCTCCGACTTCAGAGGTAGCTCTGTATACTGTGGAGTTTGGATACATTCTTATTAAATGGTCAAACCACTTCGTTCTTTGTTTCTCGATGTAATTCAAGCATTGTTATGTGCCAACTTTCTTTCTTATGCTGATTTTGGTGACTGTCTTGTCTGGTGTTCGTAACTTTTCGCAGGCACCACATTTCACTTTCAACTACAGTGAATTAATCCAAAGAATTTGCAGCACAAAAGACAAGGATTATTTAAAGGGAAGAAGTATCTACTGAATCATTATATATTATTCTTTAACGTGTGCACTTGTCTAGTTGTATTTTACTTGTTAATAATCTACTAAACTAGAATTACTTGCAACTGAACAACATTTTTGTCTAGTGTCATGTGTGGACCCGTATAGTACAAGCTGCACACAGGTCGACTTATCTTTTTTTCAATCCTGAAGCACTTGAGCTTTCAGCTCTTCGGCTCAGTGCCATGGACATCGTAACCCTTCGGTTCGGTGACACAAACACCGTAAATCTGGGAAACCTGTGGCTTTTTCTGCCAGCCCACGGAATTAAACCCGCACTCACAGAGGGCTTGTCACCCACAGTCCAACGCGCTACGAACACGCTGGGCACGCGGGCAGGTCGACTTATCTTAAAGTTGACACTGTCTGTTCGTGCACTGCCGTGCTCTTGATGGAGACATTAATTACTAATATATATGAACAAGACAATTATTATTATATATTGACGATAACCAACTCTTTTATTGGTGGTGCGCATAATACGCACTTTAGATTCCAGTGAACCAATTGGTTAGAAAAAGACACTGGCGCTTGATAGGACACACTTTGGGAAAACCTGAGGGAAATATAACAAGAATGGTTCATTCCTAGAACCCACAGGGACAGCGAAAGAAGGGGAGGCCGAGAAATACATGGAGACGGGATTTTGAGGCAGAGATCAACAATATAAAGAAGAGCTAGAGGGAGCTGCAGGAGATAGCTAGAGATAGGAAACGTGGCATGAGTTGATTGAGGGCATATGCCCCATTCCGGGTTGGGGAGAGAGAGTTAATAAGCACAGTAAGGGCATACATGACTTTCCAGACCAGATGACTAGCTGTCTTCGGAAGTTGAAAAGCGAAAATTAGTAGCTTGTTAATGAACCTCTGTCATTTAGTAAGACGGGTTTGCGCAAAATGCGCAATATGCAAAACATCTTGAAGGAGCGTGTTCTTCTCTTCTTCTTCTCGTTTGCCCGATATGAACTCAGACGTAATCAGTGCGTCCAGTATAGTGTTTCTGGCTGATTTGTGTGTAAAGACTTGCTTTCCCTATCATCAGTGTCCTACGCCATTCAGACAAGCCTTCTCCGACTATAGAGGTAAGAGCGTGTTAAACTGCGCAGTTTTCTCCTTCACCTTAAATGAGACAACAGATGTGACAGACACAGTGCAGTGAATTCTTTTTTATGGTTATAGATAAATTCTTCAACATCACGCCGAACATGTTAGCGCTTTAATTACTCAAGAGGACTGTTATATACGGAAATATGTTCAAAGCGCAGGATATCACTTTTTTTTTTTTCCAATCCAGAAGCACTTGAGTTTTTCAGCTATTCGGCTCGGTGTCATGGACATCGTAACCCTTCGGTTCGTGCCACGAACACCGTAAATCTGGGGAATCTGTGGCTTTTCTGCCATCCCGCGGAATTGAACCCGCACACACAGAGGATAGTCACCCGTAGTCCAACGCGCTACGAACACGCTGGGCAGACGGGCAGATATCACTGTTAAAGATTCTCCATTAAATTCGAAAAAGCGTTGTGGTGCTAGACCAGACTGAACACAAGCAATACTCAGGTCAGTTTAGAAAAATTAAATACCAGTTGTCAAATGTGAAGTTAAGCCATACTATAATGTCCCATTTCTTTATTGTATTGTTCATCAAGAGAATATGTGTGCAAACGTGTTTTTGAGGTGGTTGACAAAATACCCGTCGCGGTATTATACGTAAACTTCCTAAAATCAAGAGCTAAATCGTCAGTTTAGAGATGTCCAATTCGAGTATGATAATCTGCTTCACTATAGCGAAGTAAGCTTGTTAAGTCGAGGGGAAATGCTGACTCGAATTTATGACCTATGGACTGAAATCGAGCTATTCGTCGACAGGAATCGTAGCAAATTCAAAGAGTTATCAGACTCGCTGTATATATGCCAACTTGTGTTTTTAGTTGACATGTCTCAGCATTTGAATTCTCTGAATTTCCAACTTCTTTATGTTGTGATGTTATGTTGTTATTTATGTTATGTTATGTTATGTTATGTTATGTTATGTTATGCAGTCGACGTCATGGCACATTGGGCATTCTCATTTGTTCTCTGTCCTCCGCTGCAGCAGTCAATCCAAAGTCCATTTGCTCACCGTACCCATGAGAAGTTGATTAGTATATCTTCGCTCTCTACCACGAAGACAACACTGTGGCGTGTCCAAACTTAACTCCTAATTCTCGCACTCGTTCCAGTCTCTGAGACTCACCCATATCACATAAATGAGAGCGTACTGCATTGATGACATCGGCTCTGTCCGTGCTTCTGTTCGCTTGAGTCGTGGCATTGTTTGCAAGAAAGTCAGCACGCTCATTACCCTGCACTCCAACGTGCCCAGGTGTTCCAACTACACACGCAATGACAGCCAGTGCATGCACTTTATTGGCACATCAGTTATTTCAGAATCAATAGAGAATGTGAGAGAGTAACCTACGTGAAGAAATTACTAATTACTTTTAAGACTTTGAGAGTAGGAGACATCTGTTAATTTTACGATACTCTGGTAAGATCATTCGCAGACAGTTCTGGAGCGTTTGCAAGATTTAGCAAAACATGTTGACATCGACCCTAACACTGCTTGTGTATACATGCAAATAGTATTATCGATATAAGGAAAGACTGCTGTAAAACTATGTAGCAATGGCGAAACACGTAAAAAAGAAGTACTATAGTTACTGTGTACAAAACACAAAAACAATATGGTACCTTGCGACCTCATGAACTCAACGCACTACATTCCTATACTTACTAGTACTTTTTCTTCTCACGTTTCATATTCTATATGTGTATATGTTAAATGTATATATGTTAGATATATATTTGATTTTTATTGTTTATCTTCTTGTTTCCACTTCTAGTTGTTTGCATTTATTTCGTTTTTAGTCAAAGATTTCATTTTAGAGCCGTTATGAATTGATTGTCTTAATCTATATGTAGTGTACCGTGTAAGACATGAATTTCTTCACTTTTCTTGTATCCTGTATTTGATAAAGGTTGCTGTGTATTGTTATTGTTTTTGTATTTTGTAAATCTACAGTACTTTGTTTTACGTGTTTGGACATGCAAATGAAACTCATTGAATTACAAGAGAATGGCACGCTAAAATCAAAGTAGAGAGACTTATGTTACTGGACTTCTATTGGTTATTAGTTACTGAACTGACGTCACAGCACTCTGTGCAGACCCATAGATGCTTAGTCTCCCCAAATAGATGTTGAAGGGTATGCATACTTATAGTTCCTGTGGCTTGTTGGTTAAATACACCCCTTTCTCTGCCTCTCATGCATCCAGTTCTCATTGTACAACGTGGGCTTCTATAACACAGAAAAAGAATGTGGCACACACTTACACTTTCAAAAAGAAACTGTATTGTGTGACTGAAATTCTAAAACAGACAGCACACTATATAAAAGAATCTGTGATAGAAACTGTATTGTGTGACTGAAATTCTAAAACAGACAGCACACTATATAAAGAATATGATAGATAAAACTGATACTGTGGACTGAAATTCTAAAACAACAGCAACTATATAAAAGAATCTGTGATAGAAACTGATGTGTGACTAAATTCTAAACAGACAGCACACTATATAAAGAATCCTATAGAAACTTATTGTGTGACTGAAATTCTAAAACAGACAGCACACTATATAAAAGAATCCGTGATAGAAACTGTATTGTGTGACTGAAATTCTAAAACAGACTGCACACTATATAAAAGAATCCGTGATAGAAACTGTACTGTGTGACTGAAATTCTAAAACAGACAGCACACTATATAAAAGAATCCGTGATAGAAACTGTACTGTGTGACTGAAATTCTAAAACAGACAGCACACTATATAAAAGAATCCGTGATAGAAACTGTATTGTGTGACTGAAATTCTAAAACAGACAGCACACTATATAAAAGAATCTGTGATAGAAACTGTACTTGTATGAAATTCTAAAACAGACAGCACACTATATAAAAGAATCTGTGATAGAAACTGTACTGTGTGACTGAAATTCTAAAACAGACAGCACACTATATAAAAGAATCCTGGATAGAAACTGTATTGTGTGACTGAAATTCTAAAACAGACAGCACACTATATAAAAGAATCCGTGATAGAAACTGTATTGTGTGACTGAAATTCTAAAACAGACAGCACACTATATAAAAGAATCTGTATAGAAACTGTACTGTGACTGAAATTCTAAAACAGAAGCACACATATAAAAAATCTGTGATAGAAACTGATGTTGACTGAAATTCTAAAACAGACAGCACACTATATAAAAGAATCTGTGATAGAAACTGTATTTGTGATGAAATTCTAAAACAGACAGCACACTATATAATAAAGAATCCGTATAGAAACTGTATTGTGTGACTGAAATTCTAAAACAGACTGCACACTATATAAAAGAATCCGTGATAGAAACTGTACTGTGTGACTGAAATTCTAAAACAGACAGCACACTATATAAAAGAATTCGTGATAGAAACTGTACTGTGTGACTGAAATTCTAAAACAGACAGCACACTATATACAATAATTCGTGATAGAAACTGTACTGTGTGACTGAAATTCTAAAACAGACTGCACACTATTACAGAATTTGTGATAGTCTAAATGAATGATGATCGAAGAATAAAAAATAAATGATATAATCATCCCATTTATTGTCAATTTGTTTGTATCTAGACTGGAGGTAGTGGGTTCCAATCCAAATCTCGTCGTTCAGTTCACATGTAGACTTTTTTCTGGAGATCCCTATAATTGTTGCTGGAGCTACAGAGGTCATGCTTTGTGCAACACTCTCGGCAGATGGCGTACCATAACTGCAGAGAGAAAGAGAGAGAGAGACGGGCCCATGTGAGAAAACGGTGCAATGAAGCCAATTATTGACCTTTAGAGCATTTTTTTAATCTAGATTAATGCATTTTGGGGGAACGTCAGCTGTTTTTATCTTTTTTAAATCTTATTTTATAATTTACCCTTGCTTATGTAAAACCCCAGCTTACCAGATACATATTCCCACATTTATCGCCAATATGGAATTTTGCAAGGCAGTATTTTACGATTATTTTATGAACGGTTTATGTAAAACACAGACAAATAATCGATGAACTAAACAAAAGTAAAACGTCGTAATGACATATGCATTTTTTAAAATTTCCGATCCAGAAGCACTTGAGCTTTTCAGCTCTTCGGCTCGGTGCCACGAACACCGTAAATCTGGGGAATCTGTGGCTTTTTCTGCCATCCCGCGGAATTGAATCCGCACACACAGAGGGATAGTCACCCGTAGTTCAACGCGCTACTAACACGCTGGGCAGACGGGCGATGACATATGCATTAAATTAGGTAGAATAACAGTACGTAGTCATTTAAATTACGGAATCATAAATAATATTCAACGCGCTGGCTGTCTTCGCCACTCACAGCAACGAAGAGAGAGGTGCATGAATACACATTATAGATCTAAATGTCAATTGAAATAGACGGCGACATCATTTTTAACAAAGGAAATGCAAAAAAGAAATTGAAAAATAACGTTTTTTATAGTTTTTGTTAGAGCTTGATTTGTTTAGATTTTGATCAAGTTGTAAATTTGGTGACTTGTGTTATAAATTGTATAAATGATCGTTTGTTGATATCTGTGTTCTGACATCTTTATTATGTTCTTTAGAAGGTGAGTGATATGTCTTTTATTTCATTACTGGGTGAGAGAAAAAGTATGAGATGAGCAACATATAGCTATATGATATCTTATTCATCGTCCTTTAGTTCGGTTTCGTATGCTCGTCTAAATCATGAGATTGTCTCTATAAAGCTGCATGTCAGTTGAAGTTCCTCGAAAGTTCCCTATAGATTCGTTCTGTAAGATTCGTTCATGATGCCATGTTTCGTTTCGTTGGTGTATATGTGATGAACATAACTGCAGGATGTGCTCTGGAGTCTGTGTCTCAGTTTGACATCTACACTGTGCAGTCTGAGCAGGCCGTATTCTGTGCATGTGATGGTTGAGCCTGAAGTGATCTGTTCTTAAGCGAAAGATTTGTATGAGATGTTTTCTATTTAGTCTGCCGATGGTATATTTATAAGATATAAATATATTTATGTTTTAATTATGTGTTAAAGAATTATAAAAATATACTAAAACAACACATAACAGACAACAGATGAGATATTGTTTACTGAAGTAAGACGCAATAGATAACAAATGAGATATTGTTTACTGAAGTAAGACAATAGATAACAAATGAGATATTGTTTACTGAAGTAAGGTAGAATAGATAACAAATGAGATATTGTTTACTGAAGTAAGACACAATAGATAACAAATGAGATATTGTTTACTGAAGTAAGACACAATAGATAACAAATGAGATATTGTTTACTGAAGTAAGACACAATAGATAACAAATGAGATATTGTTTACTGGAGTAAGACAATAGATAACAAATGAGATATTGTTTACTGAAGTAAGGCAGACTAGATAACAAATGAGATATTGTTTACTGGAGTAAGACAATAGATAACAAATGAGATATTGTTTACTGAAGTAAGACACAATAGATAACAAATGAGATATTGTTTACTGAAGTAAGACATAATAGATAACAAATGAGATATTGTTTACTGAAGTAAGACACAATAGATAACAAATGAGATATTGTTTACTGAAGTAAGACACAATAGATAACAAATGAGATATTGTTTATTGAAGTAAGACATAGATAACAAATGAGATATTGTTTACTGAAGTAAGGCAGACTAGATAACAAATGAGATATTGTTTACTGGAGTAAGACAATAGATAACAAATGAGATATTGTTTACTGAAGTAAGACATAATAGATAACAAATGAGATATTGTTTACTGAAGTAAGGCAGACCAGATAACAAATGAGATATTGTTTACTGGAGTAAGACAATAGATAACAAATGAGATATTGTTTATTGGAGTAAGACAATAGATAACAAATGAGATATTGTTTACTGAAGTAAGACAATAGATAACAAATGAGATATTGTTTACTGGAGTAAGGTAGACTAGATAACAAATGAGATATTGTTTACTGGAGTAAGGTAGACTAGATAACAAATGAGATATTGTTTACTGGAGTAAGGTAGACTAGATAACAAATGAGATATTGTTTACTGGAGTAAGACAATAGATAACAAATGAGATATTGTTTATTGGAGTAAGGTAGACCAGATAACAAATGAGATATTGTTTACTGGAGTAAGGTAGACCAGATAACAAATGAGATATTGTTTATTGGAGTAAGGTAGACCAGATAACAAATGAGATATTGTTTATTGGAGTAAGGTAGACCAGATAACAAATGAGATATTGTTTACTGGAGTAAGGTAGACCAGATAACAAATGAGATATTGTTTATTGGAGTAAGGTAGACCAGATAACAAATGGGATATTGTTTACTGGAGTAAGGTAGACCAGATAACAAATGAGATATTGTTTACTGGAGTAAGACAATAGATAACAAATGAGATATTGTTTATTGGAGTAAGACAATAGATAACAAATGAGATATTGTTTACTGAAGTAAGACAATAGATAACAAATGAGATATTGTTTACTGGAGTAAGGTAGACTAGATAACAAATGAGATATTGTTTACTGGAGTAAGGTAAACTAGATAACAAATGAGATATTGTTTACTGAAGTAAGACAATAGATAACAAATGAGATATTGTTTATTGGAGTAAGGTAGACCAGATAACAAATGAGATATTGTTTACTGGAGTAAGGTAGACCAGATAACAAATGAGATATTGTTTATTGGAGTAAGGTAGACCAGATAACAAATGAGATATTGTTTACTGGAGTAAGGTAGACCAGATAACAAATGAGATATTGTTTACTGAAGTAAGACAATAGATAACAAATGAGATATTGTTTATTGGAGTAAGACAATAGATAACAAATGAGATATTGTTTACTGAAGTAAGACAATAGATAGCAAATGAGATATTGTTTACTGGAGTAAGGTAGACTAGATAACAAATGAGATATTGTTTACTGGAGTAAGGTAGACTAGATAACAAATGAGATATTGTTTACTGGAGTAAGACAATAGATAACAAATGAGATATTGTTTATTGGAGTAAGACAATAGATAACAAATGAGATATTGTTTACTGAAGTAAGACAATAGATAACAAATGAGATATTGTTTACTGGAGTAAGGTAGACTAGATAACAAATGAGATATTGTTTACTGGAGTAAGGTAGACTAGATAACAAATGAGATATTGTTTACTGGAGTAAGACAATAGATAACAAATGAGATATTGTTTACTGAAGTAAGACAATAGATAACAAATGAGATATTGTTTACTGAAGTAAGACAATAGATAACAAATGAGATATTGTTTACTGGAGTAAGGTAGACTAGATAACAAATGAGATATTGTTTACTGGAGTAAAGTAGACTAGATAACAAATGAGATATTGTTTACTGAAGTAAGACAATAGATAACAAATGAGATATTGTTTACTGGAGTAAGGTAGACTAGATAACAAATGAGATATTGTTTACTGGAGTAAGGTAGACTAGATAACAAATGAGATATTGTTTACTGGAGTAAGGTAGACTAGATAACAAATGAGATATTGTTTACTGAAGTAAGACAATAGATAACAAATGAGATATTGTTTACTGGAGTAAGGTAGACTAGATAACAAATGAGATATTGTTTACTGGAGTAAGGTAGACTAGATAACAAATGAGATATTGTTTACTGGAGTAAGGTAGACTAGATAACAAATGAGATATTGTTTACTGGAGTAAGGTAGACTAGATAACAAATGAGATATTGTTTACTGGAGTAAGGTAGACTAGATAACAAATGAGATATTGTTTACTGGAGTAAGACACAATAGATAACAAATGAGATATTGTTTACTGAAGTAAGACAATAGATAACAAATGAGATATTGTTTACTGAAGTAAGACAATAGATAACAAATGAGATATTGTTTACTGGAGTAAGGTAGACTAGATAACAAATGAGATATTGTTTACTGAAGTAAGGTAGACTAGATAACAAATGAGATATTGTTTACTGGAGTAAGGTAGACTAGATAACAAATGAGATATTGTTTATTGAAGTAAGGTAGACTAGATAACAAATGAGATATTGTTTACTGGAGTAAGGTAGACTAGATAACAAATGAGATATTGTTTACTGAAGTAAGACAATAGATAACAAATGAGATATTGTTTACTGGAGTAAGGTAGACTAGATAACAAATGAGATATTGTTTACTGGAGTAAGGTAGACTAGATAACAAATGAGATATTGTTTACTGAAGTAAGACAATAGATAACAAATGAGATATTGTTTACTGAAGTAAGGTAGACTAGATAACAAATGAGATATTGTTTACTGGAGTAAGGTAGACTAGATAACAAATGAGATATTGTTTACTGAAGTAAGACAATAGATAACAAATGAGATATTGTTTACTGGAGTAAGGTAGACTAGATAACAAATGAGATATTGTTTACTGGAGTAAGGTAGACTAGATAACAAATGAGATATTGTTTACTGGAGTAAGGTAGACTAGATAACAAATGAGATATTGTTTACTGAAGTAAGACAATAGATAACAAATGAGATATTGTTTACTGAAGTAAGGTAGACTAGATAACAAATGAGATATTGTTTACTGGAGTAAGGTAGACTAGATAACAAATGAGATATTGTTTACTGGAGTAAGACAATAGATAACAAATGAGATATTGTTTACTGAAGTAAGGTAGACTAGATAACAAATGAGATATTGTTTACTGGAGTAAGGTAGACTAGATAACAAATGAGATATTGTTTACTGGAGTAAGGTAGACTAGATAACAAATGAGATATTGTTTACTGAAGTAAGGTAGACTAGATAACAAATGAGATATTGTTTACTGAAGTAAGGTAGACTAGATAACAAATGATATATGTGTACTGTGAGAAGACGAATATCTTGTAGTGCTCTTGTAATATTTCCATAGAGGCTGACAACCCCGAGACACCTTGGATGGACAGGCTATATTGACTGTGGTGACAGGCTGCACTATCTTGGAATAACATTTGATCGTAGTCTGTCTTTTAAACATCATGCTGAACAAACGTTACAACGTTGCAAGCGTAGTCTTGCAGCTATGAAGGTTATGGTAGTCACACACATTGTGAAGAGACTACTTGTCCTTCTGTTTCATCAACCAACTGGTTATGTCCGGAATATATTACGGACTTGGCATCCTCACGATATCAAGATCACAATGTGAACGACTCGAACGTATTAAGAACGATGGCATGAGTATAGTCATTAACTGCACTAGAGATACTCCCATTGTAAAGATGTGATATATGCTTGACATTTTGTCAGTATGCTCAAATCATGTAATATCCCAAACCAAAGAATATGTGTGGGTTATTGCTGACCATAGATATCCACTTCACAAGAATATTATCAACGTTAACGGTACGAGAAACAAGCGTGGCATGTCGTGGATGTTCCCCGCTGAGAGAATAGTCAGATGACCATAGTTACCACTCACAGAAAGGAGAATAATAATATATTCCTCTCGTACCGTTATACGTTACATAGGGCCTGCAAGTAATTTGTCCATACCGATCTGTCCTGGATAACTCGCTCAATCGATTCCACGAACTTGAGTCCGATATTTCTTGCCTCTCTCAGCAAATTTAGTCTCAAAGTTTCCCTATGGCGTACTCTCTTTCTTGAACCCTTTGCCTCTCATTTTAATTCTTGCTTTGGTATTCTTTGATCATTTCTTCTCGAGGTATGCTCAACATATCTTCATCTTCTTCTTCCTATAACAGTTGTTACTGGTGGTTGGTCAGACATTTTTCTGATTTCATCACTTCTCTTGAATTCGTTTCATTTTATATTCATTATTTTTCGCACATATATTTTAAATACATTCATCTTGCTTTTTATATATTTAGTCATTTTCCAACTCTCGCTTGCATACGTTAGGATTGATACAACATTGGAATTGAAAATTCGTAATTTAGTTTTAGAATTGTTTAACTTGCAGTTCAATATTTTATTTAGACTTTTTAAGCTGACGGTTCTTTGACAATTCGTAGCTTCATTTAAAAAACAATATTTCCAGTGCAATCAAAATTGCTACCCTAATAGGTGTACTAATCTATTATTTTTCTGATATCAGCATTATTTGCCATATGTGTCTTCATTATATTTGTCTTTTCATAGCTTATCTGCAGTCCAACTCTTGGTGCTATAGATGACAAATTGTCTGTTCTTCTTTGCATATCTTGGTTGTTTTTACTTAACAACGCAATATACGAGAAATCTGAAAAATCCAAATCTGACTTTGTATGCTAATTTCGCCACTGCAACATTTTCTCATCACAAAGTCAATGGCCACTCCAAACTATAGTGGAGATAGAATATAGCCTTGCTTTCCTCCATCACACGTCCTCCTTTTTCATCTGGCCTTGAAACCGTCATTAGCGATGTTAAAGGAGGAGATTGGATCTCAATAAATGTTAGCCTGGTCAACTTTCGCAATGGTACCATTACTCTTGGAAGGAAATTTAGAGATTGTGGCAATATGAAGGCTGAACTCGAAATTTAGCAGCAGATAGCAAATATTGCAAGTGACGATGATGTTGTTTATACCGATGGGTATGTTTATCGTAGTGAGAATTCAGGCTGAGGTTTTCTGGCAAACGTGCACGATAGGGTCATTGCAGAGTATAGTGGGGCAAACAGGACTTCATCCAGTATAAGGATAGAGGTTGAGGTGGTTACTGCTGCCTTCGGTGGCTCTCTAGGATTCCGTTTACTGGGGCCGTTGTTGTTTCTTACTATCAGTCGATACTTCGGAAGATCCAGAATGGCGCTACGAGTGAATGTTGTCTATTGTAGTTTCTAACCTCCAGAGACTTACGGAAATATGCTGTCCTGGACACATACGCGTTTGCGTGAACGAAAGAGCGGACAGGTTTGCATCGAAAGCATCGATTGTCGGGGAGTTGAATATGGATAATAGGTATGGTCTTCTGTCTCTTGCTGACCTGCTGTTGGATGAGGATACTAAAGTTAATGTTGAATCAACCCAATGATTTAAGGAGTTTGGAATTACATGTAGTATAAATAGACCTGGATGCTTGAGAGCCATAAAGAGCAGTGTGTTTAAGAAGTGAGCCACGGGAACCATCAGTATGTTTATCCTTCGCCATCTGTTGGGGGAGACTGTGCATCTATGGGTCTGCCCGGAATGATGTGACGTCAGTTCAGTAAT